>CM076578.1:1439026138-1439523602 GCA_034641835.2 Pinus albicaulis | reverse complement strand
CGGATTCAGGAGGGCTAGATCCTAGAATCCCAAAGTTGGTTGAAACGATGTTAACTCTGTGATCGGACTTTTGCCAATCTTGCTTATTACAGAGACCTAACACCTACCTTATGCCTTGCATGGTTTTTAAGGATAGGAGTGCATTTACTATGTCCTTTATAACATTTTAAACCCTAGATGGTTCCACCTCCTCATTTCTAGCATAAATACTACATTCGAACTCATTGTATGTGGGGCATTTGATAACTCTTTGAAGTAATACATAGTTCTGCTAAAGTTGAAAGAAATTTGATGTTTTGGAACCTATGGATGTTTTGACCTGTTGTTGATGGAGAAAGCTTTGTCATTGGATCCCTGAGCTTGGCTATTGGTGAAGTATTCTAATATGTTAATGTTTTTCCTGTTTTCCATTCTCTTTTCATCATTTATTTCTTGCAGTAGAGTAAAAAGTTTAGGCTAAGAAATGTCTCCTAGAAGTACCTTAGACCTGTTTACTCTTCATTGTCTTTATGTTTTCATCTGTTAAAGGTTTTATTGAGTAGTTTGACTGCTTTTCAACCCTTAAGCTTATTTATTTCAAAAATAGTTCAAATAGTTGGTCTCAAGAATGATTTATGGTTTTCCCTGCTTACTTACTACCACTTAAAAACTGTTTTTGAAGTCTCCCTTTAAAGTACCATTGTTTACAGTCTGCCAAAGAGGTATGTTTTGATCATACCCTTTGTTCTTTCTTAAATAATTGTTTTGAAGGTATCTATATCTATAATCAAAGATTCATAGGAGTTCCCTCTTCTATGAATGTAGTTATTTGTGAATCTTGAATGTTTTCTTATCCTTTAAAGTGAAATCTTTGGATGAAATAGAGCGTTCCTCGACTCCTAGATTTCATTAGAAAAGTTTGTCTTTAAATTGTTATTATCTGAAGTGTGATTTTTAGAATTCATGGTTAGCCCTGTCTATGAAATAACTCTTCATGTTCAAATGATGTTTTAAGTCCCTTTGTTGAGAAGTACATATAATTAAGGATTCTTAATTTCCCCTAGTTCTGATTTTCATTCTAAACCCTTAATGTTCATTTGATTTCACCTGAAAGACTTTGTAGATACAATAGCCAAGTTATATTTTCCCTCTAATACCCCTGATTCATTTACAAACTTCTTACAAACTTCTACTTGACTCCATTGCCCAATTACTTAGAGATTTCCCTTTCCTATATATGCTGCCTAGATCATCATGTCCCATCCAACAATCAAACAAAGTCAAGCTTAACAACTAGCCTAAAATAAACCTTTTACAAGCAAACAAGTCATATCTTTGCAAAAAATTGAGAGATCTCTCTTTGCGACTAGGAGGGCTAGATCCTAGAGCTCTAAATACTGGTTTATATGTTGTCTTGTCATTTGGTTTTCCAATCAGCCAAATCACAGGACCCCAACAGGACGAACATAAATGTTTTGTTCACATGCAAGTTTAGAGGCTGGCTGTGTTTTTATCATCTGATTTATTTCCTCTTCAGTTAAAGGAGGAGGAATTTTTCTCTTCCTCTGGATAATACTACAACAGTTCTCTTTCTCTTGTGAAGGCTGGTTTTGAGGTTGAATGTCTTCTTGAGCCTCACCTAGAAGAGATGGTGAACCATCACTTGTGCCTTCAGAGAGATCTTGTGGGTTTTCCTCTATTTCTTGATTGGGTTCTTCCTCAACCAACTCCTATAGGCTGTCATGATAGCTACCTTAAGAATGAAATGATGGATTTCTTCTAATAAATCTTCAGGATGCCAATTTCCTAAATCTTTATCAATGTTCACAAGGTATTGTAGAAGGTCTTCAGATTGATCACAACAATTTTCAGCTAATGATAGAGATGGACAATACCCTATATAGTGTTTATAAAATACCTTGTGGAAATGCTTCAAATAAAATAAGATTCTAGGTTCTATCCATTCATACCAATTTCTTGCCTTACCTTCTAATATTACCATAAACATTTTCATGAGGCAGTGTTCGTGCCATTCAACTTTTAACCTCCATATGTGTATATGAAATTTGATGAGATGTAACAAAGGGTCGTCAACTTTTTCATCTCAGAATATAGGTTGGTTTTTCATCCAATTTGTTTCAAGCATTCTGTGTGGGAATCCAGGGATATGATCTCTACTTATTGGAGCATATCTCCTTTGTATCCTTCGATCCATGTTGTAAATCAGAAAGGGTTATTGAATCTTTTCAACCAGTCTAGAGTTCTCTACCAGTGGAGTCTTTTGGTCTATTGAGGTTTGTGGAGTCGCGAGGTGGAAGATTTGAACTTTGCTGTCCACCATCAGCATGATTGGGATTGCTCAATACATTCCCGCGGGGTCTGTGAGAACTTAGTGGAGTAGTAAGCCTACTAGAGGCTAGTGGAGTCGCCAGGTGGATATTTTTAGTTGCTTTGAAGGTATGTTGTCTATGGTCCACCACTAATACTGACAAAAAGCCAATCTAGAAATGTTTTTGGGGTTTTCTGAGTTCCTTTATGTATCCCTTAAGGTATGTAAGAGTGTCCTATGGCTGAGTCATCATTTTGCTAAGATGGTGAAAAAGCTAGATTCTACTCTTAGGCTACCAGTTAAGTTCTCTATGATTTTACAAAGGTTTCTGAAGTCCTATGGGATACTTAGTTTGTCATTGACATCAGAGGTTGCATCATAATCACCATTGTGTTAGTGATAGTGATGAGGTAGCTATAAATCATAATTATTGTTTGCTGAAGGGATTCTCAAGTCCTAAGGGGTATTTAGATTGTTATGAACTCAGAAGGTCCCACCATGATCACCATTATGTTAGTGAGTGGTGGGCTAAATCCACAAGACAGTTTTCTTAAGGGCTGCTGAAATGTATAGGGAAGTCTACGTTTGTTTTTTACTTAGATTCCCACCATGATCGCCATTATGTTAGGGTCTCGTGATTTAGCATATTGGCTATCCAAATGATAGGGTAACATCAGAGCAGTCTTTGGAGTCCTAGGACCTAGCGTTCCTGGACTCAAAGAGGGATCTCTCTATTATGCGAAGGATGTGAGCTTGTTCGCTTTGGATGATTGTTCTTAGGCTAGTTGTTAAGTGTATGTTTGTTTTTTTGTTTTGCGTTGGGGTAAGATGATTAAGTAGGATAGGTGGGATGAGAGAATATCAAATCAATAGGGCTATGGGGTCAGATGAATTCAAGGGTGTCTAAATTATGAAACAGAGTGTATTGCAGGGCCGATTTAATAGGGTGAGTGGATCCTTAAAGTGATGTATGATTGTAACGAACATCAAGTTTTGTGAAAATACTAAGAGGTATTATACATACATAATTTGAAGCAATAACTCATGAGGTAGGGAAAACCATTAATCTCTATGAACAATACTCAAACTGATAAACATACAAGATGAACAATCTAGCGTTACATAGAAGCATTAGAACTCCTAACTTTAGAAATCCACCTTCATATTTTTGAGAAAACACATAAGATAAACAAACAATTCAATATATGGAGAGGGAACTGCTAAACAAAATATATCAAACTATCGGGAACTCTGAAACAAGTTGATGAGCATGGGCAAAGGGCAAGATCAAAACAAGACCTCTTTGTATTAACATAATCAATGAGTATTCCATAGAAAAGCTTCACAATAAGTTTTTTAAAACTTTAAATAATAAGGGCATACCATGAATCATATTTATAAGCTAACATAATAATCATTCATGAAACAAAGAACACTTTTTAGTGGGCCTAAGAAGCAGTCAAGAATTCCTTAAGATGAACTAAAAGAAGAAAACATCAAAACTATAGCAAACAGGAGGTTTGAGGTGCTTCCATGAGCATATCTCAACCTATACTTTTCTGATCTATAGCAAACAAGCAGACTGAAAAAAAATGAGGACAAGAAAACACTAAGTTATGAAATCATTACCATTCACCAAGCTATGGAATCTTGTAAGCAAGCTTCTCCAACATCAAGCCACACAAGCCATTCATTCATTTCATAAAACCAAATATCTTCTCCAATCTCATAAACCATGTATTTCACTATAACATATAATGTCCCCACCATTTACAATGAATCCTCATAGCTTATACAACAAGCAAGGAGGAAGAGAGCTCACTAGAGCATCTAGAAGCCTATTGGCCAAAAGCGAATATCCCAACTTGTCCTTGAGCCCCTACAAGGTCCAAGGCACAAAATATCTTCCAAAATATCTTTTCCGTACTAAAATAGAAAAAATATTGACTTTTAGGCTCTGAAATACATTATGAGACTTTCCTAACGTGCATTTTCTTAGTTACACACAAGAACGTAGCATATTGTCTCAAAAACTTGAAATTTTTCCAGGAGCACAGCACCAAAAAAGGTCTTTTTGCAACAGAGTTTTGGAGGCCTTCCCGATGTCGAAAAAGGCTTCGTTATGGCCCGTTGGAAATATGTGGATGTATAATTTACAAATATACATTTTTTCCCTCAATCTGATCTCTAAAAGTTTCCCAAAAAGTGGAAAAATCCAAAGCTTCCAGGAGCACAACACTTGCTCAAAAAAGAGGGCAGAAAGGTGAAAAATTGAGTGTTTTTGACCCTTTTGGGGGACCAAAATAACTCTAATTGAGCTGAAATTTGGTGAGAATACTCCTCTCATGATTGGGAATCCAAAAATGTAAGTTGATGCCTCTGAAAATTCCCTAGGGAAATGCGCAACACGGGGGGTGTTATGTTCTTAGGCTTGAAATTTTGCAAAAAACAAAAAATTGTTCAATTCTCCCCAAATTTGGTATGTAGGTGCCTCAAGTGTCCTTGGAGACCTGTAGAGAAACTTGGGCCAAAATACCAAGCCTAGCTTGGTATTTTTCATCATTTGGTGACGGGCCCTCAATTTGGGCAGTTTTGAGCTTCTTCCTTGCAAAGTGATTTCTTCGTTTCTAGTGCTTAGTCATCTTTCTCTGTAACCTCAAATCTTTGTTGGCCTTCTCTAATTTGGCCTATAAAAGTATATTTTCCCTTTCAAGCCATAACTCTTTGTCATGCTCAATCTCCATGGCAAGGAGCTCAGTGAGGTGAAATTGTTGTGCTTGGGTTGATTCTTCCTCTCTCTATTTTGCCAAAGCTTTCCTAAGACCCATAGTCCTCGGTCTCCTTCATTGGTTTTGTATCTTTGTTATTCAATGGTTTTTTACCTTTGTCCTTCATTGATTTTGAGGAGGAGATCATGGTCCCTTTCCTTTTGGAGGCAACAAACATATGTCTCCTTCCTCTCTGATAAGTGATGGTGAAAGGTGCTATAAATGTTTCTTGCAAAATTTCATCATTGACAACCTCAGGACTGTCTCCTTCTTCATGGATGTTTTCTATGAGTACATCCTCCCTAATTTGATGTTGGTTGTCCTTTCGATCAAAATTTTCAACATCCTTCATGCTTTTATCACTAACAGTACCTTTAAAACTACCATGCTCTGTTTCTGCATTGTCAGAGGCACCTATGTTTGGCATATCTTCACTTTCATGAATATCCTCCTCCTCACCCTTTGCATTACTTTTTTCACTTCCAACTTCATTTTTTGCATCACTGCCTTCATTCTTGGGACCTTTGTAATCATCTCCTTGCTTATTGAAAATAATTTCAAAATCTGTTTCTGGGCTGCCTTTGCCATTCCTGTCACTGTCATGGCTTTCTATTGCTTCCTCACCACTATCTTCTGTAGTGTTCTCAGTGTCATTCCCATCCTCATAAGACCCACTTACTGGACTTGTTAGCTCATCATGGGACTAAGTGATCAGAACTATGTTTTCTTGCTCACTGTCCTCTTCTTGAAAGACTTCCTCTGTTTCTGTGTTTCTAGAGTCTCCTTCTTCATTATGAGACCCATTTCTTTGACTCCCTTGCCCATCATCTGTATCACTGATTTCACCTCTGTTTTCTTCTTTATCCACATCCTCATCCCTACTACTGCCTTGACTTTTTTCCTCTTGGCCATTCCTGCTTTCTTCATGGCCACCTCCCTCTTCTTCATTTTTGTAATATTCATTTTTCAAAAATATGACAAGTCTGTGCCAGAGATGGATTGTGGGGGAATTTACCGGATATGTCACCTTCTAAATAAGGGTGAGATCCGGAGGCTTTCCAGCCCTTTGCAGACTCTGTCTACAGATATGTGAAATTCCCTAGTAGGAATGGCTAGCAACCCAAGCCTGGAAAATGCATTTTCCAGAAGTGGAGGCAGCAGGATTTGATCCCTGGTCTGGGATCCTTCAAATATATCTATCAGGAGCTGAAATCCTAAAGTGGACTCAAAAAAAATCCTTCTATGAGCTTGAGACAAGCCTCCTTCACCTATTATCTTTAGAAAAGGGCCCAATGAAGAGGGCTGCAACAATACTTTGCTCAACAAAGGAAATGAATGCGTTATTTCTAATGAGCCATGTCACATGAATATGAAATCAATCTATAAATATATGTGCAGCAGAAAATGTAGACAAAATCTTGAGGAATCTCTTACTTAAAGCAAGCCAAAGAATCTCAAGGAGACAATGTACATAAGAGTGGAGAAAACACTGCTCACATATTCTATTCCTACTAATATTTCGCAGTCTATGGGAGGTACTGCAGCAATAAATACATAAACATGAATGATACAGCAATTTAAGCTCAAATAAGAAAGGGGGAGAAAGGTCTCAACCCCTGAAAATACAACACAACAATCCTCTAAAAGGATTGGATGAAAACTAGACAAAATGGCATTTTTACCAAAATGTCGGAGTTGTTGGGCAGCTGCAGCAACTCAATAGAACTGGAAATGGAAGGATCTTTCTGAATATGATACCTTTGCTGAAATAACTCATTTGTTCAATCTTCCAAATGAAAGGTTGATCCTTTCATTGAATATCTCACCACCCACTAAAATACAACAACCCTCACTGCAAATGCTCTCTATGAACTGCGCAGTCAAGGAAGAGGGATGCTCTTCTGCTGATGGAAAATGATTGGCCTGATGCCAAAGATGATGGAATGAATATCAAAACTCCCTCACTGATCTCCAAAAGTAATGGAGGCTCCCTCCCCTGAAATACAATGTCGGAAGTGGTGTTGAGAAACCCTCCCCTGCAACACCCAGCAACACAACTCAACCACCAATGGAGACTGTGCTAGAGCTGAATGGAATGCTTTGGCCTCAAGCCAGAATATGGGGAAAATGAAGAACAAGCTCTTCCAAGAGCTACTCTATGGAAGATATGGGATTCCCACCCGGGAACACCCAGTGCTAGCAGCATTGCATCTCAGCTAAACAACCAGAGAATGCTCTTGTCTGAGAAGACAAGCAAAATGATAATCAAAAGCATGAATGAGAATGGATACTTCATTCTCCTTTAAAAAAAAAAAAGATTCTTCGCCATGGGCCCCACACCTTAGGGTTTCCTCTCTAGAATGATCTCCTCCTCATGCAAACTTCGCTAGCCCACCAAGGGAATCTTATCTTCTCTATCTGCGCAATCAACTTGGCCTCTTCTAGAATTATCCACCTACAATTTGTCTCTTTTCACACATGGGGTGTGAAATCTAGTTATTTATTGACCCATTTTCACATTACAAGGGTTCCTTATTCAGATTTTTATTATCAATGGGTTTTCCTACCCATTTATTCTTCTCCTAAAGCAAAAAACAAAATTTTTTAATGTTCCACAAAATTTTGGAACATTACAGTCCTCCCCTCCCAAATTTTGCTTGCCCTCAAGCAAATTTTAAGGATAGAACTGTAGGATGTCCTCCTCCTCCAACTATAGCATCCACTTATGATGAACTCCCCATGATAAATGAGATGATGTATCAACATAGAGTCTCCATACTGCTCCTCTTAAGTAATGTAAAATAACCAATGTGGCTATCATCATGAACATGGAATGTACTCAAGAAGGCAATAAGGTGTTTTCTAGAGGTCTCCTTGAGGCATGGTGTCAAAATGAATTGGGAAGAACATTCCCCTCAAGTGAATCCTCCATCCCCAAGAAATCATCCACAAAATCTAGTCACCTCCAGATAAGGCAACTGCTGAATATCTTCTTCCACCTTGAGCTCCAACAAAGAAGGTGGGCTAAAAATCTGAAAGTGGAAGGCATCATAGCCTACCCCACACTGTTCACCTTCCCTATTTTGAAAATAGTAGAGTGAAGGCTACTCTTGGGCTATAGAAATGTTGCCCTCAAGTGGCACGATGAAGTTTGGATCTCCAAGGATCTTCCCTCCTCCATTTTGAATCAAGCTAGCCCAATGTCTCTCCTGTGTGATGGGAAGGAGATCAACACCATCATATGACTCCCCATCACTCCCATGGCTCACCTCAAGAAGAAATAAGTGCTGAACTATGGTGGGCACATCATTTCTGATACTCCCCTTAGAGCATGCCCTGCAAAAATTATGGGGATATTCTCCCCCAAAGGACACATTCAACCCATGTGTCTCTTTCCCAATCATGCTCCTGATAATAATGTGATCAATAACAGCATAAGGATCCATAATGAAATTCTTGCTGGCTGCCATATATAGCAAGTGAGTGAGACATTGATCCTTCTCATGAAACTAGCGTAGTTTGAGCATAAACTATAATAGAGAATGATAAAAGATGTGGTTTCTCAACCACCGATTTGCTGCTACATTCTCCTCATGTATTTGGAGAAAATGTGTGATGTATAATGCATGATGAGAATGTCCTCCAAAATACAAATCTCCCCCAAGTCCATCAAGGGGATGACCATTAACCATGCTCTTCGCCCCAAGTAGACCAAGGAGCCTTTGACAAAGAATGCTCCTCCTTGGAGCAACATCTTGCATATACATGGTTAAGGATTCAATATATAGATCATATAAATAAACAATATCCTTACCATGTTTTCTGCTCATGCAAAGGGAGCAACTCATAGATGAATCTCTCCTCTTCCTCCCAAGGAAAAGAAGTGACCATGTCCATTCCTCCAAGGAGTGGTGTGCATATACTGCTCCCATGCCATCTGTGCAAATGGGAAGACCGTTGTCCTTCCCTTGCTTCCCCTTCCATAGCGCAGGTACTGAAAGGAGAGTGGGTAAGAATGATAGTGAGGGGATGCTACCCTCTGCTTTGGTTTTACCCAAAACCCACAGCACTGCAACAAGCTATCCCTAGGCCTCCACACTGTGGAAATCAGTGATTGATGCCTCACTGTTTGAAGCATCTCTCCTCCTCATATGAACCAATGACCTCCTTGGTGTGATGTCTCCACTCAATGAGACATTATCATTTGAAGATGACTGTATAGATGGATGAACAATCCTGTCCATGCTTCCACTGTGCAGCTCAATCACCTTCCTAGGGTTAATGACCTCCAAAAATGGATAGAGATGGGCCCTCCTCATCACATGGTGCTGGGTCTGTCCTCTATCTTCTTCCTGAATCTTCATGGTTTTACACCTCATCTTCCATGGCACATGTGAATCATGTAGTGTGCCTTGATCTCCATGCATGAGATCCTGGGGACCTTCTTGCAAAGACAAAAGAATCCCTCTATTTTGAGAAGAAGCTCCTTCCTCCTCTGCATGAGGCACTGGATGATCTCTAGATTTGGCAGCGCTGTTGCCCTTTATCTCTACAATAAAGTTTGGAAACATCCCAATAATCTGATCCACCTTTGAAAAAAGGAACTCTCTGGTTTGTTGCTCAAAGGTGTGGGATGAATGTTTAGCCTCTAACAAGGCTTGATGCAAGTTTTCAGCTCCTCCAATGGTTTCTTGAGGTGGTACTGCGTTTCTATTCAAGGGTTTTGTTTGAGTCCCTTGGTTTAAATACATCTCATGAGTTCCAAGAATGTTCTGATCAAATACTTTCACCAATGAATTAGTGAAATTCACATAAGATGAGGCTTTAACATTCTCAAAAGAAATGGACTCAAGTTTCCACCATTCATGAGCCTTACCTCTCAAATGCAACGCTGAAACTTTGATGATTTCTTATTCTGAAATGTGGTGCTGTTGTTGGAAGGTGTTTGTCTCTCCCACCCAATCTGTGGTTCAATATGAAGGTGAACCTCCAAAATTAGATCGATGAAATCCATTTTGCTGCTCCTTCCCTTTCACCTTTCTCTTGCAAAACTCAGAAATAGTGGGTTGATTTCTGAATCCATGAGTGTGAGACTCATACTCCTTCAATAAATAACTAAGGGTTTCCTCCTTAGTCACCTTTCCTCCTTCTTTCATTTCCCTCACATAAATGATATGCATTTGACTGTGTTGTTCACCATGGTGTGTGGCTGCATGCATACCCTCACCAGGTGCAAATCTAGGGCTTCCTTCAGTTTCAAACCCTCTTTAAGATTCTCCATCAATCTCCCTGCTAAATTTTCAAAAATCTTCATGTGTTCCTTGCATAGATTTGGGAGGAAGACTTGTGAGTATTTTCTTCTCCTTTCTTCCAAGAGATGGAGTCTCTCTCCTACCCAACTCCTTGTTTTCTTCTAGATGAGAATATGAAGCACAGGGGTCTTCCTTTTATGTTTGCTCTTCCGCCTTGGGGAGGTTCTTCTTCTTTTCAAAAATGGATGAGATCAATCTCATCCTCTTCATCTTCTGTTCTCTTTCTTTGGCTTTGAAGGCCACAGGCTGAGCCAAGAAAGATGCTCTGATACCACTGTAATATTCCTTTTTCAGAAATATCACAAGTCTGTGCCAAAGATGGACTACAGGGGCATTTACCAGATATGTCACCTTCTAAAGAAGGGTGAGATCTGGAGGCTTTCTGGCCCTTTGCAGAATCTATCTACATATATGTGAAATTCCCTAGTAGGAATGGCTAGCAACCCAAGCCTGGAAAACGCATTTTCCAGAAGTGGAGGCAGCAGGATTTGATCCCTGGTATGGGATCGTTCAAATATATCTATCTGGAGCTGAAGTCTTGAAGTGGACTCAAAACAAATCCTTCTAGGAGCTTGAGACAAGCCAAATTCACCTGTTATCTTCAGAAAAGGGCCCAATGAAGAGGGCTGCAACAACACTTTGCTCAACAAAGGAAATGACCGCATTATTTCTAATGAGCCATGTCACATGAAGATGAAATAAATCTATAAATATATGTGCAACAGAAAATGTAGACAAACTCTTGAGGAATCTCTTACTTAAAGCAATCCAAAGAATCTCAAGGAGACAATGTACATAAGAATGGAGAAAACACTGCTCACATATTCTATTCCTACTAAGACTGCGCATTCTATGGGAGGTACTATAGCAGTAAATACATAAACATGAATGATACAAAAATGTAAGCTCAAATAAGAAAGGGGGAGAAAGTTCTCAACCCCTGAAAATACAATACAACAATCCTATGAAAGGATTGGATGAAAACTAGACAAAATGGCATTTTTACCAAAATGCCGGAGTTACTAGGCAGCTACAGCAACTCAATAGAACTGGAAATGGAAGGAAATTTCTAAATATGATGCCTTTGCTGAAATAACTCCTTTGTTAAATCTTCCAAATGAAAGGCTAATCCTTTCATTGAAGATCTCACTACCCACTAAAATATAGCAACCCTCACTACAAATGCTTTCTATGAACTATGCA
This sequence comes from Pinus albicaulis, assembly GCA_034641835.2. Taxonomy (NCBI): domain Eukaryota; kingdom Viridiplantae; phylum Streptophyta; class Pinopsida; order Pinales; family Pinaceae; genus Pinus; species Pinus albicaulis. The sequence goes on along the minus strand of CM076578.1, from coordinate 1,439,512,011 downwards.
GTCAAGGAAGAGGGATGCTCTTCTGCTGATGGAAAATGATTGTCCTAATGCCAAAGATGATGGAATGAAGACCAAAACACCCTCACTTATCTCCCAAAGTAATGGAGGCTCCCTCCCCTGAAATACAATGCCGGAAGTGGTGTTGAGAAACCCTCCCCTGCAACACCTAGCAACACAACTCAACGACCAATGGAGACTGCGCTGGAGCTGAATGGAATGCTTTGGCCTCAAGCTAGAATATGGGGAAAATGAAGAACAAGCTCTTCCAAGAGCTACTCTATGGAAGAGATGGGATTCCCACCCGGGAACACCCAGTGCTAGCAGCACTGCATCTCAGCTAAACATCCAGAGAATGCTCTTGTCTGAGAAGACAAGCAAAATGATAATCAAAAGCATGAATGAGAATGGCTGCTTCATTCTCCTTTTAAAAAAATGAAAGATTATTTTCCATGGGCCCCACACCTTAGGGTTTCCTCTCTATAATGATCTCCTCCTCATGCAAACTACGCTGGCCCACCAAGGGAATCTTATCTTCTCTATTTGCGCAGTCAACTTGGCCTCTTCTAGAATTATCCACCTACAATTTGTCTCTTTCCACACATGGGGTGTGAAATCTAGTTCTTTATTGACCCCTTTTCACATTACAAGGGTTCCTTATTCAGATTTTTATTATCAATGGGTTTTCCTACCCATTTATGCTTCTCCTAAAGAAAAAAACAAAAGTTTTTAATGTTCCACAAAATTTCGGAACATTACAATTTTCCCCTTCATTTTCATTTTCTCCCTTACTGCTTTCTTCATGATCATCTCTACTTTCTTCATGATCATCACTGCTTTCTTTGACAAAAATTTGGAATTTACTTGGTGCCCTTATCCTTCATAAAATCATGAAGAGGTGATAATAGTGAAAATACCTCTTTAAAATGTCCTTCACGGCAAGAAAAAGGCTTCACTGAGATCTCTGGGAAATTTGGGTGCCTCTGAAGGCCTTTTTGGGCAATGCTGTGCTTTTGTGGTAGGAGCACAATGTCTAGGCGAAGGGGTGAAACCCGCAGTAGGATCGTAGCACCTGGGCACCCGGGCGGCTCATGCCACTAAATGAAGAGTCATGCAGTGTTTGGATAGTGGCCGGAGCGCAGCACCATGGGCATCTCTACACGTGGCGTTGGGCGGAAAAACAAATCGCAGGAGCGCAGTGCCTCTGGGAAAATATGCACACAGCTCGGGCCATCACTTTGCATTCCAGGAAATCCTAAAAGATAGCAGTTCCCACCTACAAGCCCGCAACACTCATAACAAAATTACACTAGAAGCCGCTACAGGAGCGCGAAACCCTGGATTTTTTGCCTGAGGACTCTAGTAGAAAACTGGAAACCTCACTGCGTCTTTCAAATGAGAAAATGGATAGGGATTTGTTGTGTTGTAGTGTTTTATACCCTCTTTTGAAAGAATTAAACTTTTAAAAAAAACCTCACTTTTGTAAGGTTCATTGTGCACCTTTTTTCTTTTGACAATGCTTTTTGGAGTTGTCTTAAAAAGTCTTTTAAAACCCCTTTTGACCACTGTCTCTTTTGAATTTAGAAAATTGGTTAGATCCATGATGATTCTTTGCTGGTCAGAATCATTTTTTAGGGCGATTTAGAAATCATGTTTGCCTCCTTTAGATATTTTGAATATGCCTTCGACTGTTTGTTTGTGAGAAAACATATTTTTGAGGTGGTGTTTTATCTCCTTCAGTGAAGTGGCATATAGTGCCGATAATCTATCTCCCTAGATCTTTTTAGAATACTCATCTTACCCTTGATGTAGTGGAGTTGATGCTTGTTTTCCAAACTTAGAAGATAGTTGGAAAACTCTTGAAACCATCTTCTGTTGATGAAGGAGGTTTCTTTGTCGCTATCTATGACCATTTTGTTCAGTTTCTCAACTTCTGAGCCTTTAGGGATGTTCAAACAAAAAAACAAGGCTTCCTTCAACGTCCTCAAAGAAAACACTCATTTAAACTCTTTAATTATTCCTAAAATTTCTCCAATGATCATTTGGAGGTTTGGAGGAGTTCTTTAACCTTTGCAACCCAAGTATTTTCCCACTGCTTGGTAAAAACAGTCCCACCAGCTTCATGCTTGAGGCTAAAAATCCTTTCAATGATCTCTTTGACTGTTTGAGCAATGTTTATTATGTGCCACTGTCTTTTTGGAATCTGCACATGCCTTTTGATAGGCAACACTTGACAATATTTTATCATGAGATCATGATTTTCCCTGTAGACTTCAGCCTGTTGTACTTATTTACCTGCTTGTGGATGTCTTCCTTAACTCTTTAGGTTTCCTTCTATGCCTCTATTCTACTATTGAAAAATTACTAAGCATTCCTACAGAAATTCTTGGACATGGTATGTTTTTCTTTTGCAGACTTACTGTTGGATCAAGAGGGTACCTTTCGAGGTCCTTTAATGTTCCTTGGATAATGATAAGCCTCAACTTCTTTTCATTTGATTTCACCTATTTCATAGCTTTAGAAAACCTTAGAGGAAAATTGGAAGGGCTTTGAAGTGGTCTGAGGGGTTACTTTGCTTAGGAATACCTCCTGGCCAAGGAAGCTACACCATTTCCCAAGATTACAGTGCCATGTGTAATTTATATGGGAAAACATTTCCAGGAGCGTAGCACCACCTCCCAGGAGCACAAAACCATTTGGCAGAGGGAATTTGGAGGCCTTCCCGATGTTGGAATTAGGCTTGTGATAGCTCATTGGAAAGCTTAACTTGACTACTTTCTAAATATATCATTTTTTTTTCCGATTGTAGTTAATTTTCCTTGTCAAAAGTTGAGTTTCCCATGACTGGTGAAAAAGTGCTGAGTGATGGTGCAAAAACGTAGAGTGCTGGTGCAGACAATGTTTGGAGACCTTCCACAACTCCAAATTAAGCTCATGGTAGCTCATTGGAAATATCTTCAAGTATAGGTGTCATTGTATTCATCAAGAAAGTCATTTGGACACTTCAGCTATGAGAAAAACGGATTTTACCAAGGTCACTCCAGCAGTGCAGAAATTCTCCCGTGATAGCTATATTTTTGACATTTCTCCAAAACCATGATACCAGTGTAAAAACTGAAGGAATTTTTTCTTCTTGGTCCTATGATGGAAAAAAATTTCTCTCAATTTTTCCAAATTCATCTCTGTTTGTCCAGAAACATATTTTTAAGCAAAACTGGCCCTAGGTGTGGCAAATGACTTGGCCCTCAGAATGAATTATGGGAAAATGATGGAGGCATGATGTTTATGAGTTGGAATGGCTTCATGATCGCTGATATGACCTACCATATGGATATTCTTCTCTTATTCCTCTTTTCCATAGCAAACCCTAGCTTAGTTGGAAGAGGGAAATAGGGTTTGGTGTAGGGGATTTAGGACTGCCTTGTAGCGGGAATGTAATGAAGGGGTTAAGGGTTGTCTAAATTCTTGGGGAAACTTTTGGGGATAGGGAAATATGTTAGGGAGTATGGGAAAGTGTAATTTAAAGGATTGAGTGAGGGGAAGGGGTCCAAAAGGGCAAAACACAGGCCTAGTCTTAAAAAGTATCAAATTGCGGCCATAGACTAGGTTTTGGTAGGAAAATGATGAATTTGAGGGATACGAGTGATGGGAAGTGTTTATGAAGGTATATGAAGGATAGGAGGAGTTGTAAGAGAATCAAGATACAAGACTTGTTGATGTTTAACCATGGAGGTCATGAAACCAAGAAAAAATGCCTTTAAAAGCCCTAGATGGACAATGGAGGAGTTAGGCAAAACAAAATAGAGGGCTAAGGCCAAAGGTGACACAACAAAGACAAACTGAGTGACATGAGCCCATGATGGGTCTTATAGGATGGGTGAGTTGAGCATTGACATGATGGGATGATGAAATAGTGAGAAAATTATCTTAAGGATAACGAAGGTAGTGAGATTTCTAGAACTCACAATGTTCATGAACTTTGTTTCTAGAAATCTAGAACCGATACTTAATCATCTTCAAATAGTAAAAATTATGGATGACTAACAATGGCTCCACTTGGGGAGGGTAGTTCCTTTTTAAGAGGCGTCCAGAACTTTCAAATCTCTGGCTTGATGGAGAACAATGCCTCATCCATTGGGCATATTTTTACCTCTTTTCTCTTGTTGATGCTTGCTTTGAAGCTATGATCTCATCAATCTGAAAGACATGATTAGCTCAAATCCATCTCTACCTACCCAGCCTACTTGCCTAACATTTTTTCTTCTTTAGGTGCATTTGGACTAGCAACTTTGACATCTTCTTGTTTCTTGAAAGCAAAAAAAACTATCTATTTCTACCTTATTTCTTCTTGGAGCTCATATTATGCTGATGAACTCCTTTCATTCTCTACCTATTCTATTTGTCTGTCAAGATTAAGCAATATGACAGACATCATTCTCTAAGCTATTTGACAAGAAATTTAAAGCATGAATTAAACCAGGATTAGGCAATCTGATTCATCATGAGTTGTGGCATTTGAGACAAGCTGCACACAAACATTATTTTTGTATAATGAAAAACTAGAAAATATGAGGGTTGTGATTCAGAATTTGTTAGGTATCCCTATCTTTTCTCTTTGGTTCAGATTTAAGCATGTGGAACCAATATCTTTCTACCTAATCTACCTTTTGACAAGTCAAGCTTGAATAATTTGACCAGAATTCTTTCACTAACTTATCAACAATAAATTGAAAACATGTTCAGCCATGATTAGGCTATATGACTCAACAAGACCCTTTTTCAGAACAAGTAGTGGCATTTAGGCTTGCACACTTTCAGTATCACTATTTTTTGGGTATGGGGCTGTACCTCTTTTTCTACTTTTCTTTGTTTTTTTTTTTAGTTTTTCAAAACAATATAGAACTAAAAAGATACTTAGAATGTTGAGCTTATTTTGCATACCTATCTATCCTAATCTAAACTATACATGATAGAAATTTATTTGGTGAACTCTCTTTTCCAATATAAATAGTCAAGTAGATGATTGCATGGGTGATCTTGGTTCAACTCTTTGAGGATGATGAAGAAATCAAAAGGCCACTTGCACCTCACTTGTGCTTGAACAATAGTGCCTTAAATTTTATTTAAACCTTGCATCAAACTTCTCTTGACATGTGTTACTCCTTCTTCAAATGCCTTTAACAAATCCGCAAAGGGATCTTGAAGCAATACCTAAATGTGAAGATTTGGTAAATAAGCTTGATCCAGGACTGCTTCTTCTTCCACTTGGCTATGGTTGAGACTCTTTTGGGAAAGAAACTCCACCTCTTCCTCATGTTCTTCTAAACTGGCAGACTCATCATAGATTGCAAAGTGGTCCTTTAGCATACTTGGTATGTTTTGATTGAGTGAGCTGGAATCTGTGTGAAATTCATCATGTTGATGAGCAGGGATACTCTTTGGCAGTAAATCCTCTTGTGAAGGAAACTGAACAACTCTCCTATGATTATCAACCTCCAAGCCTTCATCTACAATGGGAAATTCAATGGGACTTGGTGATTGCTTATCTAGAGTTGAGGAAAGTTCTATGTCATAAATTATTTCCTTAACCATTTCAAGAGAAGGATTCTTATTGACAATTGGTTCAAGAAACTCATTAGCTTTCCCAACCTCATCATCAAAACTGAAAGACTGTTGATTTCCAATCACATGAAAACTATTTCTGATGGACTGAAGTGAAGTAGATAAAAGAGTCAGAGACTCTTCACTTACTTCTAAAATTTCAAGGCTTTCCTCATTAGTGTCATAGGTGAGTTGTCTTAGCTGATTACTGGTTTCAATCTGATGATAGTGAAATTCATCCCACAAATCAACTACTAATTGCTCTGCAAGGTTAGCTTCTGTTTGGAGAACATCATCATCATCAGATTTATCAAACTTTGGGGAATCCTCAACATAAATAATTTCACCAATCAAACATATTGGGTTACCAATTTGTTCTTCTTTGAACTGATCTGCAAGTTTACTTTTTGATTTGTGATAGATGGCATTAATAGGAGGAGGAACATAAATGTTTTTTTCACATGCAGGTTTAGAGGCTGGCTGTGTGTTTATCATCTGATTTATTTCCTCTTCAGTTAAAGGAGGAGGAATTTTTCTCTTCCTCTGGATAATACTACAACAGTTCTCTTTCTCTTGTGAAGGTTGGTTTTGAGGCTGAATGTCTTCTTGAGCCTCACCTAGAAGAGATGGTGAACCATCACTTGTGCCTTCAGAGAGATCCTGTGGGTTTTCCTCTATTTCTTGATTGGGTTCTTCCTCAACCAACTCCTCTAGGCTGTCATGATAGCTACCTTGGTAATGAAATGCATGGAGCTCTTCTAATAAATCTTCAGGATTCCAATTTCCTAAATCTTTATCAATGTTCACAAGGTATTGTCGAAGGTCTTCAGATTGATCACAACAATTTTCAGCTAATGATAGAGTTGGAAAATACCCTATATAGTGTTTATAAAATACCTTGTGGAAATCCTTCAAAGAAAACAAGATGCCAGGTCCTAGCCATTCATACCAATTTCTTGCCTTACCTTCTAATGTTACCATAAACATTTTCATGAGGCAGTATTCGTGCCATTCAACTTTTAACCTCCATATGTGTATATGAAATTTTTTGAGATGTAAAAAAGGGTCATCAACCTTTTCATCTCAAAATATAGGTAGTTTTTTCATCCAATTTGTTTCAGGCATTTTGTGTGGGAATCCAGGGATATGATCTCTACTCATTGGAGCATATCTCCTTTGTATCCTTGGATCGATGTTGTAAATCAGAAAGGGTTATTGAATCTTTCCAACCAGTCTAGATTTCTCTACCAGTGGAGTCTTTTGGTCTATTGAGGTTTGTGGAGTCACCAGGTGGAAGATATCAACTTTTATGTCCACCATAAGCATGATTGGGATTGCTCAATGCATTCCCGAGGGGTCTGTGAGAACTTAGTGGAGTAGTATGCCTACTGGAGGCTAGTGGAGTTTCTAGGTGGATATTTTTAGTTTCTTTGAAGATATTTTGTCTATCGGCCACCACCAATACTGACAAAAATCCAATCTAGAAATTTTTTTGGGGTTTTCGGAGTTCCTTTATGTAGCCCTTAAGGTATGTAAGAGGTTCCTATGGCTGAGTCATCATTTTTCTAAGATGGTGAAAAAGATAGATTCTACTCTTAGGTTATCAGTTAAGTTCTCTATGATTTGACGAAGGTTTTTGAAGTCCTAAGGGATACTTAGTTTGTCACTGACATCAGAGGTTGCATCATAATCACCATTGTGTTAGTGATAGTGATTCGGTAGCTATAAATCATAATGTACTATTTGATGAAGGGATTCTCTAGTCCTAAGGGGTATTTAGATTGTTATGAACTTAGAAGGTCCCACCGTGATCGCCATTATGTTAGTGAGTGGTGGGCTAAATCCACAAGATATTTTTCCTAAGGGTTGCTGAAATGTTTAGGGAAGTCTAAGTTTTTTTTTTACTCAGAGTCCCATCGTGATTGCCATTATGTTAGGGTCCCGTGATTTTTCATATTGTCTAACCAAATGATAGGGTAACATTATACTAGTCTTTGGAGTCCTAGGACCTAGCCTTCCTGGACTCAGAGAGGGCTCTCTCTATTGTGCGAAGGATGTGAGCTTGTTCGCTTTGGATGATTGTTTTTAGGCTAGTTGTTAAGTGTAGGTTTGTTTGTTTGTTTTGGGTTGGGGTAAGATGATTAAGTAGGATAGGTGGGATGAGAGAATATAAAATCAATAGGGCTATGGGGTCAAATGAAGTCAAGGGTGTCTAAATGATGAAACAAAGTGTATTGTAGGGCCAGTTTAACAAGGTGAGTGGATCCTTAAAGTGATGTATGATGGTGTAATGAACATTAAGTTTTGTGGAAAGACTAAGAGGTCTTATATATATGTAATTTGAAGAAATAACTCATGATATAGGGCAAACCATTAATCTCTATGAACAATACTCAAACTGATAAACATACAAGATGAACAATCCAGTGGTACATAGAAGCATTAGAACTCCTAACTTTAGAAATCCACCTTCAGCTTTTTGAGAAAACACATAAGATAAAAAAACAATTCAATATGTGGAGAGGGAACTCCTAAACAACATATATCAAACTATCAGGAACTCTGAAACAAGTTGATGAGCATGGGCAAAGGGCAAGATCAAAACAAGACCTCTTTGTATTAACCTAATCAATCAATATTCCATAGAAAAGCTTCACAATATGTTTTTGAAAACTTTAAATAAGAAGGGCATACCATGAATCATATTTATAAGCTAACATACTAATAATTCATGAAAAAAATAACATGTTTTAGTGGGCCTAAGGAGCAGTCAAGAATTCATTAAGATGAACTAAAAGAAGAAAACATCAAAACTATAGCAAACAAGAGGTTTGAGGTGCTTCCATGAGTATATCTCAACATATACTTTTATGATCTATAGAAAACAAGCAGATTGAAACAAAATGAGGACAAAAAAACACTAACAAATTAGAAAAAAATCACCATTCACCAAGCTATGGAATCCTGCAAGCAAGCTTCTCCAACATCAAGCCACACAAGCCATTCATTCACTTCATAAAACCAAATATCTTCTCCAAGCTCATAAACCATGTATTTCTCTATAACACATCAAGTCCCTACCATTTACAATGAATCCTCATGGCTTATATAACAAGAAATGAGGAAGAGAGCTCACTAGAACATCTAGAAGCCTATTGGCCAAAAACAAATATCCCAACTTGTCCTTGAGCCCCTACAAGGTCTAAGGCACAAAATATCTTCCAAAATATCTTTTCCAGACTAAAATAGCAAAAATATTGACTTTTGTCTCTGACATACATGATGAAACTTTCCTAACGTACATTTTCTCAATTACACACAAGAATGTATCATACTGTCTCAAAAACTTGAAATTTTTCTAGGAGCGCAACACCAAAAAAGGCCTTTTTGCAACAAAGTTTGGGAGGCCTTCCTGAAGTCGAAAAAGACTCCGTGATTGCCCGTTCAAAAGTGTGCATGTATGCTTTCCAAATATACCTTTTTTTCCTCAATCTAATCTTTGAAAGATTCCCAAAAAGTGGAAAAATCCAAAGCTTCCAGGAGCGCAGCACCTGCTCAAAAAAGAGGGCAGAAAGGTGAAAAATTGAGTGTTTTTTACCCTTTTGGGGGACCAAAATAACTCCAATTGAGCTGAAATTTGGTGATAATACTCCTCTCATGATGGGGAATCAAAAAATGTAAGCTTTTCCCTCTAAAATTTCCCTAGGAAAAAGCGCAGCACAGGGGGTGTTGCATTCTTAGGCTTGAAATTTTGCAAAAAACAAAAACTTGTTCAATTCTCCCCAAATTTGGTGTGTAGGTGCCTCAAGGGTCCTTGGAGACCTGTAGAGAAAATTGGGCCAAAATACAAAGCCTAGCTTAGTATTTTTCATCATTTGGTGTTGGGCCATCACTTTGGGCAGTTTTGAGCTTCTTCATTGCAAAGTGATTTCTTCGTTTGTAGTGCTTAGTCATGTTTCTCTGTAGCCTCAGATCTTTGTTGCCTTCTCTAATTTGGCCTCTAAATGTATATTTTCCCTTTTCCATGACTCTTTTTCATTCTCAATCTCCATGGAAAGGAGCTTAGTGAGGGGAAATTGTTTTGCTTGGGTTGATTCTTCCTCTCTCTATTTTGCCAAAGCTTTCCTAAGACCCATAGTCCTAGGTATCCTTCCTTGGTTTTGTGTCTTTGTTCTTCACTAGTTTTTTACCTCTATCCTTCATTGATTTTGAGGAGGAGAGCATGGCCCCTTGCCTTTTGAAGGCAGCAAACATATTTCTCCTTCCTCTTTGATAAGTGATGGTGAAAGGTGCCATAAATTTTTCTTGCAAAGTTTGATCATTGACAACCTCAGGAATGTCTCCTTCTTCATGGATGTTTTCTGTGAGTATATCCTCCCTAATTTGCTATTGGTTGTCCTTTCGATCAACATTTCAACATCTTTCATGCTTTTATCACTAACAGGACCTTTAAAACTGCCATGCTCTGTTTCTGCAGTGTGAGAGGCGCCTATGTTTGGCATATCTTCACTTTCATGAATATCCTCCTCCTCACCCTTTGCATTACCATTTTCACTGCCAACTTCATTTTCTGCATCACTGCCTTCATTCTTGGGACCTTTGTAATCATCTCCTTGCTTATTGAAAATAATTTTAAAATCTTTTTCTGGGCTTCCTTTGCCATTCTTGTCACTGTCATGGATTTCTATTGCTTCCTCGCCATTTTATTTTGTAGTGTTCTTAGTGTCATTCCCATCCTCATAAGACCCACTGACTTGACTTGCTAGTTCATCATGGGACTTAATGATCAGAACTCTGTTTTCTTGGTCACTATCCTCTTCTTGAAAGGCTGCCTCTGTTTCTGTGTTTCTAGAGTCTTCTTCTTCATTATGAAACCCATTTCCTTGACTCCCTTGCCCATCATCTGTATCACTGCTTTCACCACTGTTTTCTTCTTTATCCGCATCCTCATTCCTGCTACGGCCTTAACTATTTTCCTCTTGGCCATTGCTTCTTTCTTCATGGCCACCTCCCTCTTCTTAATTTTCTTCTTCATCTTCATTTTCTCCCTTACTGCTTTCTTCATGATCATCTCTACTTTATTCATGATCATCACTTCTTCTTTGACACAAATTTTGAATTTACTTGGTACCCTTATCCTTCATAAAATCATGAAGAGGTGATAACAATGAAAATACCTCTTTAAAATGTCCTTCACAACAAGAAAAAGGCTTCGCCAAGCTCTCCGGGAAATTTGGGTGCCTCTGAATGCCTTTTCGGGAAATGTTGTGTTTTTGTGTCAGTGCTGCACTTTTGTGGTAGGAGCGCAGCGTCTAAGCGGAGGGGTGAAACCCGTGGCAGGAGCGTAGCACCTAGGTGCCCGGGCGGCTCGGGTCATTGAACGCAGAGTCATGCAGTGTTTGGACAATGGCCGGAGCATAGCACCATGGGCAACTCGGTACGCGGCGTCGGGCAGAAAAACATATGGCGGGAGCGCAGCGCCCTGGGAAAATCTACACGCAGCTCGGGCCGTCACTCTTCACACTGGGAAAGCCTGAAATAGAATAATGCCGACCTACAGACGCACAACACTCAGAAAAAAATTACACTAGAAGCCACTACAGGAGCACAACACCCTTTTATAGGAGCACAGCACCCTGGATTTTTTGCCTGAGGACTCCAGTAGAAAACTGGAAACCTCACTGTCTCTTTCAAATGAGAAAATGACTAGGGAGTTGTTGTGTTATAGTGTTTTATACCCTCTTTTGAAATAATTGAACTCTAAAAAAAAACCCACTTTTCTAAGGTTAATTTTGCACCTTTTTTCTTTTGACAATGCTTTTTGGAGCTGTCTTAAAAAGTATTTTAAAACCCTTTTTGACCACTATCTCTTTTGAATTTAGACAATTGGTTAGATCCATGAGGATCCTTTGTTGGTCAAAATAATTTTTTAGGGCAATTTAGAAATCATGTTTGCCTCCTTTAGATATTTTGAATATGCCTTTGACTGTCTCTTTGTGAGAAAACATATTTTTGAGGTGGTGTTTTATCTCCTTCGGTGAAGTGGCATATAGTGCCCATAATATATCTCCCTATATCTTTTTAGAATACTGATCTTACCCTTGATGTAGTGGAGTTGATGCTTGTTTTCCAAACTTAGAAGATAGTTGGAAAACTATTGAAACCATCTGTTGTTGATGAAGGAGGTTTCTTTGTCATTGTCTATGACCATTTTGTTCAGTTTCCCAACTTCTGAGCCTTTAGGTATTTTCAAACAATCAAACAAGGCTGCCTTCAAAGTCCTCAAAGAAAACATTCATTTAAACTCTTTAATTATGCCTAAAATTTCTCCAATGATCATTTGGAGGTTTTGAGGAGTTCTTTAACCTTTGTAACCCAAGTATTTTTCCATTTCTTGGTAAAAATAGTCCCACATTTTGATCCCTAATAAAAGCATACCTACTGCTTTTATTATTGTTATGAATGGGCTCCTTATGTTGATCCTTATTTTTACCTCAACTTATGGCTTATCTGATGGATTTTTAGTCTCTTTGCAGGAATGTGGGCAAAGGGCAGCTGTCCCTATACCAGCTTCATGCTTGAGACCAAAAATCCTTTCAATGATCTCTTTGATTGTTTGAGCAATGTTTCTTATGTGCCACTATCTTTTTGGAATCTGCATAGAACTTTTTATGGGAAACACTTGACAATATTTTATCATGAGTTCATGATTTTCCCTATAGACTTCAGCCTATTGTAGCTATTTACCTACTTGTGGATGTCTTCCTTAGCTCTTTAGGTCTCCTTCTATGCCTCTGTTCTACTATTGACAAATTACTAAGAATTCCTGCAGAAATTCTTGGACATGGTATGTTTTTATTTTGAAAACTTACTTTTGGATCAAGAGGGTACCTTTGGAGGTCCTTTAATGTTCCTTGGATAATGATAAGCCTCGACTTCTTTTCATTTGATTGCACCTATATCAGAGCTTTAGAAAACATTGGAGGAAAATTGAAAGGGCTCTAAAGTGGTCTGAGGGGTTACTTTGCTTAGGAAGACCTCTTGGCCAAGGGCGCAACACCATTTCCCAAGAGCACAGTGCCATGTGTAATTTATATTGGAAAAACTTTCCAGGGGCGCAGCACCACCTCCCAGTAGTGCAACACCATTTTGCAGAGGGAATTTGAAAGCCTTTTCAATGTTGGAATTAGGCCTGTGATAGCCCGTTGGATATATTAACCTGTATACCTTCCAAATATATCATTTTTTTCTGATTGAAGTTGATTTTCCTTGTCAAAAGTCGATTTTCCCATGACTGGTCAAAAAGTGCTGAGTGATGGTGCAAAAATGTAGAGTGCTGGTGCAGACAACGTTTGGAGGCCTTCCACAACTCCAAATTGAGCTCATGATAGATCATTGGAACGCTCTTCAGGTCTGGTTTTCATTGGAATCATTACAAAAGTCATTTGGACACTCCAGCTATGAGAAAAACATATTTTATCAAGGTCACGCCAGTAGTGCAGAAATTCTCCCGTGACACCTGTATTTTTGACATTTTTCCAAAACCATGATAATTGTGTAAAAAATGAAGGAGGTTTTTATTTTTGGCCCTATGATGGAAAAAAAAAATGTATCACTTTTTCCAAATTCATCTCTGTTTGTCCAAAAACATATTTTTAAGAAAAATTGGCCTTAGGTGTGGCAAATGACTTGGCCCTCAGAATGAATTCTTGGAAAATGATGAAGGCATGATGTTTATGAGTTGGCATGGCTTCATGATTTCTTATATGACCTACCATATGGATCTTATTCTCTTATGCCTCTTTTCCATAACAAGCCCTAGCTTAGTTGGAAGAGGAAAATAGGGTTTGGTGTAGAGGATTTAGGACTACCTTGTAGAGGGAATGGAATGAAGGGGTTAAGTGTTGTCTAAATTATTGGGGAAATTTTGAGGGATAGGGACAGATATTAGGGAGTAGGGGAAAGTGGAATTTAAAGGATTGAGTGAGGGGAAGGGGTCCAAAATGGAAAAATACGGGCCTAGCCTTAAATAGTATCAAATTGTGTCCATAAAATAGGTTTTGGTAGGAAAATGATGAATTTTAGGGATAGGAGTGATGGGGAGTGTTTATGAAGGTATATTAAGGATAGGAGGAGTTGTAAGAGCATCAAGATACAAGCCTTGTTGATGTTTAACCATGGAGGTCATGAAACCAAGAAAAAATGCCTTTAAAAGCCCTAGATGGACAATGGAGGAGTTAGGCAAAACAAAATAGAGGGCTGAGGCCAAAGGTGACACAACAAAGATAAACTGAGTGACATGAGCCCATGATGGGTATTTTAGGATGGGTGAGTTGAGCATTTCATCATGAAGGTAGTGAGATTTCTAGAACTCACAATGTTCATGAACTTTGTTTCTAGAAATATAGAACTGATACTTAGTCATCTTCAAATAGTGAAAATTATGGATGACTAACACCCTTTACCCTACTTTTCGTTCTTACAGTTGATGTCCATCTCATTACCCCTAAAACTTGAAGATCCACTAGCCAAGTTAGATTTTCCCTATGATTCTCCCCGATCCTTTAATGGACCTATCATGACTTCCATTAAACTCCATTGCCCAATGACTTAGATATTTCCTCATGCTACCTATGCTTCTTGATCATTATACCCAAACAAAACAAACAAAAAACCTCACACTTAATAACTAGCCTAAAATCAACCCTATAAAGCAAAAAAGTTCATATCCTTTGCAAATAAATAGAGAGATCCCTCTCTGAGTCCATGAAGGCTAGGTCCTAGACTCCAAATACTGGTTCCATGTTACCCTGTCACTTGGTATACCAATCTGCTAAATCACGGGACACCAACACCTTATATAAGTGATGAGCTTCCTCATCCTTGGCCCCACTCATTTAAGTCACTACTTCCATGCAAGAAGTCTCCAACCAAAGCTGCATTGTCCTTTATTGAATGCCAATCCTCCATGACAGCGCTGTTGATTTGGTCAAAGTTGGCCTTGTCCACATGAATTAGTCACTGTTCACACATGGGGTTGCTTTATCCAGATATTAAGATGATCCCTTTTAACATTAAGAGGGATTTTATTCCTAATAAAGAGATCTATGGGTCTCCCTACCCACTTATTCATCTATCTAAAGGACAAAAGTAAAAATAAATATTCCAATTAGCTCCATGCTAATTTAGGAATATTACAGTCCTCCCTTCCCAAATGTTTCTTGTCCTCAAGAAACTGCAAGGATAGAACTGAAGAGCCTCTCCTCTTCCTCCTGTAGTATCCTCATATGATAAATTCCTCCAATGAAAAAGATGTTGTCTTATCAATAAGTCTCCAAGTTGCTCCTCCCAGGTGTACAAGTTAGCTTTTGGTAATAATTCCAAATTGCTATCATCATGACGAAGTGAGATATCCATGGAGGCAACTATATGCTGTTTAGAGGCGTTCTTGAGGCCTGGAATCTGAAATATATTTGGAACTATCATTCCCATGTGAAACTCCCATCCCCAAGCTATCATCCATACAAAATGAGTTACCCTCCAAAATGGAAGCTCATGGAAAAACTCTTCCACCTTTGGATCCTGCAATGTAGGTGGGCTGCATAAATGAACATGATATACTATTTTGTCTATACCATGATGTATCTCTCTCCACTTATGATAATTTTAGAGTGGTTGTTGATTTTGGGCGACAATAATGTTGTGTTGGAACGGGGTCTCCTAACAAGCTATGAAACTGGTCCATTTTGAATACTTTTTATTATAATTAGTCTAGCACAGCGGTTCTAGGGTGGGTCAAAGCCCCAAAAGCGTTGTAATGGGTGAAAGGGTAAACTAGGGGTCTGAAAACCATGGGTTGTGGACCATAAGAAAGTCCAGGCTAGATTTTTATAAATAGAGATGCATTTTGTATTGTAAAGGATAAGAAACGATGAGCTATTAATGCAATCTATTGTTTAAGATATTTGTTTGGGTTTTGGGGAACAGACTCCTACTGGCTATGTGGGCGAAGATCCACGTCCAGTGGTGTGTGGACCCTGCTGCTGTGTGCACAGGTTGGGAAGGGAATTGTAAGGAAGAATTGATGAATGAATAAACACAAAATATTGTTAGAGAACTGAATCTGTGAGTGCTTTTGTGTGAATTACTGATAATTGTTGTATTGTGTGTTTTCTGTCTTTACGCTGTGAAAAATTTGTGTATTACGTTCTTGGATCTAGATCTATTATGTTCTGTTTATGTAATGTTGTGTTAATGTTATAAAAATCATATAACTATAGATCTAGTGCACGTGGATGCGAATAGAGTTTTGATTAACTCTCCACAGAACAAGGTAATCTGGGAATCACAGGATATAGCATAGCTCTGCTTGCCTTACCCATCCTTTCTCAGGGTGCAGAAACCTAGTTCCAACACCCTCCCATACTACTTCAGGTGAGACTTTGACCTGTGCAAGCAGGTCACTGCCGAAAGGGCCAGTAGTATAGGGGTTTGTTGGCAAACCTTGCACACCGAACCTGGGTCAGGACCCTGTTATCACCTAATTTGAACCTCGGGCTGAGGGAAGGTAAATCAGGGTAACCTCAAACCATGCTCAGCCTTGTAGCTAGCCCTACAAGGTCGGGAGAGGGCTCTCTCCATGAAAAATATTTCATTGAAGTGTAACTGCAAATTGATTTTAGGCTAGGTATAGTAGCTCAAAATGTTTTATCAATTTTCTGGGTTGTATGGATCAGATGGTGCTGGGAAGTTTGAATCTGGGGAATTAAATCAAAGATACAAGGTATTTCATGGGGCAAGGTAGGCATGGATTTTAACAACTTAGTTTAAATAATGATGGAATGTTCAAGACTGGTGAGGAGCTGAAAAGGGCATAGGAGATGGATCCTTTTCAAACAACAAAAAACATAGAATGTTGAATGATTTTCCAAGGCAGAGCATTATACAATGGATTCTACCTATCTATCTTGAAAACATTTCAACCAGAAATATGGATGGATGAATGGTAAAAATAACAATTAACATATGAACACAAAGGAAAGAACAGTGCTAAAATCCATACCACAGGGATCCCACAAATCAGAGCTGCATTTCTTTATTAATCCCCTGCCAAAATGTTACAAATGGAGTGCAGAGCGTCCTAAGTGATTTCCAACTTATTCCACACTTTATTCCCCCCTTACAAAATGATTAGAAATTACATTAAATAAACAGAAATTGAGGGGAGTAGGTCCACAGAAGAAGGATTTGTTTCACCAGCTCAGGAACTGAAATCCGAACATAGAAAATAAACCAACCAGATGCCCCTGAAAAGAAGGGGAAACAATAAATTCTGATCATCTAGATGCTTTGCAGTTGCTAAAACAGAGGAGAAGAAAGACAAAACTGGAACCATTTCTCCTTTTTATCGTTGGTGTCGTGCTACAATGATCTATGTGTTTATATTTAGCTCTTAGCCTTAACTATTTATTTTCTTTTGTTGAAAATCCCTTTATGCCGATAAATGCCATTTGGAACCAATAAAACTGAAATTTTACCATTTAATGAATAAAAGTCCCCTTTTGGGGTGAAAAGGTGCAAAGGAAAGCATGGTGGGGCCGGGGAAATCGCAATCGCAAATCGGCAGAGGAGGGGTTTCACAATTAAACGTTGCAGGAATCGCCGATTGCGATGGGAGATATGTGATTAATCACATCGGGAAATCGGAAGAGCGGGGTCATGAGTTTGTGGGAACGCTGTGAAGTTGCAATGCAATCGGATCAGAGGAAGGAGATGCGATGCAATCGGAGGAAGGAGATGCGATGCAATCAGACTTTGCGGATCGGGGGTAGGTCAATCACATCGGAAGTGTTGCGATCAGTGGCCCATGTAGTTTTACGATGCGATCAATTGCATCGGAGGTTTATAGGAGACGGTAATGAAATTTCAAAGGGGCCTTTGTGATGAACATTTTAAAATCATTTGAAAAGGTAGAAATTATAAATTTTAAGGAACCAAATGAGAAAGAAGGGTAAGGTCAGGCTTTTGGGGGCTTTTATTCACTTAGGCATATCTTCCAATCCAGAAGTCAGTTTTGGGAGAATGATATACCATTGGAAAGATCTTTTTGGACTCATTCTGATGGACATACTTAGAACATGATTTTACACTGAAAATACTATGGAAAACACCTTTGAAACACAGCCCTAACAAATAAAACCACCAGTGGAATAATTTTATATCATGACCTAATCGAATGATTGAAAATTTCTTCAGAATGGGACACCTAATATGCACATGAAAATGTGTTTTGATACCTGGTGGAAGTATGCAAATACTGACACTAACAGACCCCTCGAGCTAACAAATGGTTTTGTTACCGGGACCTGAAGAAATATAAGAGAGGAATCAAGTAATGATAAGAGAATACTAGAAACCTGAAAGAAAAGAGTTCAAAGACTGGTTCGAAAGATAGATCCAGGAGTTTGCAGTAAAATAAAATCGCAGTGAGAAGGTAACGGAGGAAAGGTGGAAAAACAGGTAAATCCTTACTGAAAGCTACGAAATATTCTTTGTAACCTTTACGATTGAACTCCAGCAGTGGATGGCTAGACTTGTGGAATTCCAGAAGTGTTGAAAGGACGAGCAAGTCACTCAGTGGACCCCGAAGCTGCTTGAGCAGCTAGAAAAAATTGATAATACTATCACACACACGGTGGATCACTTGGTGAATAGTGTGCTGGGAGGATTTGTGACGGAATTTTCCATTGACCAGTTTGTATCATACTCTGAGGCCGAACGACGATTCTTCAAAGAATTTTGATAGAAAATGGTGTGTTGGGCTAAGGAGAGCTGGTCTCTCTTTTCTTTGTAGTATTATCTACTGAGGGAGTCTTCGCAACTTTATTATTTTTATTTCATTTATCAAATTTGGAAGAATTTGATTAATGAAATGCCATATTCCAATGTTATATAGCCGCTCTAATATCAAGACCTTTTGAACTTTAAATAAAACACCCAAGACTATATCCCCCTTCTAAAGCACCTTAATAATGTTAATCCCTATAATAATACTCCAAAACTCATTTCTATTTTATAATAGCACTTTACTATAGCTCAACCTCCTCTTGGAGTAGTTCATCAAAGAAAACCCAACTTTCAACCTTTTAGAACAAATCCTTAAGGATTAACGGGATATAGAGGAATACATTAACCTTCCATCATAAAACCTATTAAATCCCTGACGCAAACCCAAACCAATGTTTTATTTCCTTTGGGCCCACCAGCGATACTTATTAAATACACATGTATCAATACAAACCACTATGCCATACCTCTGGTTAACCTCCGTGTAGATGAGCGCGTGATTCTCGTTAGATGAGCCACTCTCCAGATCGAACGAACTAGGTTGATATCGCATTTTTTCTAGAGTCGATGTTTAACAATTAAGAATTGCACGATATGGGTGGTATTGGACAGGTGACCTGTTAGATATATATTGGATCGCGTTATATTTTTTGAAACCACCTCGAGCCCCAAATGCCACGCGAAACCCGTGGTATTTCCTCCCGAAACCACTTGCTCTAACTTCGGTATTTGAACAGTGTTCAACTCGGGTTCTTACTGTATTTCAACACATTTCTTCGACTTAACTCCTAGCGTTGACTCTGTGGTTAAGTTTCGACAATATCACTCCACCAACAACAAAACAACACTATTTACTCTAACAGGCCGAAATCGTATCACAATCAATACACTCAAACAAAAAAGGTCCCAACGGTTTGTACAGAGTTCAGTATAATTAACATAAACAGAGAATTACTTTGGCTGGGCTAATTCGACTCTTGTACACGATATACCTATCCTCTATTCACACCTCAAGGACATGATTCCAATACGGATTAACCACATTCAGTCTACTCACATAGAGTATAATTTCGAACACAGACAGAGAGAACTAAGGGAATTTCACACAAAACGGATCCTTCTTCAAATTTTACACGGAATCCACAAATCGAAGGAATGAGTCCTTCGGGAGATTTCCAATAACACACAGATATCCAAAAATACACAATTTTATTCGAAACAGGTAGTTAATGAGCCTGAAATTTATTCAACAGAGAACAATGCTTCTCAGCTCAGTAATTCGCTGCAAAATCCCCCCTTTACACTGTAGTAGGGGTTTCACTTTTTTACTCATTATATGACTCTTTAGTTCTGTAATGTTCCCAATTTTAGCCTCAAGCTAAAATGGAACATTATAGTTGCACATTTTATTTTTATTTAATAAAATGGGGAAGGAGACACCTTAGCCCCTTTTAGATGAAGAAATAACACTCCTGATGTGAAATGGGAGTGAATAAAGCAACTAAAATAAACACCAAGGGTGTGAATGGAACCCATCTCACTTGATTAGTCACCGTTGACTAAATTCAACAGCGTTGCCCAAGGAGGAAGAGGCTTCTTAGAGAAGCTGCGCAGTTTTGGAGGGAAGACACTTTCATGAGGGTGGAAACCCTAATTGGTGGGACCATGGTGAAGAGGAGTTCTCTCACTTTATATGGAGGAGATGGCAGCCCATTTTCATTATGTTATGTTTTAGATTTTCTAACTTGGGTCTGCAAATCTTGCATCCCCAGGTTGTTTAGCAGGGTGATGGTGCCCTTGGGCACTAGGGTGTTCCCGGTTGGGAATCCCTACCTCTTCCTCAAGGAAGGATGAGGACTGAGCTACATTTCCTCAATCCGGCATTTTCCATAGCTTCATTCATCCCCTACAGCATTATTTATGCAGCACAGAGTACGTTGTGTAGCTGGGTGCAGCTAGAGAGGAACTCATGGAGTCATTCTTGTTTGTTTTCTTCAATGGAGGAATGGTCTATTCATTGGAGGAGTTGCAAGGAGGATTATTAGGCTTTATTTCATATCATTGGCATTAGGCCACACTTCCATCATCTCCCACTACGCATTCCATGAGAGAAACTTCGTTATTTCAGAGGAGGCAGTGAGAGAGGGGTTTCTGGAGCTCATCAGGAGTTGTTTTTGAGACAAAGGGATCAACTCTTTGTATTGGAGGAATTATCAGAGGAGGGCATCTACATTTTATATCTTCCATAGCCTCATTCTCATTTTGTATCAGTTGTAGTGACAACTCAGTTGTCACATTTTGTGTTTTTCCGTCATTTCTAGCAATCTTCATAGATTGGCTAGAAAGCATGTATTTCAGCCCATTTCTCTGTTATTGGGCTTATTTATTGTATTCCTTCAGCCATATATGTATTTATTTCATATTCAGCAGCTTATGCCTTCATGTACTCAGCGCAGTTGCAGCTACTCCGGCATTTTATGTAGTTTCAGCAATTCTTGTATTACATTGCTTATTTCGGTGAGGGTTGGTTCTTAGAGTTTGAGTGGCTTGTCCCTCAAATATTCTTTGTATATTTCTGCTGTTGTATCATAATATGATGATGGCTATAGCATTTCCCTCTCATGATGTATTTAGAGTTTTAGAGTTCATGTTCATGTTCATATATTGTTGTAAGCTCTCTCATTGAGCATTGTTTTAGAGACCTAGATTGGGGATATATGAATAACACATCTAGAGTTATTTCTTTGAGCTCATATTATGCATAGGATTTGTATGATGGGTGTTCTAATATATCCCAACAGTTTTTTGTCCTATTTATGCAACAGATTCCTTATACAGCGTCCTCAAGGACCCTATAGCATAAATTCCCAAGGTGGAATATTGCATATCCATAGGCAGAGTCTGAGAAGGGCCAGATAGCCTCAGGATTTCTCCCTTCCTTAGAAGGATTCATATGCTATAAATTCCCCATCATTCAATCTCTGAAATGGACTTGCATTGTTTCACTGAAGAAGGAAAAATGGAACATCTAAGATGTTCCCGATGGAGAAGAAAAACCCTCATTTGGGACATTACAGTGGTATCAGAGCATGATCTTGGCTCAGCCTGTGCCCAAGATCTATTTCCATTAGCAAGAGGAGCTTCTCTCCAAGGAGAGGAGAATGACATAGGAAACAAGGAAGAGGAATGAAAGAAGTGGAGGATTCCCTTCTTCTTTTCCAAACCATTGAGCACACCATTGAAGATCTGCTGAAAGGGGAAAAATTTGGAGAAATTTTCTGAAAATGGTTTGTGGATGGAGCAAGCCCTAGATATTTTCATGGAGGGTGTGAGCATTCAACCTCACATGCAGATCCACGGCGCAGTACATTTCCCACAGCTACTGCAAGAAGGATGGATGAAAGGAGATGAGGCCTTTGGAGGAGTAGCGCTGCAAACTCAAAGGTATGATTCATGATGATTGATTTCAGAGTTCTATTTCATGTTCTCATGAAAATGAGAGATCATATGTTGCAGTCACAAAAATTTTTGTAAAGGGGATTGATAAAAACCAATGTAAAACATGGTGTGACAAATCTACAAACACTTTGCATGCATGGAGGGGAACCATGAAACAAATATCATCCCATCTTTTTAGAGGGGGGATAAATCAGGAGATTGGCTTGCTAGAGGCAAGACCCCCATTATATGAAGGGCACTCTTCCATTTGTGAGGGTGTGGAGACATTTTTTTCAAGGGAAGGCCAAGGCTCAAGGCCTCTCATTCAGGAGGAAACACACTCACATGTTGGTAGGGAGGAGGTGCATACAACGTTGCACCGTTGGAAGAAGAAGAAAAGCAGAAGGATCAGCATGAAGGGATGATGGACATTCACCCCTATCTATTTTCAGAGATTTTCTTCACATGGGAGAAGGACTGCACTGCATAGTAGAGAGAGAGGACCATTCATTCCTCTCATGTATTGATTCCACTTCCTATTTTGATGTCTCACTTTTGGAGGTTTTCCACTATTGGGGGCGACATGATCTTGAGATGATGAGAGGCATCATTCCATTTGGTTCACCACTCATGGATTCCAGAGGGGTGGAGACACTAGAGGAATCCAACATAGCGCAAAGATTTTGGGAATAAACACATGGAAGAGCGATACACTCTCTCATTTTCAGTACCACCCATTCTCATCAGTTTCACTGTGTAGATAGAGTTGTTGTATGGATCGAGGATAGCATCTTCATGATGTAGGATGACTGCTCCATGGATTTGGTGAGAGAGAGGTCACTTCCTTTGGGGAAGGACTCTTTCATGCATTTGGAGTAGATGGAGGCCACTCATGCTTATATTTCCTAGGATCGAGAGATTCTTTGGAGATGATAGTCTCTCATGGGAGGCTTATTTTCAGAGATCATCATTTCTTTGAGCATGAGCAGCTGCATGATGGGCATGGAAGCAACTTGGAGGATGAATTTGGCATGAGGGGATGTCAAGGTAGCAGGCAGCAGTGTGATGGAGCACCACATTGTAGAACACCAGCGCTGTCTATATGGAGGATTGATCCATGTTGGAGGACTCATCTTTTGGTTGAGAGGTCCTAGTATCTTGGTGCATGCATGATTCTTGATGACTAGGAGGATGATGATATATACATGGTTGATGATATGGTCATCTATTGTTATGGCAGGATCTTCTTGACTAGAATTTCTAGTCTCAAGGAGAAATTTATGCATGCAGCACGTGAGGACTTCCTAGCTATGCACTTGGATGCATACTTTGCCTTGCTAGAGGAGTTCACTTTGGAGGGCATTCATCATGATTTTCATCAGCATATGGATATATGCATAGCCCCTTTTTTTTGGAGAGGTTGGCACAACCATTCCCTTACTCATTGGAGGAGAGGGAGATCATTCAGTTGAGCCATTTCAGCTCAAGAGCTCTAGTGCATGATGGAGGAGGTATAATTTCATATTTGGTATTGTACTTCTTTTCATTGATTGAGGAGCGTGATGTATCAAGAAGGCTTGTTCCTTCTTGCATTTTTCATGAGGATGTACTTGCAGCCACTTGTAGCCTTGATTTTGGCTAATTTTATGATGGTTTGTGTGGGAAGCCACATGCTTCTTGGTGTGCACCTTTTAAAGCTACTACAAAAGGAAAGGAAAAATAAGAAAAAAACGAATAAGGGTATGTATCAGAAGTAGCTGAGGTAAATTTTGTAAAAAACTTCAACTTGGCACTGGAAGGTTTAGAGGTAAGCTTCCTTTCAAATTTTTTGCTTGTGGAAGAGTGGGTCATTATGCATCTTAATTTACTCATAAAGAGAAAAATGATAAGTGAAAGGATATATAAAAATGTAATAGGAGACGATTTGACAATAGAAAATTTATTATACTCATGAATATAGTGATGGCCTATCAGGTCGTAAAGAAGGAGAATTTGATCAAGATCTTAGATTGCTCATGGCATTTGAAAAATACACTAGTGAGACTAAAGATAATTTTATGGATGCTTTAGAAGAAAATTATTTTCTTGAAGAAATCACTCAACTCAAAATATGCTTGGAAGAAAACAAAATAGTGATAGACACTCTAAAGAATCAACTCATAGAAAAGGAGAAGCACAATGAGAAGTTAGAATGTGAAATAGTAAGTCTAAGAAAGGAAATTGAGAAGGTAAAAAATCTAAATCTTAGATTTTATAAAGGATCTGAAACCTAAGATGAAATTATCAAGATTCAACGCTCTCCTCTTGTGAAGACAGGTCTTGGATACATCAGTGAATCTTCTCAACCATAAAAATGCTCAGCTACAAGCTATCTAAATTTAGAAAAATCTAGTTAGAAAAGTTTCATCCCTTAGGAGAAGAACAAAGAGAATTTTCAAGTAAAGCATGATCATTCGAATTCAAGGATGAACAATAACAGAAGCATCATTCAAATGGTAAACAACACCAGAAGGTTCTATGATCGCATAAATTTATTATTTAATGGACAATGTTTCTCATGTCATAATTTTGATCACAAAGCTACTCAATTTGTTGCATACAAAACCATCTTCACCATAGAAGCAAGAAAGCAAAGAAATGAGACAGGAATGAAGAATAATACTTATAACAATTTTCTCCTCTTCAAAACAAAATTGAATGTTCATTTTGCAATAACTTTGGACATGAGGAATCTGAATGCAGGAGCAAACTACAACCAAAAGAACAAATATCCACAAGTTCTAAGGTATGTCGAAGGAGGGACTTACAATTCGAAAGCTTTCGCATAGCTTTATTTACAGAAGGATAAGAACATCAATTGTACATTGATAGTGGATTTTGAAAACACATGACTTGGATAAAGACAAACTTATTTCATACAATGCATTAGAAAAGGAAAATAATGTCACTTTTGGAAATGACTCTCCTGTTGTCATTAAGGGTAAAGAATCTCTATTTCTAAAAGAAATGTTAAATCTAACAATGTTCTGTATGTTGATGGATTAAAGCATAACTTGTTGAGTGTTAGTCAAATGTATTACCAAGGAAATGAAGTTGTCTTCCGATCAAAAGAATGTGTGGTTCGTGAACTTGACACAAGAAAAACCATAATAAAAGGAAAAAGGAACCAAGAAATATGTATATATTGAAAGGTGGCCAAGAACAATGTTCTCGAGGTAAATCTGCAGAAAAATGGTTATGGTACAGAAGATTGGGACATCTGAGCTTTTCTCATAAAAGCAAATCAAGTAGGCTCAAAGCGATTCGTGATCTACCCAACATCACTTTACCAGAAAGTACCATATGCAAGCCATGCCAATTTGGTAAGAAAACCAAAGTTAAATTTAATTCCAAAGAAGGATCAACAAGTAAGCCTCTTGAACTTATACATACTGATTTGTGTGGATCTGTAAGGAAAACGTCACCTCATGGGGAACAATTCTATATCTTATTCATTGACAACTTTTCTACAAGGTGTTAGATAGGTTTATTGAAACACAAAGATGAAGAATTTGAAAATTTTAAGGTATTCAAAGCTTTAGTTGAAAATGAATTAGTTATGAAAATCAAATTTATTAGATCTGACCGAGGAGGAAAATACACTTCGAATGGATTCTTTGATTTCTGTGAACAATATGGCATAAAAAGACAATTTTATGTAGCTAGAACTCCGAAAAAAATGGCATGGCAAAAAGAATGAATAGAATGGTTCAGCAAATGGCTCGTGATATGCTTGATGAATCTGGGACTCTTGACACCTTTTGGGGTGAAGCTACACATACCATAGTAAACATTCTCAACAAAGCTCATGTTCATGTGACTAGTGATAAAACTCCTTATGAACTCTGGTATGGTAATACTCCCACTATGTAGCACTTTAAAGTTTTTGAAAAAATATCTTTTGTCAAAATAATGATGAAAAATTTGATAAGTTTGAACATAAAGCAGATGAAGGAATACTTCTCGGTTACTCTTCTAGAAGTAAAACATACAAATGCTACAATAAGATACTTCAGAAGATTGTTGAATGTATTGACTTTGTGATTCATAAATCATTCATGCCTCCCAAAATGGAAATAAAAACAAACAAGGATGATTGTGATGAATGATTTCCCTCATCAAATCACAATGATATAGAAGAAGAACATAATGAAGCATCAGAAGAAGATACATCAGAAAGAGAAAGGGCTCCATCCAAGTATGTTGAAAAGAATCATCCAGAATCTCAAATTTTGGGAGAAAAGGAATCAGGGGTACAAATAAGAAGAACACTTGTGGGATCTCCTAGCTATCTAGCACTATTATCCACCATTGAACCATGAAATTTAAATGAAGCTACTTAAGATGAATGTTGGATTAAGGCCATGAATGAAGACCTGGATCAAATTGAAAAGAAAAATACTTTGGAATTGGTTCCAAGGCCTCATGATAAAAATGTTATTGGAACAAAGTGGATATTCAAAAATGATTTAAAGGAAAATGGAGATGTAATTAGAAACAAAGCTAGACTTGTTTGTAAAGGTTATGCTCAACAAGAAGTGTATAAATTTGCTGAATAATGATTAATTATCCATCGAGACTATCCTGATCACATACAATTCTAATTTATATGCAACACATAATCTCTTCCACTCAGATCATCACACATGTGGAAAATAAATCAAGCGATAACACATCAAATCATTATACACATTAACACAGTATGTATGGGGAAAGCTTATAGCTGAAAACCCCACAGTTATTGTGTATATTATAATGGAGAAATCATGTAACAAACTCAGTACAATACTCCTCACAAGTACTCAGTACTATCTCATGAAGTTACACACAAACTAGCTCAGTTTTGAACAGGTTACTGGTTCAAAACTCACTGCCAATTGCCTTGCCTCTATTGCACAATCCAGGCCTGTCTATATAGAGATCCAAGGTTCGAATCTCCTTGGCTTGACAGCGCAATCATCATGGGAAATTCCTCCAAGTGTGGTGCAAATCTCATGCACAACTGATGTCGCCACTGATAGCTAACTCCAACCTTTCATCTACCTCTTTCACTGGTCTCCACTGAACTGATCATGCACTGTAGTGAACTGATGTGTTCTTGAGTTGAATAATGAGTTACTAATTAATGAATTAAATAATATTTAATTCACTCCACTCATAACTATTTGATTAGCTAGTTAAACTAATCTCAACTAGTTCAACTAAAATAAACAGAACACAACTCCACTAGCTGTCTCATTAACTCCACCAAACTTCTGCCACTGAAGTCCTAACTGCAGTCAACCATGCATGATGCCATCAAACCCTTGGGAATAGCGTAATTCCTTTGTCAGATTCATGAGCCACTTCCAAGGCTCGAACTGAAGTGCTCCAAGACAGTAAACTGAAGTTTATAGTCTAAATATTATTAAGGGTAAATAATATTTGACTTCCCTATTTTTAGGATAGGCAGTCTAAAAATAGACATCAACCTATTGACCTATAGGTCACAAAAATAGAGTCCCATCTATTTTTATCAACATGACCAATGCTCCAAGAATCTCATACTGGAATCCCCGGACCATGCTCCATATGTCTAAAAATAGACATAGTCTAAAAATAGACTTTGCGCCAGAATTTGCCTGCGGGCCCAATTAGTGAAGGCGACTTCATTTCACTAAGCTCCATCATCTTGCTGCAATCTCAACACTCCCTCTCAGCAAGATATGGATTATATGAAACCCCTATCCTGCCTCTGTGGAATTCAAACTTGCTCCTGGTGAGCGCCTTCGTCAGGATGTCGGCATCCTGATCCTCCGTGGGAACATATGAAAGCATCATGATTCTCCGTTGAACACAATATCTGATATGATGGTACATGTTGTCAATGTGTTTGGACCTATCATGAAATACTGGATTAGCCGAGAGCTTGATGCAGCTCTGGTTATCACAGTAGATCACTGTAGGCTCCAAATGCAACCTGAACAATCCTGCGAGGATCTTCCTCATCCAAATAGCCTCACATGCGTAAACTAGTTGCCATGTGTAGCCTCTATTTAGGCCCAGTGCAGCGGATCTCTGCTTCTGCGCTGCCGAAGCCAGTCGACAATGCGACAACTCCTCGAATGTATGCTCCAATGGTCAGTTGGGCTCCACCTTGTCTGCCATCGGTGGCTTGACTTCGCTCCATCCTCCTGTCTGTACCATAGACCATATCCGATGTGCCTATAATATAGCGCAATACATGCTTGCCTGCCTTCCAAAAGAGCTTGGTAGGCTTAACCATAGCTTGCGAAAGCTGGTTAACTGCATAGCATATATCGGGTCGTGTATTGACCAGATACATAAGCGACCCCACCAATCGTCAATAGACAGTGGCATCCACTACCTCTGCTAAAGTAGCATCCTCCTTCCTCCAACCACCAGGAAGAGGAGTGTCAACAAGCTTGCAGCCTTGCATGTTGAACCTCTCCAAAATCTCCCGGGCATACTTGCCCTGAGAAACAAACAGTCCTCCGCTGCGCTGCCAAATCTCCAATCCCAGGAAATAATGAAGGATGCCCAGGTCCTTCATCTCAAACTCTCGTGCAAGATCCTCCTTGCATGAAAGTATCAACTGCTCGTCGCCGGTCAAAATCAGATCATCTACATACAGTACGATGATCAACAGCTTCCCCTCCACCACAATCTGGTACAGGTTTGGATCCGCCTCACTCTTGGAGAATCCAAGCCCGGTGAAGTAGCTGTCTATCAGAGTGTACCAAGCACGAGGTGCTTGCTTCAGCCCATACAGTGCTCTCTTGAGTCGGCACACATGCGACTCACTGCTGAAGATCTCAAAACCTTCAGGCTGCTCTATGTACACCTCTTCCTCAATAACTCCATTGAGGAACGCAGTCTTCACATCCATCTGATGAATGTGCCACCCCATCTGCGCTGCGAGAGCAAGGATCGTCCGTATGGAAGAGTACCTTGCGACAGGTGCAAAGGTCTCCTCATAGTCAATCCCCTCGATCTGTGAAAAGCCACGGGCGACAAATCTCGCCTTGTACTTCTCCACACTCCGGTCAGCCGCCTGCTTCACTTTGTAGATCCATCGCGAACCCACCACTGATTTCCCCACCGGTCTTGGGACAATCTCCCATGCACTGTTCCTGACGATCGAATCATATTCTTCGATCATGGCATCAACTCATGCGGGTTCCTCCACAGCTTCCTCAAAAGAGGATGGCTCCGTCACAACACATTGACTCACAAGAGCCATGTATCCAGTGTACCGATCCGGTGACTGCCTCTGTCTGCGCTGTGCTGTAGGTGCTCCTACAACCTTCTCTGCATCTCGAGCTAGTCGCTCAGCTTCTGTAGTGCGCATGCGCCCTCTGATGGTTGGCGCTGCATGGGTGGTTTCTTCCACCTCCTGAACTTCCTCTTGTGGCTGATCCACATCAGGAAGCTCCTCCTTAGGAACTAACAGCTCCTCATCTGCATGCAAGTGTAGCTCCCTCTCAAGCGAACACTGCATGGCTTTCTCCTCCTGAAATTTTATATCCCGTCGCACAACAGTCTTTCGACTTGTCTGACAAATACACCCATTAGTTGTGAGGTGTTTCAGTGTACCCCACAAATATTCCAACCTCAGCAGTTGGATCCGGCTTCCTTCTCGCATCCTTCGTCACATGCATGTAGACAGGAGAACCAAAAATCCGCAAATGGGAAATATCAGGCCTCTTGCCAGAATAAGCCTCCTCCGGTGTACTCATGCCAAGAACCTTGTGAGGACAACGGTTCTGCACATACATTGTTGTATTGCATGCCTCATCCCACAAGTGAAGGGGTAGGCCCTGATCATGCAACATCGCCCGTGCAGCACCCACGATCGTTCTGTTCTTCCGCTCAGCCACCCCGTTCTGCTGTGGGTTATGGGGTGCGATGAGCTCTCTCCGAATCCCTTCTGCACTGCAGAACTACTTGAATTCAGCCGAGATGAATTCACCACCGTTATCACTCCTTAGAGCAATCACCTTCTTCCCCGACTCCTTCTCAACCAGTGCTTTAAACTCACAGAACTTCGCGAATGTATCGCTCTTCTTCTGCATGAAGAAGATCCAGCACTTTCGAGAGAAATCATCAACAAAGATCACATAATACTTGTGCTTTTCTGTCGAAGCAACTGAGAAAGGACCACACACGTCTATGTGAACTCTCTCAAGGATCGTCGTGGCGCGACTATCCTTCTCGTGAAAGGTGGCTTTCACATACTTCCCTAAAGTACACCCCTTGCACTGATCTGATTGTGTAAGAGTGCCCTTAGGAAGCCCAGTAGAAATCTGCTGTAGAATCTTCAAAGCTCCATGGTGAAGGTGGCCCAATCTCCTGTGTGTTGGGTATGTGTTATATTCTTTCCACGATTATCCCCACGCGTTGTATGTTGCGTCGGGCGTAGCTCGGGGGTCACGAGGGGCGAAGCAGTACCCACCGTTGGGGTCCGGGGTTTTTTGTACGGACCCACTCATAGGCGAATCCACCCATGGTTTTGTGCATGGTTTTGCACATGGTTTTGGGGTTCGATGGTTTTCGGACCCTAGTATTTTTGTAGATCCGGTCAGGGAACTACGGTTATGTTCTAATCCAGGGTTAATGGATTGGGGTTTATGTATGCTCCGGCATGTATATATATGTGTTGTAACACTAAAAGGAATATAATGAAAAATCAAGTTGGTCGTCCCGATTTGGGATCCAGGGGAAAAATCTCTGTGTTTATCTGTTTTATGTTTTATGCTCTTGCTATTGTTTATTTTCTGTTATAAGATTCGTGTGTAGATAATTTATGTTCAGGGTTAAAACCTACATTTGGTATCGGAGCTGTTTCGGCTTCAAGGGGACGCCTTTGCTACTGAGGGTTTTTTGCTTGGGCCTGAGGTAGACCCTGTTCAGTGGGAGATTTGCAGGATCGATTCTTGCTGTGAAAGAAGATGGCGAGCGGCGGGAAGATAGAGATCGAGAAATTTAATGGTCAGAGTTTTGAGTTGTGGAAGCTCAAGATGGAGGATCTGCTGGTGGATAAAGATCAGTGGATCGCGGTAGATCTAGGTACTAAACCAACGGCAATGTCAGATGAAGACTGGAAGAAACTGGATCGGAAGGCTAAGAGTACAATACGGTTGTGTGTATCAGATTCAGTATTGTTGAATGTATTTGGGGAAGCTACGGCGAAGAATTTGTGGGAAAAACTTGGGAATTTGTACCAATCTAAGTCTCTAGTGAATAAGTTGTTCCTGCAGAAAAAGCTGTATAACCTGAGGATGAAGGATGGAGACTCGGTGACAGAGCATCTGAACGCCTTCAATACTGTGGTAAGTCAGCTGTCATCTGTTGATATTAAAATCTGAGATGAAGATAAGTGCATCAGTTTGTTGTGCTCTCTACCAGACTCGTGGGACAGTCTGGTTATTGCAATAGGTAGCAATACAACTACCTTGAATTTTGATGACATTGTCTCATCCTTGCTGTCGGAGGAAATGAGACGGAGAAATATGGAGGGTCAGAATGGAGATGCCTTATCTGTACGAGGAAGGTTCCAGAACAGAAACAAGAATAAGGTTTCGAGTGGGAGATCTAAATCTAGAGGGAGATCTAAATCTCCTGGAAAGTTTGTAAAGGTGTGCTGGAAATGCGGAAAGGAAGGGCACTACAAAAAGGAATGCAGATCTAAAGCTTCTGAGAAAGGAAAGGGATCTGATGAAGGTCCTTCTGCAGAGGCAAAAACCACCTCGGATGAAGGTGGGGATGTGTATTTGGCTTCTTCTTCAAATACACATGTAGATCATGAGTCATGGTTGATTGACTCAGGTGCATCCTTTCACTTCACTCCCCATAGGGAGTGGTTCTGCGAGTATGATAAATATGATGGTGGTGATGTCTTCCTAGGGGATGATAGGAGGGCTAGAATCATCGGACGTGGAAAGGTCAAGCTGAAGTTGCAAGGTGGAAGGATTAGAACACTTCCTGGTGTTCTGCATATTCCTGCATTGGCTAGAAATTTGATTTCTGTAAGCAAGATGGATGATGCAGGTGTAAAAATAGTGTTCGAGAAAGATTCCTGCAAGATGGTTCTAGGAGCACTGGTACTAATGCGGGGAGTTCGGACTGGAACTCTATACAAGCTACAAGGTAGAACTGTTATTGATGGGTGCAATAGTTCTATGGTTCTTGAAAGTGGAGCGGAAAGCCTAGCTGTCTCTGGAGAAAAGACCATGTTATGGCATCAAAGGCTTGGACATATTGGAGAGAAGGGCCTTCAGATACTGCACAAAAATGGTATGGTAGAAGGTATGTCTAATTGTTCTCTGGATTTCGATTTCTGTGAACATTGTGTATATGGGAAGCAGAATCGGGTGAGTTTTCCTTCTGGTGCTAAGAGGGCGAACAAAATATTAGAACTTGTGCACAGTGATGTGTTTGGACCTGTGTCAGTTCCTTCACTGGGAAAGTCTGTGTACTATGTTTCATTCATAGATGACTTCTCAAGGAATACATGGATATATTTCTTGAGGAAGAAATCTGAAGTCTTTGACAAATTTAAAGAATTTAAGGCTCTGGTGGAAAACCAGAGAGAGAAGAAGATAAAGGGACTGAGGACAGCTAATGGTGGGGAGTTTTGCAAGAAGGAATTTGAAGAGTTCTGTAAGAAGTGTGGCATAGCACGGTAGAAGACTACTCCATACACACCTCAGCAAAACGGAGTTGCAGAAAGAATGAACAAAACATTGATGGAAAAGGCAAGAAGCATGCTCGGTGGTACCGGTTTAGGACAAGAATTCTGGGCAGAGGCAGTGGAGACTGCATGTTACTTAGTTAACAGATCACCTTCATCAGTGTTGGAGGATAAGACTCCACATGAGGTATGGACTGGTAAGAAACCCTCTCTTTCACATCTAAGGGTATTTGGATGTGATGCATATGTCCATGTTCCAAAGGAGAAAAGGACCAAGTTGGATAATAAATCTGAAAGGTGCATCTTTATTGGGTATAAGGATGGTTTAAAGGGTTACAAGCTTTGGAACCCAGAAACAAGGAAGGTTGTGTACAGCCGAGATGTGGTGTTTAGAGAGGTGAAAGATATTGTTAAACATGAAGTCCTACCAAAGGAACCTGAGAAGATAGAGTTTGAGCTAAAGGAGGATGAATCAGACTCTACAACAGAAGAAGACTCAGAAGATGAAGAGCCACAAACTCCGGCTTTGAGAAGATCAGTTCGGGAAAGAAGGCAACCAGAAAGGTATAGTCCATCTGCTTTCTCTTCAGGTTTTGCCTTAACTATAACTGATGATGAACCCAGAACTATCAGGGAGGCAGTAGATTCAGAGGATGGAAAACTCTGGAAGGAGGCCATGGTTGATGAAATGGCATCCTTGCACAAAAACAATGCATGGGATCTGGTGGAGTTGCCGGCTGGAAGAAAGCCCATTGGGAGCAAATGGGTGTTTAAGAAGAAGATGAATGTAGAAGGCAAGGTGGAGAAATACAAAGCTCGATTGGTAGCGAAAGGTTATTCCCAGGTGCCGGGAATTGATTTTGGTGATATTTTTTTCTCCTGTTGCCAAGGTTACTTCTATTAGATTACTTTTATCTGTTGCTGCTGCATTTGATTTTGAGATAGAACAGATGGATGTGAAGACAAATTTTCTTCACGGGGATCTAGAAGAGGAGATCTACATGAAGCAACCTGAAGGCTTTATGGTGAAGGGTAAGAAAGAACTAGTATGCGGGTTGAAGAAGTCTCTGTATGGGTTAAAACAGTCACCAAGGATGTGGTATCAGAAATTTGATACCTATATACGGGGACTTGGCTTCACCAGAAGCAAGGAAGATCATTGTGTTTATTTTAAATTAATTGGTGATCGTGTTATATATTTGGTCTTGTATGTGGATGATATGTTGTTGATTGGAAATGACAAAGAAATTATCCAAGATTTGAAGACCCAACTGTTCTCCAAATTCGACATGAAGGATCTTGGTGCTGCAAACTATATTTTAGGCATGGAAATTAAGAGAGATCGGGCAAAGAGGAAGCTCTGGTTAAACCAGAGGAAGTATGTCGAGACTATATTGCAGAGGTTCAATATGCAAGATAGTAAAGCGGTGAATGTTCCTATTCCTGTAGGTGTAAAGCTGTCTGCTGAACAGTGTCCCAAGACACAAGAAGAAGAGGAGTATATGTCTCGTGTTCCATATGCAAGTGCAGTGGGTAGCCTGATGTATGCAATGGTCTGTACTAGACCAGACATTGCACATGCAGTGGGAGTATTGAGCAGGTTTATGTCAAACCCGGGGAAGGAGCATTGGACAGTAGTGAAGCGAGTTTTCAGATATTTACGTGGCACTAGTGATTATGGCTTGTGCTACCAGGGAAGACCAGGATTGGAAAGAATGTTGGACATTCGTGGTTTTGTTGATGCAGACTGGGCTGGAGATCTGGACCAAAGAAGATCTACAAGTGGGTATGTATTTAGCCTATTTGGAGGCGCAATCAGTTGGATGAGTAAAAGACAGTCTGTAGTGGCTCTTTCAACTACAGAGGCAAAATACATAGCAGCCACTCATGCAAGCAAGGAAGCAATTTGGTTGCAGAGATTGTGTTCAAGTATGGGGTTGGTACAACAAGCTATAAGGATAGACTGTGATAGCCAAAGTGCAATTTTCTTGGCTAAGAACCCTACTTATCATTCAAAGATAAAGCACATTGATGTTCAATATCACTTTGTTAGAGATATGGTTGAGGCTAAAAGGGTGTTACTGGTAAAGGTGGACACTTTGAAGAATGTTGCAGATGCATTGACGAAGTCTGTGAGCACTCATAAGTTCTCTTGGTGTAGAGAAACAATGGGTGTTGAAGAATTGGGCCAATGACTAAGCTCTCCTGTGGCCCCCTGTGGAAATAAAACAACAAGTGGGAGAATGTTGGGTATGTGTTATATTCTTTCCACGATTATCCCCACGCGTTGTATGTTGTTTCGGGCGTAGCTGGGGGGTCACGAGGGGTGAAGCAGTACCCACCATTGGGGTCCGGGGCAGCGCCCCGGCCAAAATTTGTTTTTTGTGCAGACCCACTCATAGGCAAATCCGCCCATGGTTTTTTGCATGGTTTTGCACATGGTTTTTGGGTTCGATGGTTTTCGGACCCTGGTATTTTTGTAGATCCGGTCAAGGGAACTACGGTTATGTTCTAATCCAGGGTTAATGGATTGGGGTTTATGTATGCTCCGGCATGTATATATATGTGTTGTAACACTAAAAGGAATATAATGAAAAATCAAGCTGGTCGTCCCGATTTGGGATCCAGGGGACAATCTCTGTGTTTATCTGTTTTATGTTTTATGCTCTTGCTATTGTTTATTTTCTGTTATAAGAATCGTGTGTAGATATTTATGTTCACGGTTAAAACCTACACTGTGCCACAGTTCGCCCTCATCATCCCGGCTCACCACTTCTCCCGCCTTGCATGCCATAGCTGCGTAGCCATCTACCTGCAACTGATAAAGGTTCTTGGTTCGAACCCCTATCTTCCGGGTCTCTCCAGTAGTCTTACTGCGCAGGAAGGCTTTTCCTTCGCTGAAGACCACATCATACCCTTTATCCTCCAACATCGCCACAGAGATCAAGTTCTTCTTCAATCCAGGTACATGCATGACATCCCTCAATACAAAGGGTTTACCAGACTCCCTCTGAAAGGATATGGTACCGATACCAGTCGCACTGTATCTACCATCATCGCCCATCTCAATGTGCACACCCAAATCTTTCTCCTCCAGATCTGAGAACAAATCCCAATCTCCCGTCATATGAAATGACGCATCGCTATCCAAGAACCATACTGATCCCATCACACTTGAAACCAAGCATGCGATCAGTGAAAATTCAAGCTCGAACTGTGAAGCCAAAGCTTCTCCATCTGCAGATCTTCCCGCTTGCTTTTTCTTCTTCTTCTTTGGACAATTGGTAGCATAATGTCCGTGATCATGGCAGTGAAAACATTTCACTTTCGCCATATCCTGCTTCTTGCCCTTAGCTCCAGAATGAGAGGTTTTCTTACCCTTCCCTTTCTTAGCTTTGGACACCAAAGCGCAGTTTTCTTCATCAGCTCCCTTTGATGAAGATCCATCTCGAGTAGTCCTCCTTGTCTCCTCCTGCATGAGATCCGCCCAAAGGCGCTCCCATCCCGGCAGCTTCTCCCGACCATTGACACTATCTTGATATGAGTGCCAAGCCTTCGGAAGACCAAGGAGAGCCAGGTCGACCATGTCCTCATCTTCGATAGTCACCCCCACACTTCCCAGCTCATCTCTGCATTGAGTGAACTTCGTGAGGTATTTTGCGATACTGTCGCCTTTCTCCATCTTGATGTTCCTGAGCTTATCTTTGAGCGCCAGCTTCCTTTGGTCGCTCTTACTCTGGAATAGATCCGTCAAAGCTTTCCACATTAAATATGGAGAAGCCTTTCCATGCGGGGTGGATACAATATGATCCTTGACGCCCTCCAACAGGATCCTTCGACATTTCGCCATCTTCTTTTGCCATGCTTCGACTTCAGCAGGATCAGTGGGCTTTTGGACATCCGTATCTATGAACTCCTTCGGACCATTATCTTCTAATACTGCCTCCATGTGATCCTTCCACGCAACATAATTCGAACTGCCTTCAAGAGCATATTCGAGTCGCAAACCGTTGAAAGACATTTTCAACACTGGCACCAAGAAAACAAAACTGCTGCAAAATTTCGAATTCCACCTCAAAGCTCAACCGCTCTAGATCTGTGAGAACAAATTATTTATAGCACAGAGATTGACTGCAAGGGGCATTTACCAGACCTTTCACTTTCCGAAGAAAGATGAATCCGGAGGCTACCTGGCCCGCATGCAGACTCTGTCTACCAAAATAAGTTTGTAATCACTGTGATGATCAATCTCTGCTTCAATAGCTCTGATACCATGTAGAAATTTGTTGAATAATGATTAATTATCCACCGAGACTATCCTGATCACATACAATTCGAATTTATATGCAACACATAATCTCTTCCACTCAAATCATCACACATGCGGAAATAAAACAAGTGATAGCACATCAAATCATCATACACATTAACACAGTATGTATGGGGAAATCTTATAGCTGAAAACCCCGCAGCTATTGTGTATATTATAATGGAGAAATCATGTAACAAACTCGGTACAATACTCCTCACAAGTACTCAGTACTTTCTCATGAAGTTACACACAATCTAGCTCAGTTTTGAACAGGTTACTGGTTCAAAACTCACCGCCAATTGCCTTGCCTCTATTGCGCAATACTGGCCTGTCTATATAGAGATCCAAGGTTAGAATCTCCTTGGCTTGACAGCGCAATCATCATGGGCAATTCCTCCAAGTGTGGTGCAAATCTCATGCACAACTGATGTCGCCACTAATAGCTAACTCCACCCTTTCATCTACCTCTTTCACTGGTCTCCACTGAACTGATCATGCACTGTAGTGAACTGATGTGTTCTTGAGTTGAATAATGAGTTACTAATTAATGAATTAAATAATATTTAATTCACTCCACTCATAACTAATTGATTAACTAATTAAACTAATCTCAACTAGTTCAACTAAAATAAACAGAACACAACTCCACTAGCTGTCCCATTAACTCCTCCAAACTTACAACTCTTTGAAGTCCCTAGCCCAAGTCAAACCATGCACGATGCCCTTGAGCCACGCCCAGGAATAAGCCATTCCTCTATCGGATATGAGCCCCTTCGGAGGCTCAGTAAAAATTATAAGAGAGAGTAAACTGAAGTTTATAGTCCAAATATTATTAAGGGTAAATAATATTTGACTTCCCTATTTTAAGGAGAGGCAGTCTAAAAATAGACTTCGACCTCTTCGACCTATAGGTCACAAAATAGAGTCCCATCTATTTTTACCAACATGACCAATGCTCCAAGAATCTCATACTGGAATCCCCGGACCATGCTCCATATGTCTAAAAATAGACATAGTCTAAAAATAGACTTTGCGCCAGAATTTGCCTGCGGGCCCACTTAGTGAAGGCGACTTCATTTCACTAAACTCCATAATCTTGCTGCATTCTCAATAAGAAGGTATAGACTTTGAAGAAACATTTGCATCAGTAGCCAGACTTGTAGCTAGAAGAATGTTTCTTGAATTTTCAAGTTTTCAACATTTCAAAGTTTATCAAATGGATGTCAAATCTTCTTTCCTTAATGGAGATCTGGAAGAAGAAGTTTAGATAGAACAACCAAAAGGATTGAGTCCGGGGAATGATGAAAAACTTGTTTGTAAACTCAAAAAGGCTCTATATGGGCTAAAACAAGCTCCATAGGCATGGTACTATCATCTTGACAAATATCTTCAACAACAAGACTGCACAAAAGGATTTGCAGACAGTAACCTGTACACAAAAAATAAGGATGAAAAGCTATAAATTATTGTTGTTTATGTTGATGACATCAATTTTGGGAGTAATGAAAAGTCCATGAGTCAAAAATTTGGTTCTGCTGTGCAGCAGGTATTTGAAATGTCTTTACTTGGGGAACTAACACATTTTCTTGCTTTATAAGTGAAACAAGCAAAATATGGAATATTTCTCTCACAAACAAAATATCTCAAGCAAATTCTGAAAAAGTATGGGATGAAAGACTGCAAAATTGTGTGCACACCAATGATGATCGGATGTAACTTTAAATATCATGATGCTTCTCCCATGGTAAACCAACCAGAGTATAGATATATGATTGGAAGACTGATTTATCTAATAGGTACTATACCATATATCATGCATGCGGTTGGGATTGTTGGATGGTTCCAAGCCAATCAAAAGGAGTCACATATTCAGGCACTAAAAAGAGTATTAAAATATCTACAAGGAACTCAAGACTTTGGTCTATGGTATCCCAAAAATGTTGATCTTAACATTCATGCTTACACAGATGCAGACTGGGCTGGAAATGTTGATGACTAGAAAAGCACTAGTGGAGGTGCAATTCATATAGGGCCCCAATTAGTATCCAAGTTTAGAAAGAAACAAAGTTCCATTGCTTTATCTACAACAGAAGAAAAATATGTGGTTGTTGCATCATGTTGCACACTTCTTTGGATGATGCAAACATTACAATACATTCAAATTAAATGTTCTCCACCCATGTTGGAATGGGATCTCCTAACATGCTGCGAAACTGGTCCATTTTGGATATTTTGATTATATTTAATCTAGCAGAGGGGTTTTGGGGTTGGTCAAAGCCCCGAAAGCGTTGTATTTGGTAAAAGGGAAAACTAGGGGTCCGAAAACCATGGGTTGCGGACTGTTGGGATCCTGTGATTTAGTAGATTGGCATACTAAATGACAAGGCAACACAAAAACTAGTCTTTAGAGATCTACGATCTAGCCCTCCTAGTCTCAGAGAGGGATCTCTCAATATGTTTTGTATGAAATTTTATTTCTAGAAATCTAGGATTAGTAATTCAGTCATCTTTGGATATCATCAGAATTATGGGTGACTAACAGTGGCTCCATTTGGGGAGGATATCTGTCTTTCTAGGTGTCCAAAACCTCAGGAATCTTTGAGTTTCAGTAGACCAGTGCCTCATCCATTGGACATATTTCTTCTTTTCTTGCTGATCTTTCTTTGAGAGGAACAACTTTTATCAATCTACAACATGTAATTTCTTCAAAACAGCATCTCTACCTACCCAATATTACTTGTTCTAACATTTTCTCCTCTTTCTTTGAGTGCATTTGAACTAGAAAACTCTTTGACATTTTATTTTTGAAAACAGAAATAGACTATATAATCCTATCCTTATTTCTTCCAAGAGTCCAGATTAAATTGTTGAACTCTTTATTTTTCTACCTAAGCTACTATCTGTCAAGATTAAGCTGTTTGACAGATTTTTATTCTCTATTTCTAAATAGGAAATTTAAACATAGTCAAATCAGGATTAGACTTTCTGATTTGCTATGGTGTGTATGGTTGTATGTACAAGCTGCACATAGACTTTATTTGTAGAAAAATAAAGCAAAATGGTGAAGGCTTAATATCTGAAAATTATAAACATCCTTCTTCCTTTCTTTGGTTCAAGTTTTAAACATGTGGAACCAGCATCTTCATATTCTCCTAATCTATCCTCTCTGATAAAATAAGTCTGAAATAATCTTGACAATCATTGCTTCTACTAACTTATCAACATAAATTTAAAGTATGCTCAGCCATGATTAGGCTAGATGATTGAACAATATATCGTTTTTGATCAGCAGTGGCACTTAGACTTGCTCACTTTCAGAAAATTCTCTTTTTTGGGTATGGGGTTGTACCTCTTTTGAATCTGCCCTATTTTCTTTTTCTGTTTTTTTGTGTTTTTATTTTTTCAAATTTAAAAACAATGTTATATACAATGAAAAATAAAAGCTCTGAAATTTAGGACTCTTGGCAGAAATAGTTCTTGAGCATCCTGCCATTGACATGACCTCCAAATAAATCTTCTCCATTCATCTCTTGCAGAGAAAAAGCATTATGACCCCTAATAGAATGAATAATATAGGGACCTTCCCACAGATTTTCAAATTTTCCATGTTTTCTCTTTTCCTCCCTTCTAGAATCCCATTTTAGAACTATATTTCCAACTTGGAAATCATTCTCTTTAGTCCTCTTGTCAAATAATTTCTTGATATTTTCTTGGACTGTTTGTGTTCTGTTGTGTTAGTTCTCTGTAATTTGCAAGATTGGAAAATACAAACTGCAGAGAGAATACTTGAACCACTTTTGGATTCTAGGATCTAGCCCTCCTGAATCCGAAGAGGGATCTATCCAATAAGTGAAAAAATTGATTTATCTTTCAAGGCTTTTATGTGTATGATATTAGGCTAGTTATTAAGACTGAGGGTTTTGTTTTTTTTTGGATGGTTGAGCATGATTATTAATTGAGTGAAAAGTCCTAAATGGAAAGAGGTTCAAAGGTGTGAAGTTGCAAGAAATCAGAACAAGCTTTGGCTGATTAGATAGATATAACGTTGGTTTTTAGTCTATTGGGCTATGGAGTCATAATAGGGCTTTAATTGTGCAACAATTTCAAGAGTGGTCCAAGGGGAAAGTCATCTATATCACAAGATCCTTTGAGATAAAATGATGGAATGGAAACAATAAAAGTGTTGAAGGGGTGGAAACAGACACTAATTTCAACTAGGATTTAATAGTTTGTCCAACAAGAAAAGCCTTTTAAGCAACTGTTTGAAACCAACCAAAGGGTAGGGCTTACCATAAACCTCTTTGGACAAGATCGTATTAAAGATAACTCAACAGAAAAACAATCCAGTAATCCACATAATTACTTTCATAAAGGATGAAAACACATAAGATAAACAAAGTGTAGTCTAAGATCAGATAAAATACTTTTAAATCTAGTCTGCTTTCAGCATACACTTAGGGAAACTTTCAGAATTACCTATGGAGAGAGAAGCTAGAAAACAGGGCACACCATCACTTTTCTAGTCTATCTTTACTAAGAAAATGATGAAAATAACATCCAAGAACAATGTTTAAAGCAAACAGTAGGACGAGGGAACTCCAGCATTCCTAACTTCTTAAATTGTATTGAATCATTCTTAAATAAACAATTTAGAGGAAAACATTGAGATAAAGCTTATCAGTCAGAGAAGGGTACTATAAACAGTAAGTCCTAACTCTATGCTTGTTGTTATTTATCAGAGAATAATGGACAAAATGGCATACATGAAAGGGAAAAAAAATAACATAGAAAGAAGCACTTCACCAGTGATATAGACCAGGATCCTAAGAATCAGATTGTATATTGATGTCAATCCAGTTACAATCTTCAAGTCCAATGTTTCAGTTCAGCAATCATCTTCACTTTTCAGACTAACTTATTTAATCACAAACAGAGCTTCAAGAGCCTTTGAACACTATTTACAAGTATAAGTTTCGAGCACAAGTATATTTCAAAGTTCTGCAACCAACCATTTACAATGAGCTCCTTAATGAGATTTTATAGGAAAATGAGGAGGTCGAATGGAGAAAAGATCTATGGGTTCAATTAATATAGATTTAATGCTTCTCAGACTTTGAGGGGCTCAATGGAGAAGATTACAGATATTTTCCTGTATTAATTGGTGTTGGGTATGTGTTATATTCTTTCCATGTGTTATTTTTGGTCCTTAATTTCCGGTGGGTAGTCCGCGTCCATGGTTTTGTGCATGGTTTTGCACATGGTTTTGGGGTACGTGTTGGAATATTTTCATTTATGGCAAAGGATATGGCAAAGAAAATGGCAAAGGCATGGGCAACGAAGAAGAACAGCAAAGTTGCAGAAAACAAGGATCAGCAGAGAAGAACAGAAGAAGCAGAGACAGAGTGGGAGAAAAGAGATCAGAGGCACAGCATAGTTTTGGTAAACAACAACACGCATTCAAGAAGGATGGGAGAAATGTAAGGATGAATGAATTTTCATGGGCCGCAGCTAAGTATTGCAGAGGAGAAATTTTTGTTATGGGTGAAGTCTTTTTGCAGAAGGAATGAAGACATTCGTAGTTCCAGACTACGAAGGAGCAGAGTTTATTTAAAGATAGTCATTTCGTGCTTTCAAAGCCTTCAAAAACCAAGTATGAAGGAAATTTATTAAAACAGCGGAAAGACTTAAATTTTCTGAAAAGGGAGGACAAGTGGTCCCCACCACTTTAGCACAAATCGCAAGATCACAAGTTTTGAAGTTTAAATGTCTTGTTGATATGGATTATTTGCGATATGCGATCATCGCGCCATCGCAATATCGTAATATCGCAATATCGCATATATCACACCATCACAATATCGCAATATCGCATATTTGTTATTTCCGCCATCGCAAGTTCTGTTGTTTGCGATATGCGATCATCGCGCCATCACAAGATCGCAATATCACACATTCAAGTGTTCCGCCATATGTTTGATCGCCAATTTGCGATGCGATCCCATCGCAAATCGCAAATGTCAACTTTGCGCACTTTTGTTTGATCGTGCCATCGCATATCACACATCGCAAATGGCCAACTGCGATGTGGGCCCGGGGTCAAAGAATTAAATTTGAATAAAATGAATGTTACGGGGACAGTGTAAAGTCTTAAAATAACCATTGGGGTTATAGTTATAATATTATATGGCGGAGATAAAAGATTGAATATTATTGAAGGGCTCGAATGGGATGATTCGTGCATGGAAGAACGGAGGTTAGGGTTTTCAAATTTGATTGGCACGATTATTAATACAAAATGATTGAGATGTATGGTTGTTCTGCTTGCGGAACTCACCACATCAACAAGACACTTGTGTATGGAAAAGCGTTGGATATTGTTTATAAAATCCAAAGGGTTAAACTTTGGGTTAAAGGCTGGGCGCACATAGATAATTTGAATCTCCTCGTTTGAATAAAATAAATTAAAAAAGAAATCGAAGAGCCCCGGGTATAAACTAAAGGAATACCATTAGCGGTTGAGTGGTTTTAGACTCATGGTATTGAGAAAGGCGAGATCTATATAAAGGACAAAGATCATTATTCGATTGAGGGGTTGTGGTGAGCATTGGTGAAGAAGGAATTCCTCTAAGGAATATTCGTATGGACAGATGACGCGCTTAATTGATGATTCTGAGTCCATGATGCACCCTTCGAGACATTGATCTAAAAGGTGATGAGTCGTTAGAGTATTCAACAGAAGAAACGATGAAAAGCTAGCGGATGACTACTGAAGAACACATATGGATCCGGTGCATATGACAGTTGGAGTTTCTGAAGGTTAATACACACAGAATGTTGAATGCATAAATTCTCTGAAGTCTGGATTACAGTGGTCTCACTGTTCTGTTATGTATAATTGGGAAAAATATGTTTGTTAATTGAATGGGTTGGATCGAGTATGAAAATTGATGAAACGTGGTCCACAGAGGTGCTGAGGGTTGTAGCCTTCAGTCAGGGGGTCGTAGCTCCCTTCCAAGAGAGGCTGGTAAACGAGCGCAGGTGGGTGCCTGTGTACTGGTATGAGTCTGCGCCAGTACATAAGTTGTAAGATGTTTTCTTTATAAAAAATATTGAAGGCTGAGCAATGGCAGCGGTGGTTTTCTCCCGACTTGGGTTTCCACCTAAAATCCTGGTGTTCATGTTTGATGCTTATGTGTGATGATCTATTCTGTTATTACTGCTCATACTTACTCTTAACTAAACATCAAATGAATGAATGCTGCAAAGAACTAAGTTAAGAATTATCTGCATAACTAGATCTCTGTTCATACGCAAGTTTTATGAAGTATATCCGCATGTATACGCTAGTTGGGTTTAGAAAATTAGTGTAAGGGTTTTGAAGTAAGAAAAAAGTAAAAATATGTGAGTATGACCTAAATACTGATTCACGCCCCCTCTCAGTATTTTTCCCAACAATTGGTATCAGAGCAGGTCCTTCTACAGAAGCTTGATCGCTTGAAGGAGATCCGTCGAAATGGGAAGTCATGAAGGGGTAATATCTATAAGGCCACCTCTATTCAATGGAAATAATATGTTATTCTGGAAGATACGAACAAAAGCATATCTGCAAAGTCTTGG
The DNA here is from genome assembly GCA_034641835.2 of Pinus albicaulis. Classification (NCBI taxonomy): domain Eukaryota; kingdom Viridiplantae; phylum Streptophyta; class Pinopsida; order Pinales; family Pinaceae; genus Pinus; species Pinus albicaulis. The sequence continues at coordinate 1,439,467,468 of CM076578.1, read as the reverse complement.
TGCAGAAGTATGGGCAATCATGGAAGGAGGTTATCAGTATCTGGTAAGTATTCCTACTGATGCAGCAGAAAGGAAGAAATATGAAATCAATGCCAAAGCCGTCAATGTCATATTAGGAAGCATGTATGAACCAAAATTTGCTAAAGTGATGCAGCTAAATTCAGCAAAATAAATATGGGATAAAATCATTCTAAGCTATGAAGGAGATACAAAGGTAAAAAGTGCAAAACTCCAAACTCTCCGAATTGAATATGAAAATTTAAGGATGCATAGTGATGAGAGTATTTCCAGTTTATTTTTACGTCTAGATGATATTGTAAATCGTATGAAAAGTTTGGGTGAAACCATAACCGATACTACTCTCGTGGAAAAAGTCTTAAGATCTTTAACTTCAAAATTTGAGTCAAAAGTGTCAGCTATTGAAGAAAGGCAAGATCTACAAACTCTTACTATTGTTCAACTACATGGTATTCTGACTGCTTATGAAATGAGACAAGGAGGTCCCTCCCAAATCAAAGAAGCTGCTTTTAAGGCATGTGCAATGTTATCACTCAGGTTTTCCTAGAAGTTGTGTAAGAGGAAAGTATACCCGAGGTAACCACAAACCAACCTTTTAGATGCAGAATCTAGCCAATCTGCATCCAGAGAGGGCTCTCTCTTTATGATTTATCTTTGTTTTTGAATGATTTTAGGCTAGTTATAGATGCAAAGTTTGTTTTGGGAAAATGGTGGAATCCACAAACTAAGGGCAAGGGTGAGGGCTTTCAGTCCATTGGGCTATGGAGTCTAAGGATGGCTTTACTGGATTTCTTTTCTGAACACAAGATGGTATTACAGGGCAAGATAGCTAGACAGAGAACAATCCTTAAAATTTAAAGTGGATGGATGGTCTTGAAGGGATGAAAGGAAACTAAGAATCTTTCACCATATTCAATAGAAAGAAGAGAAATGACTACAAGCAAAGAGCAATGAAGGATTCTTTGTTACAGTAATCAACAATGTTTAAATCAGCAAAACATGAGCAATTAAGAATTCATGCTTATAACTAATCCAGAAGAAAACATCAAGAATAATCACATTTGAAAACAGAGTGCAATTAAGCAAATTCTGTTTCAATCCTTTATGTAAACTATTCAGAAACGGATATGATGATAGCTTAAACTAATATAAAATTTAAACACAAGGGTTGGAAAACTTATTGAACTGAAGTCCAACACATGAATCCTGCAACAAGTCCAGTGCTTCAAAACGTCATCCAGTAAGCCACAAGTAAATTTGTCCAAAATATTTTTATTCCGAAAACCTCAATGTTACAACAGAGTAATAGAATCCACCCCAAATGCTTCCAAGAGTGGAGTATTTATACAAATTCTAAACTAAAATATCTTGAAACAAATATCAAAATTGGTTCACAAATCTCTCCAACTATTTACATAAATAGAACTAAATTAAAGGACACTCAAACTATTTGGCACTATTTTTGATGGATAGGTGATGACAAAGAGGATAATTCGAATTTGATCCAAATCTTATTTGATGATGAGGCATCCAAGTCACTAACTGCTTCCTTTCTTTGTGCAATCTGCTCCAACAATTCTGCAAACTTGGGGTCCAATGATATCTTCGTATTTCTCAATCCGTAATAGATATGTAAAAATTGAAAGAGGTTATTGTGGATAAATATGTTGGTGAGATAAATCTCTTTCATTTTCCCAAAATTCCTCTCCAGCTGTGCATAATATTCTCTGTAAAAAATATGCGTAAAACAGAGTTTTACAGAGTCTGAAAAATGGCCTGTAAAGATGCGCATGTATCTCTCATTATAAAACCACTGTGAAAAAACTGAGATAGGTTTTTGTAGATGGGTCTCTTAGGAACAAAAACCTCCTTCATTTTTGTGAAATTTATTTCTAATTGGCCACAATATTCTCTGCAAAATGATGACTTGACTGTAATTTTCTGCAAAAAGTGCTTTCCAACTTTGTTTAATATTTCCAAAACCATAATAGCTGTTAGAAAAGTGAGAGAGGTTTTTGTAGATGGTCCTCTTAAGAACATAAACCTCCTTCATTTTTGTAAAATTCATCTTTTATTGATCACAATAGTTTCTGCAAAACTATGACTAAAATATGCAATTTCTGCAAAAATGTTCCTTCTTGTTGTATTTTTCATCTTTTCACTTTTTTGTTCCTTTGACTGTTTTACTTTCAATTTAGATAAACTTAAATGTTGGTGAAGGTATTTTCATCTCTTTTTACCATTTTACTGCCTCTGTAATTACTTTTACTGTTTTACCTTTGACCGCTCTGTAACTTCATTTTTACTTTCACTCTGACTTTTACCTGATACACTTTAACCACTGATACTCTTTAATTGTTCTTTACTGTGTTAGACTGAGCAGTAATTGGGAAAAGGACATTCTGGTTAGGGGACATTACTTCTCTTTGAGTTGGATCATAGTTAGAATGGCAATAGTGGACAATTTCTGGGAAAATAATGACTGAGGGGATGAGATACCTTGGGAGATTGGATTCCCAAAACCCTATAAGATCTTTCCCCTTTGAGTATTCGTCTCTGCAGCGACAATAGCTCAATAGGGGACTTTCATCAAAACGCAGGTCTTTAATTTGGAAATCTTCATCTATCAAAGGTAAATAGTCCAATTCACGGTGAGGAGCATTCAATGGAGTGATATTAAGAGCTGCCGGGACCTCCATTTTGGTTCTTGTGGATTCAAAATGGAGGTTTTCGTTTTTTCTTACAGACCGGACGGGATATCTGACAAAGGAGGAAATTGGAACAATGTGCAGGTTTTTGGGGGGCAATTTCACAGGTTTAAAATCTTCAGGGAGGACTCAGCAATGATTTTTAACCACTTTCTAATCGGAAAAACAAAGGAAACTGAGTTTTTCGTGCAGTCGGGGCGTAAAGGATAAATACCTGTTTTTAGACGGAAACTGGTTCTTGGACAGGTAATGAGCAATGGCGGGGACGTTTTTCAACACGGGCGCAGCGGAATTTCGGAGTAAATTGGTGTATTTGCAGTGAAATTTGAAAATTACAGCGGGAGCAACGTTCTTCTCAGAATAATGAAAATGACTAAAAAACACGAAAAATGGCTTATTTGCAAGTTAAAAGGGTTTTTGTCTTTTTCGAGGTGATGACGTCATTTAACGTACGGGGTGACGTAGGGAAGTGGGGCCGGCGGTATGCGGTAAGTGGTAAGCGGTGAGCCCGCACCGCTTATGGACGAAGGCGGTAAAGGACGCGGGGGGAGCGATTCCATAGTTTTAACGCCACGTGGAATGCTGACTTTTCAAAAACCGCCCAGCCCCCGCTGGTTAACATGCTGGCAAGGGATGGGCAGCGGGATTGATGATCACCGTTGATCAACGAACGGATGATCCAACGGCTGAAAGGGATGGGGACTTGTGTGATTTCAAAGGTGGGCCCGTCAAGGTTTAAAAAGGTTTTAATGTGAAATCTAATCACCCCGGGGACACGTTAATAGGCGGAAATGGTTTTTAATTAGTCCAAATGATTAATTAACCCCGTGAAATTATGAAATGGATTGCGGCGGAGCTTGGCCAGGTGGAATGCCACGTGGAATGCTGACGGTGGCATAGACTTTCGCAAAGTTTATTGATATGTTTTGGTATTAAACATACTTGTCGTATGTCTAAAGTTTTTTGTATATATTTTTATTATATGATGAATGAATTAATATAATTAATTCATCATAGGGGCGGAATTTATATATAAGGCTATAGTTTTAACCAAAGGGCTTATAAAGCGGGGCGTTTATTTTAAATGTGCGGGAATATATACTTTGGTAAAACATTATAATAAAGGGTTTTGGGGATATTTATTAGAAAAGGGAGTTATATACTTAGGAAAAGGGATTTTACTAGGGATTTAATATAGTAAAATCAAATGTTAATATGAAAAAGGACAAGGAAAATTAAAACATCTTTGTACATCTAAGAAAGTGATAACTTATGAAGTAAATTGCAACATTTTATCTTCAACACTTAAACTTAGAATAACAAGTTATTTTGAGGAATTTTTATGGAATTTTGCATCAGTTTCCTAAGTAAAATAGGATTTTACTTAGGAAAAGTTAAAGATGGAAGATAATCAATGATGGATTATTTCAAGTGCTTAGGTCTTTTGATCATTAGGCCGAGGGTCCGGTCCCTCCAGAAGTCAAGGAAATGCCTTGAGCCCCTTTGATCTCCAATTACCTTAGTACTTTTGGGGAAATTAGTAAAACTCTTGAAGGGGAAAAATGATGGGGGAGGTTAATGAATTTGACTTTGCTTGCTGTGATTTTTCAGTGTATTTTCTGCTTCAGTACTTTTGATGAAAGTAAATGATTAACTAACATGTAGCAGCACCATTCATCAGATAACATTTTGCAGCACCATCTACCTACCCTATCTACTTAACACCACCATTTTGTCTTCTTTATTAGGGTGCATTTAGACTTGCAAACCCTGATCAATCTTTTCTTTTTACATGATGAATCTATCTATTTCTACCCTTATTACATCCAAGGGCTCAGATTAAGCTGTTGAGCACCTTTTATTTACTCTACCTATCTACTTATCTGCCAAGATTAAACTGTTTGGCTAGATATTTATTCTCTAATCTACAACATGAAATTGAAATGTGACAAAGCCAAGTTTAAACAGTTTGACTTATTCATGAATTGTGGCAAAGCTGCACACAATTGCTTTATTACAAAAATGAAATAGTAGTGGCATTTGGATTTGCACACTTTCCTTGGTCTATTTTTCTATTTGGGGTTCATTTCTTTCTCTTTTTGACCATTTTATTTTTCAAACCCTTTGATCTTTCTTTTAGGGTATACCCTCTTTACATTTTTTAAATTTTTTGAATTTTTTTGGTTTTCAAGAATATGAAACACCTTTGCTCAAGAAAGAAGGTTTGAACATATTCCACACTTCCCTCAAGGCAATCACTGAAAGATGAAACCTATTGATATAGGAGGCTAACATGCGAAAGGAAAGAAAAGGAAGTTGTCAAGGGAATCAAGTTATATGGAGAAGAAGAAGCAAATTTTATAAGGAGACTCCAACCAGAAACAATTTGAAGGGAAGAGCTATTATGACTATGAAGATAATGATAAGACTTTCTGACCAATGGGGATGAAGAAGATCGACCATGATGCTAACTAGTACTCATGGCAAAGAAGCAAAAGAAGAAGGCTACTCAAAAGGAGATATCTCAGAAAACATGTGCAACAGAAAATGAGGAAGGTAAAACAGGTACTGATTGTTGTTCTTGTGATTCATCTTCTTGTGCATGTAATAGTGAAGATAGTGAAAGGAATGTTATGGATCTAGAAGAAGCTCTCAAGATTAAAGTTGAAGAACTACAAATATCATCTAATAAACAAGAATCTATCTACAAAGAGATGATCTCTCAAATGAAAGGACAGATAGAAATACTGAATGGACAGGTAGACAAGTATCAAAGGTTTTAAAATTATGCAAGAAATCAAAATAAAATACTTGAAGTAGAAATCAATGATCTAAATGCAGATCTCGATAAATAAAACAAGAAGAATGCAAAACTTGAAGCTGAAATCATCTCTCTCAAAGAAGATCCGGAAATATCAAATAAGAAAAATGAAGAACTTGAAGCAGAATTCATCTCTCTGAAAGAAGATCTCGAAGCATCGAATAAAAAGAATGAAGAACTCTTACAAACTTTTGAAGAACAAGAAAATGGGTTGAAAGAAGATATCCTAAATCTAAATGATCAAGTAGAAGACGGAAGAAGGAAAGAAGAAAGCATGAAGCTGCAATGCCAAAAATTAGAGGTTGAGGTAAACATTCTCAAAAGTAAATTAGAAGAAAAGGATAAACTCTTGAGGTTTCAAGATAGTACTAAGATTCTGGACAATATTCTTAGTAATCAAAGATCTCCTACTATTAAACTTGGTCTAGGTTTTCATGAAACGGTCAAAGGAGAATCTAGTTCATAAGGAAGTGCTAAAGATTCAAAGGATGTCAAAGAAAAACCTGAAGTGTTGAAAGAAACAAAAGGTCAACCAACAATCATGAATTCTCAACGGAAATCATTCAATAATGTTGAATGCTTTAAATTTCATAATTATGGGCATGTTGCAGCAAATTGCAGGAACAGATCATTTCAGTCACAATCAAACAGATCCTATTCAGAAAGGTACTCTGGTTGCTTCAAGGGATATTGTTTTTCATGCAACAAGTATGGTCATAAAGCAGTTGATTGCAATAAAAGGAAGAATAGAGAAACACACTATGATACTTATGCTTACTTCGCTGGTCACATGAGATGATATGCTTGTAACAAATATGGACATGTAAGAAAGGAATCCAGGATGAACAAATATGAGAAATTGGATAACTTCCAGCACACAATTAGAAAGTTCAAGCAAATTTGGAAAAAGAAGGAGGACTGGTCAGAAACGTAGGGAATATTGACCCTATTGCAGACATCCGCTTCTAAAGCTTACTTCTCATAATGACTGCAGGAATGATGTGAGATACATTATAGAGATTAGTAATGTATCATCATAGGGGGAGCAATGTATGATGATTCCCATGGTAGATAATTCGAGTTGTGTTTATTTCTAACAGTGCATCTGATGTAAAGAAGACAAGCAACAGATGGCATATTTCTATCACAAGAAAAATATCTTAAGCAAATGGAAAAGACAGAAGCAGCACCTAAACTATCCATAAGGCAGAAGAGACAGAGAGGTAGCAGAGGCAGCAGATGAAACAGAAAGAATGCATCTACAGTTTGAGCTATAGAGCTGCAGTATCTGTCAAAGAAACAGGGACAAAGAGGTTAGAAATCCTGTGTATGATTGAGTTCTGGTGATACTTTGTCCCTGTGCATGCACGAGAATGTTTGACTCTACATTTATGTACTCCGTCCCTGTGTTAACTACTGTATATACTTCAGTCACGGCTCAGAAAAGTGAATTCGCATAATGGATGGGATTAATGATGCTCTGGTTCTGTAAGTTGTTCGAAGAATCAATGTTAATACGATTGAAAGTGGAGTTATATATATAGTCGTTGAATATATGATATGAACCTGAGTGACTGAGAGTATGGAAGGTCTAAAGATGCAGTGGTAAGAACGGATAGATTCCTGCTGTTGTATACGATATCGGGTTGACGGTACAGTGTGCCTCGGATGCGCTCTATATATATAGGACACATTATATATATATATATATATATATATATATATATATATATATATATATATATATATATATATATAACTGGAGGAATAATACTTAAATCAAAGTTTTGCTTTAGATATGGAGCAGTTGGTTAATTAAACATAAAGGGCAGAATTCTCATATATACACGCGAACGGAACCGTGACCAAGAGGAACAGTGATGGCGGGTTGGAGCGAAACCGTGGGTTTCTTCGCACCACCTTTTTGTTGATACGTGGTATTTCGTGGATTGGCAGCAAATCCATAGAGGTTTTGACACGTGTCCCTGCAAAACCACCAAGCGCACGATAACGATAGTCCTTTGCACGTTAACAATCAACCCAGGACAGCCAGCAAAATTACTTTTGCGCCGTCGATCTAAAAAGAAGCCATCTGACAGCGATTGCTTGATGAAGAGACACAGACGATAATGAAAAGGCGCGAAGATTAACCAAGGATGCACAAGTTAAGGGGGAGCTTTGGTCATAAGGAAAGGATGTATTCTTGGCATTCTAATTATTTGTTGTGGCCTGATCTCATGCTTGAGATTCTTTGGTCTTGATTGTATAAGTCATTTCTGTATTTTGATGAAAAGGGTCATGATGAGACCTATGATGTAAATTATTATATTCATTCTTGTAAGAGCTTGTTAAAATTTGTAAACCCACTTGGTTGGGTAGATGAGTCATATATGTAAATCCACTTGGTTGGATCCTTGATGTAAGTATAATTCCTTGGTGATAGGAAAGGTCATAGAGTCATGTACTTCATTGAAGAATATGCTTGAAAATTCAGCATGAACTCAGGGGGAGCATGGGACTGTCGGTTCAACGGTTCTTGATCAAACTCTTTGCCATTGACGTCAAAGGGGGAGGAAACGCAACAAAGGGTGTCTATCAGGTCATCAAAGGAAGAGTATTGCCATCAATGCCAAAGGGGGAGATTGTTGGAATATTTTCATTGATGGAAAAGGATATGGCAAAGAAAATGGCAAAGGCATGGGCAATGAAGAAGAACAACAAAGTTGCAGAAAACAACGACCAGCAGAGAATAACAGAAGAAGCAGAGACAGAGTGGGAGAAAAGAGATCAAAGGCACAGCAGATTTTTGGTAAACAACAACACGCATTCAAGAAGGATGGGAGAAATGTAAGGATGAATGAATTGTCATGGGCCACAGCTAAGTATTGCAGAGGAGAAATTTTTGTTATGGGCGAAGTCTTTTTGCAAAAGGAATGAAGACATTCGTAGTTCCAGACTATGGAGGAGCAGAGTTTATTTAAAGATAGTCATTTCAAGCTTTCAAAGCCTTCAGCAACCAAGTATGAAGGAAATTGATTAAAACAGCGGAAATACTTAAAGTTTCTGAAAAGGGAGGACAAGTGGTCCCCACCACTTTAGCGCAAATCGCAAGATCGCAAGTTTTGAAGTTTAAATGTCTTGTTGATATGGATTATTTGCGATATGCGATCATCGCACCATCGCAATATTGCAATATCGCAATATCGCACCATCACAATATTGCAATATCGCATATTTGTTATTTCCGCCATCGCAAGTTCTGTTGTTTGCGATATGCGATCATCGTGCCATCGCAAGATCGCAATATCGCACATTCAAGTGTTCCGCCATATTTTTGATCGCCAATTTGCGATGTGATCCCATCGCAAATCGCAAATGTCAAATTTGCGCACTTTTGTTTGATCGCGCCATCGCATATCACACATCGCAAATGGCCAACTGCGATGTGGGCCTGGGGTCAAAGAATGAAATTTGAATAAAATAAATGTTACGGGGACAATGTAAAGTCTTAAAATAACCATTGGGGTTATAGTTATAATATTATATGGCGGAGATAAAAGATTGAATATTATTGAAGGGCCCGAATGGGATGATTCATGCATGGAAGAACGGAGGTTAGGGTTGTCAAATTGGATTGGCACGATTATTAATACAAAAACGATTGAGATGTATGGCTGTTCCGCTTGCGGAACTCACCACATCAACAAGACACTTGCGTATGGAAAAGCGTTGGATATTGTTTATAAAATCCGAAGGGTTAAACTTTGGGTTAAAGGCTGGGCGCACATAGATAATTTGAATCTCCTCGTTTGAATAAAATAAATTAAAAATAAATCGAAGAGCCCCGAGGATAAAATAAAAGAAATCCCATTAGCGGTTGAGTGGTTTTAGACTCATGGTATTGAGAAAGGGGAGATCTATATAAAGGACAAAGATCATTATTCGATTGACAGGTTTTTGTGCGAGCATTGGTGAAGAAGGAATTCCTCTAAGGAATATCCATATGGACAGACAACGCGCTTAATTGATGATTCTGAGTCCATGATGCACCCTTCGAGACATTGATCTAAAAGGTGATGAGTCGTGAGAGTATTCAACAGAAGAAACAATGAAAAGATAGCAGATGTCTATTGAAGAACATATATGGATCCGGTGCATATGACAGTTGGAGTTTCTGAAGGTTAATACACACAGAAGGATACACGGAATGTTGAATGCATAAATTCTTTGAAGTCTGGATTACAGTGGTCTTGCTGTTCTGTTATGTAGAATTGGGAAAAATATGTTTGTTAATTGAATGGGTTGGATCCAAACATTGAAAATTCGATGAAACGTGGTCCACAGAGGTGCCGAGGGTTGGAGCCTTTAGTCGTGGGGTCGTAGCTCCTTCCGTAAGGAGGCCGGTAAATGAGCGTGTGTGGGTGCCTCGCAGATGGAATGATGAGTCTCCGCGCCAAGACTAAGCTCTATAGATGTTTTCTTTATAATAAAATATCAAGGCCGAGCAACAAATAGCCGGTGGTTTCTTTCTCCTCGACTTGGTTTCCACCTAAAATCCTGGTGTTCATGTGTGATGCTTATGTGTGATGATCTATTCTGTTATTACTGCACATACTTACTGTTAACTAAACATCAGATGAATGAATGCTGCAAAGAACTAAGTTAAGAATTATCTGCATAACTAGATCTCTGTTCATACGCAAGTTTTATGAAGTATATCTGCGTGTATACGCTAGTTGGGTTCAGAAAATTAGTGTATGAGTTTTGAAGTAAGAAAAAGTAAAAATATGTGAGTATGACCTAAATATTGATTCACCCCCCCTCCTTTATTTTCCCAACAAAGCATTTGTTTTGCTTCTTTTAAAATTTCCTAGTATTTTTGTAGATCTGGTCAAGGGAACTAGGGTTATGTTCTAATCCAGGGTTATTGGATTGGGGTTTATGTATGCTTCGGCATGTATATATATGTGTTGTAACACTAAAAGGAATATAATGAAAAATCAAGCCGGTCGTCCCAATTTGGGATCCAGGGGAAAATATCTGTGTTTATCTGTTTTATGTTTTATGCTCTCGCTATTGTTTATTTTCTGTTATAAGATTCATGTGTAGATAATTTATGTTCAGGGTTAAAACCTACAATTGGTTTACATAAAATTTTAAGCTTGCTGGGAAGCTTTTGTTGACTTTAAGGCTCTGTGTCATCTTTGCAATAACTATGTTTGGCTTGGAATAACTGCTCGGCTGTATTGAGGAAAATATCCTCTGTTATGGTCATTACACGGCCCTTTGTTGAATGCTTTGAGGCTACAGGTGGATTTGGTAGCTGAGAGGAATCAATTAGCCTCTGATGTGGCAGTGGAGGCTTTCTGGGTCTGATAGATATTTTGCTTTGACCTAAAACATGGCTAATCTGCTTCTGATATGTGTGTTAGGTATAATTAGGCCTAAATATTATCTTCTGTTCTTTAAACTTGGTTTTATTTAGTGGATTAGGCTTTTGATTTTCGATCTTAGCCGTAATCCACCAAAACTGTGTAAACTAGCTTTGATTCTTCATTTTTGTTGTGGCTAGGTCTTTAACACTGATACTCTTTATTTAATTTAATTCTATGTGTCTTGTTGATGTACAGGTGTGCAGAGGGTTCTTTATAGCATCAGTGCTCATGATGAACTAATGAAACGTGATATGGAACCCCGCAGATGGATATTCTTTAATGAATGAAGACCAGGAGGATCGTCATCCTCGGCTTTCACTTTTCTTTTAAAATCATTTTAAAAACATTTAAAACCTGCATAAAACAATAAAAATTAGAAAATCCTACATATATTTGGGTCAGACTGCTTCAGAGGTTGTGGTTAGGAGCATGGCCATTGGATGACAGCATCCAACGGTGGAGATTGCGCGTTGTGGTTAAAAGGAGGCGGTTGGAAGACGGTCAGAAAATTTAAGTCAGATCTGTCGATCTCGCAAAGATCAACGGTCAGGAGAGACCGGGGAATTATAATGGAGAATGGCCGCTTTATAAGGAAATGGAAGAAATACAAAGGAAATGAGGGAAAATTCCTTTGGCAGAGGTAAAATGCACAGGAATGAAAATTGGGGTTTCTGGATGATCGTGAGCCATCGGATCAGATTGGACCCCGAGATCAATGGCATAGATTTCTCATTGAAAGCCTTTGGAAAAGGCGGAGGGCGATAGTGTAAAGGCCAGATTGAATCTGAGCCGTTGATCTGCAGAGATCAACGGTGGGGAGTGCATGTGATAAAACATAATGCAAACAAGGGAAAGCGATTTCAGGGTAGAAAACCACAGGTTTCGCGTAGAAAAATGGGAGAAAGGCGGTTTCACCTTTTTGAATGCGAAATGCGTCAGAGGCCGCCACATGTCTTTTAAAAACCGCCTATATCGCGTAATTTTTTATAATTATCCTTCGGGCATGAAATTACGCGAAAATGCGCGTCAGCCGTCAGATCTGGGGTGTTAGATCTGATGGTTATGGAAAGAGCGCGATATAGACAAGATGCGTGGGTGATAACGGGTGGGGAAGTTTTAATTAGGACCGTCCGATCATAGGGATGAATGACAGAGATCAAATCTGGGACAGGTAGGACCCAAGAGAGTCGAGCCTACCGGGACGAATCTGGGCCATTAGATATTTAACATGGATGGTCGAGATCAATCTTCGGGGTTAATGAAATAATGTACAAAGCGTAGAATGGGTTAATATGGGCCATTGATCTGCAGAGATCAACGGCTGAGATTGGCCGAAAAACATTACACAGCGAGGTATATGAATTTTAACCAAAGTCGGGAGGATTGATCTAGACCGTCGGATCTTGACATGTGGACGGCCGAGATGCAATTGGAGGTTTGTTATCGACGGGGGCATGGACAGAGGAGCGCCAATGCGATTGACTATGGGCCGTCGATCTGAGGATCAGATCGACGGTCGAGGATGAATCGGAGGTGGCCAATCGGAGGGGAGGTAAAAATGCGCCAATGTAAATCTCCGATGCGAGGTTTCGCTGGCCGTTGATTGGTCCAAGATCAACGGTCAGGAATGGGTTTAGCCAATGAACAAGCGGGACCCTTATAACATATGAAAATAAAAAATTTATGAAATACAAAGGTTTTTAGGCTTCGGGGAGGGTTTTATAATGAAGCTTGGCGCCCGATTATGGGGCCTTAGGATATATGAGAATGATAAAGGGACCGGGGTTCAAAACATATAAAGGGCCAATCGCATCGAAACAATGGTGTAGGCCTTTTCAATCTACCCATTTTGAAAATCTCCGATGTGAGATTGTATGGACCGTTGATTGGGGAAACAAATCAACGGTTTTTTTCATTAAAAAACATGAACCAGCGAGTTTTAATATAAACATAGAAAAAGTGGGTTTTTGATTTTTACAATGGAAAAATCAAATTAGGAATGGTTTATTGCATTGTTTAAGCGCCCGATTGCTGGCCTTTGGGTTTTGTGAAACGTCAAAGGGATTGGGGGTTTATACACAAGAGGGGCCAATCGGCATCGGGGTTTTATAAAACAAAAGGACTTGCGTGCTCCGATTTGTTCCGATGCGATAAGCACCCGGTGGGTCTAGTGCTTGGTTCTAGGGCGTGGGCATATGTGGGGAAGTGGTTTAGGATTTAGCCCAAAGGGGCTTAAGCCTTAATACAAAAATGTGTTCTTTTTATGATTTTTTCAAGGTTTTTTGATGGATTTGGGGGTTTCACTAAGGTTAAAAAGTGAGTTTTAAACCTTATAAAGGGGTCCTTATGAAGGGGAAGAGGGGAAAAGAGAAAAAATAGAAGAATATCATGGGGAATAAAGGGGTAAAAATGGAGGTTAATTTGAAGTGAAAGGAGGGGAAAAATGGAGTTTTTTGTAGCAGTCTATTTTTTATGAAAACAACATATTTTCATAATCAAAATGGAAACAGCAGTGAAGATTTAATCAAAGGATATGATGCCTTCATAAGACTTCAAGAGATAACAATTTTGCAATAAAACTTGTTTCTTGAAGGCTTCAAAAATGATTTAGCCACCATTTGATATGACAAATTTTATAGGTGGCTAACAGTGGCTCTAGATGGGGATGGTGCCTTCATGAAGGCATCAAGAACTTCAGACTTGAATTCTCTGGGGGGATGATCAGTGCCTCGTCCATTGGGCTGCAACTTTCTTTACTCGAATGATCTTCTTCTGTTTGGAAAATGTTAGCAGCCATAGAAAAACAATGGAATTTCATCGACACAAGCTTTCTACCTACCCAATCCTACTGATCTAATATTTTTTCTTCTTTAGAGTGCACTTGGATTGGAAAAATATTTTACAAACATTTTATTCTTTCAAAAACAAAAAAATAATCTAAGACCTCTTCTTACTTCTCCATGAACTCAGATTAAACAGTTGAGTTCATAAGCTTCTCTACCTAATCTACCATCTATTAGGATTAAACAGTCTAACAGATTTTTATTCTCTAACTTCTAAAATAGAAATTTAAAAGCATACAAGTCAGGATTGAACAGTCTAACTTGTTGCTGATCTATGGCATAACAAACAAGCTGCACATAGATATTATTTTGCAAAACATTAAATCAAAATGGAAGGCTTAAGATCTGAAAGTTTTTAAGCACGACTTTCTCTTTTCTTCAGCTCTGTTTTTGAGTTTATTTGAGCTGTTTTTCTTTTTCCCCTGGCTCAGATTTTGAGTTTATTAGAGCCAGTCTACTTTTGTTTTTGACTCACGGTTTCAAACAGATTTGATTCATTCTTGTTTTGGACACTCAGGTTCAGATTTTGCGCTTGTTTGAACCTTGAGTTTCTAGCCTAATCTACCTAACTGATAAGCCAAGATTAAGTTGTTTGGAAAATCAAATTCACTAACCTATCAACAGTCAATTTAAAACTAATTAGTCATGATTAGGTTGTATGACTAACTGGAAGTGTGTTTTTCAGGAGTGGCATTTGAGCTTGCACACTTTCAGATTTGTTTCTCTTTTTTGGTATGGGGCTTGTACCTTTCTTGTTTTCACAAACTGCCCTCTTTTCTTTTTCTTTTCTTTTTTGTATTTTTTAGTTTTCTTCGGAGACAAAAATCAACAACTATCTACTTTCTCAAAACTGAGCTATACTGGCATTCCTATCTAACCTATTCCAACTTGGAGTATTTACATCATCATATGATACAAAAGTGCCAATGTAGCCAGTTGAGTAGTGTCATAAAGAAGAAGAAACTCTGGCTGCTTGTCAGGGGTATCCATAGTACATTTTGAAGATTAATCTTCAAAACCAAGACTATCACAAAAGGTGACAACTTTTCATGTCTCTAGCTATGGCAAAGGATCCATGCTTGATAGTTTGAGCCAGTTGGGACTTCCACACACTCTTCCAAAGGATCGACAAAGAAAATATGAAGATTCTCTTCTTTTTGGCTCTCCATGTCTGGTAGATTGTCTGTTTCCAAGACTTCAGCTTTGAGGATTATATCTTCAGTATATTCTTTGGAAGCATCAGCATCCATAACCTGCAAAATAGAAAACAGTGAAATATCTTCTTTCTTTAAATCTATGCTTACTTCTGATATGAATTCAGGTTCCTTGAATGGCAGATCGATATCAGTCAAGGGAGAAGTTTCTTCTTGAAAAGATGATATACCCTTAGTAGGATAGTCTTCTATTCGTTTTTCTCCTTCAAAGTTTTTCCAGTATCTTTTATTGTTTGGGATAGCTAGTCTAAATTTTTCTTGAATTGTATATTGTTTTCTCTCCCAAGGTTTTAGACATGTACTAGCCATAAGGGCTAATCCACTAGCAAAACTATTTTGGTCTTTAGGAACAAGAATAAGTTGGAAATATTTAAAAAATTTCAGTAAATCCATGGTATCATCCTTATAAGCTTTAATTCTGGGATGTTTAACCTTGCACTCTTTTTTTACTTGCCTAATTACCAATTCTGTGTTTCCATGAACTGTTATCTTCTGGGCTCCTAATTTTTTCAATAAGTGCAGCCCTAAAAGAAGTGCCTCATACTCTGCTATGTCATTTGTGCATTGAAAGTTCAATTTGTATGAATAGGATTCGGAATAATTGTTTTCTGTATCATAAAGCCATATTCCTGCACCTGCATTAGTTTTAGTGTTGGAAATGTTGTCATTGATGGCAAAGGAAAGGAGATGGAAAAGGAGATGGCAAAGGTAAAGACAGGAGTAGCACCTAAAATATCCATAAGGAAAAATAGACAGAGAAGTAGCAGAGGCAGCAGAAGAAACAGAGGAATTGAAGCAGAATTGGTTTATCTATGAATTAGGGGTTTAATACAGTTTGCAGATGAATTATTGAGCAATTATTCATCAATGATAGACTAAATCTGTAGTAAAGACTTAATATGCTTGGGGATGAGTTGGAGTATTGCTTAAATGGCAGAAGAGGGCTGGAGTACAAGCAACATATATACATATATCTTTTTATGAAGAATTGTGAATAAGTTCCATGTGTGACTTTATGTGTTCTTGGTCGAATCATATGAGGAAATTGTCCCAGTGTAACTGTCCAAACTGTATGCGCTTGTGGGGAGAATATACAAACCCTGTGACGAGAATTATGTATGAATGAGACCCTGTAGCAGAGTATTTATAAGAAATGCATAATAAACCTCTGCATAAGAATAAACGAAACCGTGTTATGTATGGTGGAACTCTGCATGGGTTATGTATGGTGCAAGGGTTATGTATGGTGGAAATCTGCGTCAGAGTATAAAAGAACCTTTTATAATAGGAAACCGTGTATTGACTACAGTATGAATGGAGGCGGAACCAGAGTCAGAGGCGGAACCATAGTCAAAGGCAGAACCATAGTCGTAACAAAATATATAAATAATAAAGGAGAACCGGAACCTTGACTGGAGGAACCATGAGGGGACTAAAACCACGAGCGGGTTCACGGAGGCGGATTTCCCAATTCCACACCACCTTTCAACCGTAAGCTGGTTTTGCAGAAATCGCAGCGATTCCATAGACTTCGTGACACGTGGCATAGGCAGTATTGGAAGCCACCGTTTAACTTGCAATTTCGCGCGTTATACACCGACCAAAGACGCCGAGCGAAATGGATATAAACCGTCGATCTGGCGAAGGAGCATCGAACGGAGATCATTAAACGAAGATGCGCGAGGTTTAATAAAAGCGCATAGAGATTAAGCTAGGTACGGTGCGTTCCGTGGATTGGTTGTTTGACTGAATTGTGGGGCCTGGCAGAGTCATATATAATGAATCGGCTTATTAATGTTTTCGACTTATTATAATCTTAATATAAGGTTCGAGAGTATGTTAAAAGAGTCGATCAAAGTTTAATATTGGTGGTCATTCACGTGGACGAATTACATATATAATTGTTGTGGGTGTGTGGGCCCAAATCAAATATATATTAAAGTTTATGAATTAATAAGGATGAAGGTGTGACCATATATTGATATATATTAAGGTTGCGAATAAATAAAAGAACGCCGAGTACTGTTGGACTCTGGTATAACGTTTTCGGTAATTAAAGAATGCTGAATATATGAGTTGACATAGAGCATCTATTTAGATGGAGGCGCATATGTATACGGAATAGACAGTCAGATTATAACTGAAGAATTGAGATATTAAAAATGACCAGACTTGTTTTTATTAAGTTTTCCAGCGTGGAATAAAGAGAACATGCGAGAGTGCCCAGATTGGAAAAATGATTGGACAATGAAATTTTGGGATGCATTTACACACAGTTAAGTGAAATATTGAATATGGTTGATTTATTAACACTCCAGATTTAAGCATTGAAACTGCCAGCGTAGAACAAAGCAGAGATTGTGAGATTGCCTGGACTTGGGAAATGATTGGGCATGAAACCTGAATGCAATTATGAAAAAAAAAGGAGGAGAGCATGCAGAGATCCACAGAGATTACAGGTTTGACAGGAATATGTACAGGAATGAGTTGGACAGGTGAATAAGCATAGAAAACAGGGAATATGTAGATGATAGTGAACAAAGTGTATGCAGAACAGGTTCTTAACAACAGCAGGAAAAGCCAAATTCAGTAAAGCCAAAATCCAGAAAAGGAGCTGAGTGAAATTGAAATATGTAATTAAAAATGTAAATATAAATGTTGTAATTATTTTTATTGTTTGTGATGCAAAGGCAAGTATCCTAAGGAAAAGACAAAATCCCACTGTAGCATGAAATTTTGTACAAATTATTATGATTTTAAATTGATTTGGATAAAGAAATGAGGAGGCAGAAGACCAAGGGGTATGACCATCCATTTCGAATTCCTAGAGGAATACAAATAGTCATGTGAGGATTTCTATAATTAATATCATTTTGATATGCAAAGTGTGCGAAGTGAAAGAGAGAGTGAGAGAAGAGAATGCAAAAATGAAGCAGTGAGGTAGAGAAGAAAGAGGAGCTGAGCAGAGAAGAAGGAGAAGCTGATAGAGAATCTGAAAAGATGCAAAGATGATAAAAGGCAGATATGAGAATAGATGAACAGCAGAGCAGATGGAACAGAACAGACCTGATATCCAAGGTAAATCAGCAAGTGTTTCTCTTTTGAAAGAGTAAGGAAGTTGGAGCTTCCCTATCAAGTTGTAGCTTGATAAGATGTCAGTTGGAGCTGACTGAGGTTGGAGCCTCCTATAGGTTGGTACCTGCAAAAAATAGATGGGAGTTGGTGCTTCCACATCAAGTTGTAGCTTGATAAAATGTCATTTGTAGCTGACTGAGGTTGAAGCCTCCTGTAGGTTGGTGCCTACAGAAAATTAATGGGAGTTGGAGCTTCCTTGCAAGTTGTAGCTTGCATAATTGAGGTAGGAGCCTCCTGTAGGTTGGTGCCTACAGAAAATTAATGGGAGTTGGAGCTTCCTTGCAAGTTGTAGCTTGCAGAATTGAGGTAGGAGCCTCTTGTAGGTTGGTGCCTACAGAAAATCAGTGGTGAGAGGGAGTTGGAGCTTGCCTTTGCATCACAACAATAATAAGATGTGGTTTTCTCCCTTTATGGGTTTCCACTTATATCTGGTGTCTTTGTGCATGTGTTGATGTGATTTATCTAATCTGCTTAATACTTGTTGCTCACATATTAAGATTTTTGTTACATTAACAAATCTGTTTGATACTTGTTGCTCACATATTAAGTTGATCATGAAGTGAAGGTGTAAATAAGTTTTAAGAGAAAAGTTTTAAAAGTCCATGTATGTGTTAAACTGATTCACCCCCCCCCCCCCCCCCCCCTCTCAGTTTAACTAAGGGTTCAACAATTCACATAACCCATCAAAATTCACATTCCAAAGAGGACTAGTTTCAGCATTATCATTGATTTCCTCACTATCATCTTTGTCTTGAGTGCCATTGGATTTTTCTATGGAACAGGCACCATGTTCATGACTGCCGGGTTGAGATGATGGTTTGGAGGGTAGCTGTTTGTTTAATTTTTGATCAATTTGTTCTTCTGTCAAAGGAAAGATTTTCCTTTCAGCATAAACAGAAATAGAGCTACCCTGTTTCTTATGACCAACAAAAGAAATTTCTGCATCTTTACAACAAATTTCTCTACGTGAATGAGCAAGAGTATTTGTTTTGCAATAAATATCAGATACTGGTTGTTTATTAATAGTCTGATCTATCTCTTCTTCTATCAACAGGGAAGATGTTTCTATGTCCCTTTAAATAGAAGTACAACAGTTCTTTGTCTCTTGTAAAGGCTAATTTTGAGGCTGGATGTTTTCTTGAGCCTCTTCCAGGGGATCTTGACTTGTGCTTGCAGGGAAACTCTGAGGATTTTCTATTATTTCCTGATTTTCTTGTGTAAAAACCTCCTCATGTTTATTATGATATTCAACTTGCGTATAAGGTTCATGAGTTGTTTTTCCTACATTTTTTAGGATGCCACTCTTCATGTGTAATCTGATATGGGTTGTACACTTCAGGGGAAGTCTCTATATGAACTGGTTCTCCTCCTACATCAGATTCTGCATTTTGAATGTAGCTAATAGTTTCATCAAAGAACTGCTCACTATAATTATCTGCAATTTGATTGTGAAGATCTCTTATTAGCATGGTACAAGACATAGGAAGGCAATCAAAAATTTCTTGACCGCCTCCTTTATTGCTTCCTTTTTAAGTTTTCTCATCATCTTCTATTATGGGTTGATCATAATACATGTCTTGGTCACTTTCTTGGTCTTGAGGTGATTGGGCTAGTGTTTGATCAGGGGAAAGCATAGCTTGCTCTAGATCATCAATATTCATATTATCCGTCAACCTATCCATTCTTTTCCCAAGAATATACATTAATTGTTCCATCATGACCATATGTTTGTCATCTGGGTCTATATCTAAATCCATGTTTGTAAATCAGAAAAAGAGGTCATTGTGTTTGTTCAATCAGTTCAAGCTCTTCTACTAGTGGATTCATTTGGTCTTTTCAGAGTGTGGAGTTGCCAGGTGAAAAAATTTTAGCTCCTAAGGAGGTAAAAAAATTTATGGTTCCACCACCATGTGATTCTTGTAGAGCTGCAAGGTTTTCAGGAACTAAATTTAGCTCTCAAGGGTGATCTGAAAATAGTTGAAAATTTAACCTTAGGAGACTTCCTAAGTATTTTTTCAGGGTTATCAACTATCTCAGGTGGGTTTTGGTTAGGGTAGGCTCTAGTATGAATCTTTCTAGGAGCCACTATGTTGTGTTTTTAGACCCAACTAAATAATAAAATCTTAACCAGATATGACAATATTTAAGAGGTTAACTGATCTTCAAATAAGAAAATTTCAATCCTAAAGTCCTCTAATTGAGTCTAAATGATGTTATGATGATAATGGCTCTTCCCAGTGGAGTCTTAAGGTCTGTTTAGGATTGTGGAGTCACCAAGTGGAAGTTTTTAGCTCTTTTGGAGGTAAAAGGTTTTATGGTCCACCACCATGTTTATTGAATACCAATCTGAAATATTTTTGGGTTTTCTGAGTTATTTTTCAGTCCTATGGGTTCTAAAATTATCCTAAATTTGTTTCAACACTTAGCTATGGTGATGAGACAAAGACAATTTACTCTTATGGCTAAGCTATCTAATCCTTCAAGGTTAGATAAGCTCTTATGAGAATCCTAGGTTTTGCCTAGTTTGTCACTGATTCAAACAAGTTTTATCATAATCACCATTTGCTTTGCTAGTGCTTGAAGAGGGCTACTTGTACTCAAGGGGTATTTACCAGATCTTAAGGTTACCTAAGATGAAATATGACTCAGTCCTCAGTGGAGTCACCAGAAATGTTAGTTACTGGTGGCTCAACTGGCTAATATGCCAAACTTTCATGAGTCAAGGACTTTCTGGAGTTTAAGGTGTATTTAAATTGTTATTAACTCAGAAATTCCCCAGTGGAGTCGCCAGAAATGTTAGTTGCTGGTGGCTCAACTGGTTAATATAGCAAATGTTCTTTGAAACAAATTTATGATATCCTATGATTACCTTAAAATGAAAATGACTCAGAACTCCGCAGTGGAGTCGCCAGAAATGTTAGTTGTTGGTGGCTCAACTAGCTAATATGCCAAATGTTCATGAGTCAAGGGCTTTCTCGAGTTTTAAGGTATATTTGAACTGTTATTAACTCATAAACTTCCCCAGTGGAGTTTCCATAAATTTTAGTTGCTAGTGGCTCAACTGGCTAACAAAAAAATTGTCAATAAATCTAGAGGTAATCTGAGGTTTTTTAAAGGTATGCAGGACGAAAAACACTCAAATCCCCAGTATGGTCACCAGAAATGTTAATTCTCTATAATTTTCAATATTGGTAAATACAAACTGTAGAGAGAACACTTGAACCACTTTGGGATTCTAGGATCTAGCCCTCCTGAATCCAGAGACAGATCTCTCCAATAAGTGAAAAAATTGATTTATCTTTTAAGGATTTTATGTGTATGATATTAGGCTAGTTATTAAGACCAAGGGTTTTGTTTTGTTTTGGATGGTTGAGCATGATTATTATTTGAGTGAAAATTCCTAAATGGAAAGAGTTTCAAAGGTGTGAAGTTGCAAGCAATCAGAACAAGCTTTGGCTGATTAGATAGATATAATGTTGGTTTTTAGTCTATTGGGCTATGGAGTCATAATAGGGCTTTAATTGTGCAACAATTTCAAGAGTGATCCAAGGGGAAAATCATCTATATCACAAGATCCTTTGAGATAAAATGATGGAATGGAAACAATAAAAGTGTTGAAGAGGTGGAAACAGACACTAATTTCAACTAGGATTTAACAGTCTGTCCAACAAGAAAAGCCTTTTAAGCAACTGTTTGAAACCAACCAAAGGGCAGGGCTTACCATAAACCTCTTTGGACAAGCTCGTATTAAAGATAACTCAACAGAAAAAAAAAATCCAGTAATCCACATAATTACTTTCAGAAAGGATGAAAACACATAAGATAAACAAAGTGTAGCCTAAGATCAGATAAAATACTTTTAAATATAGTCTACTTTCAGCATACACTTAGGGAAACTTTCAGAATTACCTTTGGAGAGAGAAGCTAGAAAACAGGGCACACCATCACTTTTCTAGTCTATATTTACTAAGAAAATGATGAAAATAATATCCAATAACAATGTTTAAAGAAAACAGTAGGACGAGGGAACGCCAGCATTCCTAACTCCTTAAATTGTATTGAATCATTCTTAAATAAACAATTTAGAGGAAAACATTGAGATAAAGCTTATCAGTCAGAGAAGGGTATTGTAAACAATAAATCCTAACTCTATACTTGTTGTTCTTTATCAGAGAATAATGGACAAAATGGCATACATGAAAGGGAAAAATAATAACACAGAAAGAAGCACTTCACCAATGATATAGACCAGGATCCCAAGAATCAGCTTGTATATTGATGTCAATCCAATTACAATCTTCAAGTCCAATGTTTCAGTTCAGCAATCATCTTCACTTCTCATACTAACTTATTTAATCACAAACAGAGCTTCAAGAGCCTTTGAACACTATTTCCAAGTAGAAGTTTCGAGCACAAGTATATTTCAAAGTTCTGCAACCAACCCTTTACAATGAGCTCCTCAATGAGATTTTCTAGGAAAATGAGGAGGTCGAATGGAGAAAATATCTATGGGTTCAATTAATTTAGATTTAATGCTTCTCAGCCTTTGAGGGGCTCAATGGAGAAGATTACAGATATTTTCCTTTATTAATTAGTTTACATTAAATTTTAAGCTTGCTGGGAAGCTTTTGTTGACTTTAAGGCTCTGTGTCATCTTTACAATAACTCTGTTTGGCTTGGAATAACTGCTCGGCTGTATTGAGGAAAATATCCTCTGTTTTGGTCATTACTCGGCCCTTTGTTGAATGCTTTGAGGCCACAGGTGGCTTTGGTAGCTGAGAGGAATCAATTAGCCTCTGATGTGGCAGTGGAGGCTTTCTGGGTCTGATAGATATTTTGCTTTGACCTAAAACATGGCAAATATGCTTCTGATCTGTGTGTTAGGCATAATTAGGCCTAAATCTTGTCTTCTGTTCTTTAAACTGGGTTTGATTTAGTGGATTAGGCTTTTTATTTTCAATCTTAGCCGTAATCCACCAAAACTGTATAAACTAGCTTTGATTCTTCATTTCTGCTGTGGCTAGGTCTTCAACACTGATACTCTTTGTTTAATTTAATTCTCTGTGTCTTGTAAATGTGCAGGTGTGTAGAGGGTTCTTTATGGCATCAGTGCTCATGATGCATTGATGAAACGTGATATGGAACCCTGCAGATGGATATTCTTTAATGAATGAAGACCAGGAGGATAGTCATCCTCGGCTTTCACTTTTCTTTTAAAATCATTTTAAAAACCTTTAAAACTTGCATAAAACAATAAAAATTATAAAATCATATGTATATTTATGTGAAACTGCTTTAGAGGTTGTGGTTAGGAGCATGGCCATTGGATGACAACATCCAACGGTGGATATTGCGCATTGTGGTTCAAAGGAGGTGGTTGGAAGACAGTGGGAAAAGTTAAGTCAGATCCGTCGATCTCGCAAAGATCAACAGTCGAGAGCGACTGGGTAATTGTAATGGAGAATGGCCGCTTTATAAGGAAATGGACAAAATACAAAGGAAATGAGGGAAAATTCCTTTGGCAGAGGTAAAATGCATAGGAAATAAAATTGGGGTTTCTGGATGATCGTGAGCCATCGGATCAGATTGGACGCCGAGATCAATGACGGAGATTTCTCATTGAAAGCCTTTGGAAAAGGCGGAGGGAAATAGTGTAAAGGCCAGATCGAATATGAGTCGTTGATCTGCAGAGTTCAACAGCGGGGAGCGCACGCGATAAAACGTGATGAAAATAATGGAAAGTAGTTTCGGGGGAGAAAACCATGGGTTTCACGTAGCAAAATGGGAGAAAGGCGGTTTCACCTTTTTGAACGTGATATGCGTCAGAGGCCACCACGTGTCTTTTAAAAACCGCCTATATCATGTAATTTTTGAGAATTATCCTTTGAGCATGAAATTACGCGAAAATGTGCATCAGCCGTCAGATCTGGGGTGTTAGATCTGACGGTTATGGAAAGAGCATGATATAAACAAGATGCGCGAGTGATAATAGGTGGGGCAGTTTTAATCAGGATCGTCCGATCATAGGGATGAATGGCGGAGATCAAATCTGGGACGGGTAGGACACAAGAGAGTCGGGCCTACCGAGACGAATCTGGGCCATTAGATTTTTAACATGGACAGTCGAGATCAATCTTTCAAGTTAATCAAATAATTTACAAAGCAGAGAATGGGTTAATATGGGTCGTTGATCTGCAGAGATCAATGGCTGAGATTGGCCGAAAAACATTACACAGCGGGGTATATGAATTTTAACCAAAGTCGGGATAATTGATCTGGACCGTCGAATCTTGACACGTGGACGGCCCAGATGCAATCGGAGCTTTGCGATCAGTGGGGGCATGGACAGAGGAGCACCGATGTGATTGACTATGGGCCGTCGATCTGAGGATCAGATCGACGATGGAGGATGAATCAGAGGTGGCCAATCGGAGGGGGGGTAAAAATGCGCCAATGTAAATCGCTGATGCAAGGTTGTGCTAGCCGTTGATTAGTCCAAGATCAACGATCGGGAATAGGTTTAGCCAATGAACAGGAAGGACCCTTATAACATATGAAAATAAAAAATTTATGAAATACAAAGTTTTTTAGGCTTCGGGGAGGGTTTTATAATGAAGCTTGGCGCCCGATTGCGGGGCCTTAGGATATATGAGAATGATAAAGGGACTGGGGTTCAAAACATATAAAGGGCCAATCACATCGGAACAATGGTATGGGCCTTTTCAATCTACCCATTTTGAAAATCTCCAATGTGAGATTGTATGGACCGTTGATCGGGGAAACAAATCAACGGTCTTTTTCATTAAAAAACATGAACCGGTGGGTTTTAATATAAACATAGCAAAAGTGAGTTTTATGAATTTTACAAAGGAAAAATCAAATCGGGAATGGTTTATTGCATTGTTTAAGTGCCCGATTGCGGGCCTTTGGGTTTTGTGAAACGTTAAAGGGATCGGGGGTTTATACACAAGAGGGGCCAATCAGCATCGGGGTTTTGTAAAACAAAAGGACTTGCGCGCTCCAATTTGTTCTGATGCAATAAGCGCCTGATAGGTCTAGCACCTGGTTCTAGGGCGTGGGCATATGTGGGGAAGTGGTTTAGGATTGAGCCCAAAGAAGCTTAATCCTTAATACAAAAATGTGTTCTTTTTATGATTTTTTCAAGGTTTTTTGATGGATTTGGGGGTTTTAGTAAGGTTTAAAAGTGTGTTTTAAACCTTATAAAGGGGTCCTTATGAAAGGGAAAAATGGAAAATAGAAAAAATAGAGGAATCTGATGGGGAATAAAGGGGTAAAAATGGAGGTTAATTTGAAGTGAAAGGAGGGGAAAAATGGAGGTTTTTGCAACAGTCTATTTTTTATGAAAACAATAGATTTTCATAATCAAAAGGTAATCAACAGTGAATATTTAATCAAAGGATATGATGCCTTCATAAGACCTCAAGAGATAACAATTTTGCAATAAAACTTGTTTCTTGAAGGCTTCAAAAATTATTTAGCCACCATTTGATATGACAAATTTTATAGGTGGCTAACATGTCCATCATTTCTGACCTTTTTAACAATTCAACTGTACCATTTCCACATGTGCTTATAGTGTTTTTGACACCGACCATAGCCATTATCTCTGGCCCACTGTCCATGGGCTGCTTTTTGACAACATATCCTCCTTTACTCTTTTCTTATTTTTTATGCCATGGCTACAAGATGTATTGAACACCCCCTTCCCTCACATATGCAAAACAGCACCCAGAAATCACAACGACCTTTGACACTAATATAATCTGCCACATGGACTGAAGAATGTATACTCCAATACTAACGAGAATGACACTAATACAACTAAGCGACTCACGAGGGTGAGATAAAAGCCATTTGAGAGAATAAATTAAATTAAAATGTGGCTTGAATATAGAAATGAAAACAGGCGTGTGTTTCATAAATGATGGAGGAAAATGAAAATAGAAGACAGTCACGGGCCAATAACTGTCTAAAAATATCTAACCAAAATTTTTGATACTCCGTGCACTTTCCCTACGGCTAGCGAAAAAAACCGTTTTGTGTAAAATGTTGTGTTGGGGAAGCGGTTGCTATACACGAAGGTTTAGGGAACTTACGTAGTAAATCTTAACCTATTGAACTAGATTTTCTCTAGAAAATGGGTAAAAAGCCTCCAAACTCAAATTTTGCGGTTTTCTGCGGCCAATGACTCAAATGACACTAGCTGATGACCTTTCAACATCACTAAAGGACCTTCATACATGTGAAATTTTGAAAATCATAAACTTAAAAATTCTATTAAAACTAAATTAACCATTTCATTTAAACAAAAGCAAACCAATATATTGGATACAACAATAGCTCAAATCGGGATGTTAACATTTAACGAAGTCTTTTAAAGAGCAAGCTGCTCTAGTGCCTTATTCATTTAGTGACTCCATACTTGTCATATTCTTTAAATGCATTCAATCTGGGCACGATCTTTAAGAAAAAACACTGCAAATCATTTGAAACTGCAATATTTCAAACCAAATGTGAAAGAAGATGCTTGCCCATAGGCTTATTTCTTATGTATATAACCTACTCTAGCAGCGAAAATCCACAGCAGCAATGATATGAAACCTCTAATTATGACATTAAGCAGTTGAGTCCAACACCTAGGCTTGATCAATGACGGATCTGATTCCAACATTTGGTTGCTACGATCTAGTAAGATTTAGGGCCTTTTCTCCTCTTTACATTATACCACAACTGTACAAATGGATAAAATGGAGGGGAAATGCCTTATTAAAGAAACCCTTGATTTTTCTTTCGCAGTGAATAGGCTGAACTCGGTTTGAAAACCATCGCTGCCAAATCTCTACCAGGCCATCAATGTGTATCCTTTAGTTTTGTGATTTGGTACTTCACTTGGACATTTTTTCCAATAAGGGTCACTTCACCACTCCTCAAAATCAGGTATTACTTGACACTTCATACTGCGGGCACACTTTGCACTTCATATTTGTCCATTCTTATATCGATTTTCATCGTGAGTAACCATCATGCCTCCAATATGTTTTATGGTCCCCACCGGGGTTGTTACGTATTGGTAGCATCCTTGAGTACTTCTTTGTTAGAGCATTAGTTGAGTCATCCTTCATCCATGGATTCTATCCCAAGTCCCTTTGTATCACTATGTTCCTCCATCCTTCATTGCTTTGTTCTCTATCTGTTATTTTGTGACATATGAATCATCTGTCCCTATCCCCTCGATGTATCAATAGTTGTAGTCATACCATGCCCTTCATGCTCTAAAGGGGAAGTCGTCGACCCACTACTCTATACCCCCCATTCCCATTATCCCTGGTGTCAACCTATCATTCACTCTACTATTATCTCTCATGCACATAGTTGAGGATCCCTTATTTCCTCACCTATGGCAGACCTCATACTGTTGATATCATCTTATTCATTCAGAAGAGCGATTAAAGAGAGTATGTAATTCAGCTTCACTCTTTTTGGGGCCTGAGATGGAAAATATGTCTGACTTCATTTTCTCAACTCCATCTCTGCCTGGCATGGTCAAGGGTACGTATACTTGATGGTTCGGTGATACAACATTGTCTTTGGTGATTCTGGGTGTGTGTGAGATGTTTGAGACCTCTCATGAGGGGGTGGCCCTTAAAAGCGACCCACATATGGATTACTTCTCCCTGGCCACAGTTATCCTATATTTCATAGTTCTAGCCTTGGCAGCTTCTTTGTGCCTCTTAATTGCATTTATCATTAGGATTTTTCGAGCCCTTTCTATTTTACGGGGCCTCTTTGGTGGTACTTATATCTCATGTACTCAAATATTATTGTATAAGTCCTGGTTGATATCGAGCATAGTATGTGTATGTGGGATCCATTATCATGTTCTATATGGCCCATATTTATGCTAGCATGTACTATATAGTTCATTCCCTTGTTTGTTGGGCGCATTATTCTTTTACTTTATTATCTCGTCGAGGCATAGGTATACACTCACTCACTTCTCATGTAAAATAGGTACTCACTCATAAAGACTTGCTCACACCTATAAGTCTCACCTCCCCTCGAGGTCTTGTCCTATGGCACAATTCTCCTCATATTTCCTCTATCTTTGACCCCTTCGTTGTCTAGTGATTGAGTTCTTACAGCATACTTGACTACATATAATTAGCTCCTAATGAGTAAATGCATTTAAGGAAATATATTTTCAATTTTTAGTTTATATAACCTGTTACTATTATATGAACAAAATTACACCATGTAAGACCAATTTTATGGTTCCATTGTACCATATCAGAAAAAATAACTTAGTAGTCATAATTCTTTAAGTTTTGTAAATTAAAACATGAAACCATGAGAATAATTGAATAAATCCTTATTTGTTTGATTTTCCTCGAGGGATAAGTAAGTGTGTCTTTAATTAATATTCTTCTCTTATTTAACCCAAAATAGGAAAATTAATTAGATAAATCATTATTTATCTTATTATATTTTCTAGAATAATTATTTAAACATTATTTAAAATAATATTTCATCTTAAATTTATTTAAATCATTTATAAATAATTGAATCGTATTATTTATTCATTCATGTCCCTTAATACATTAAAAAAAATAAATAAATCATTTATTTATTTACTGCCTTTAATCAAAAGGTTGACCAAATTCAAATTATTTTCCTGTAAAAATATTAATGTTATAAGGTTGGATCTAGATTTGGTTAATAATATTTTAGTTCTTTTAATC
This sequence comes from Pinus albicaulis, assembly GCA_034641835.2. Taxonomy (NCBI): domain Eukaryota; kingdom Viridiplantae; phylum Streptophyta; class Pinopsida; order Pinales; family Pinaceae; genus Pinus; species Pinus albicaulis. Next base: position 1,439,438,534 of record CM076578.1, on the reverse strand, counting down.
TCTGAACTAACTCAATGCTTTGCATTTATAAATAGAGGTTTTCATTCATTCACTACCTTTGTTGCCTAAAGATCACTACGGATCTATACTTTTAGGTCGACTTTAATCCTCCATCATTGTCATATTTTTCTATCTTTTGTACATGAACTCCCTTTGAGTTCCATTTTTTGTCTGAGTTTTCTACACCATCGAAATATCTTAGATGCGAGCGAGGACATACGAACCCATCCCAGTGAAGGGAACGACGCTGTACCTGTATTCCTTGGGGGTGTCATAAATACAAATTCTTTAAATATTATTGTCTTGTCTGTTAGTTATTTTAGACAACTCTTGCTTTTATTTATTATTTAATGTATTTAACTACATAACTTTGGATTTTTTAGCATTATTCTGATCCTTTCACTTTGTAGATATGTAAATTAGCCATCTATTTGATGTTTAAGAGTTTATTTTTATGCACAACTAAAGTGATCTTTTTTCGTATGCTTGCGATTAGAATTCACACTAACAATTCATCCTACTTTGACCGAGGTTTTCATAAACAACCTCTCTAAAATGTAGTGACTATAAGCAGAGGTGACTTTTCTGTTCCAAATGTCATTACAGTGAAAACAGGGATACAATGTGGGTTAAAAATGGTTTAAGACTAAGGATTTGGATGCCTAGTTGTATAGGCCTTGTGACACATAGGAATGTATAAAGGTCTTTCAACTTTTGGTAGGGATTTTTGAACATATTTTCCCCAACTGGATGAAGTGTCATGAAATAATTCACTTGTGAGGGGGAAAATTCTCTAGATTATCCATTTTGATCACATTGATTCCCAAATTTGCATTTCACTAAGGTGAAATTTCTAACCTCTCTACTTTTATGAAGAATTGTTAAAATGGCACATTGTGAAAAACAAATATTTTGAGCTTTGATGAACAATCTGTTTCATGCTCGATTAAAATCATTTTCCTTCACTAGCTTAATCGATTAGGTATATCATGGAATAATTTCATAGGCGAGATGTCTTCATTGCAGTTATTCCAAACAACGGCTGAAATTTCAGCCTTCCCTTCTGTGACTTGATTCCTCCCACAGAAAATGGAAAACTAGCGAGTGCACAGCTAGAAAGAAGAGGCCACTGCAGTGCCAAAGAGGTAAAATAAGCCAAAAAATTTCAAAATATACCCAAAGGGACCCACAGAGAAAGTGTTTTATCCATAGATTGTTGAAGGGACCTTGCCTTCTTCTTCAACCAAACGGGGAAATCAAAAAAAAAAAAAGTAGAAAGGCGGTTATTCGAAGGAGGAATACGTTCTGTGAAAGGAAGAAAAGAGTTTGACTTGGTGGACTTGGATATAGAAGACAGTAATAAGGCTTCATTTGATCTCTACAACCTAAAGAAGATGCACAATCAAATGCTTCTGCAGGACAACATGGCAGGCTTCATTTTCCATATACTTTTACTTGAGCAAGCAAGTGATTGAAAGACAAACATGTACTCATGGAGTTGAGATGCTAAAGGCAAAGAGACAAGACACCAAAGGTAAAGTAGTAGCCTACTGGTAGACATTGTGGTGAGGCTCAAACCACGAGACAGAACAAAAATAATAGGCCTTAAGAGAGCTATAGAGTGGGAGAAACATGAGGTGAGCAGGCTGGGACATTTGAAAGAAGAAGTATTGCAAAGGAAATTGATGATGATAGAGGTGTGGCTTAAACGAAAATCATACAGTCTCCTGCGTGTCTGGCTAACAATGAGATGTCAAACACACTTAGTAATAATATATATCACTAGGAAAATAAGATTTTCAACATCGGGATCAAGCGGTTGAAGGAGAAACACAGAAAACCTAATCGAAGCATAAGGAGGAAGGGCTTGAGATTTTTTATGGTGCCTCCTTGATTGCTTGGAACACATATATTTGCCATCTCTTAAATTTTAAATATTTTTAGGCAATTTTTTCGTTTTTTTCATTTCTACAATTTGTACATACACACAGTTAGTCTCTGGCTTGACAGACCACCTTCACCACTTTTTTTTAGATCTCTAAATAGAGAGAAATAGGTTACATGTTTGATTGAGTGATTTACCATGATTTCTTCAACTCAGCACTCATAAAAATAGAGCTTTTGACGGTGGAAATGGCCAAAAACACTAAAAATTATCTTTCTTCCTCCTTTTTGGACCTTACTTGGCAGCTTTTGGACTAATATTGGCAGGATTCGATTTTTTTGAGGGCTTCACTCAGCCAATTTGGGTTCTTGGGGGCGAGTTTGAGAACCTATACTAGAAGAAAGTTTGAATGAACCATCTTGGGCCCAATTTGGGTCAGGAAGGAATTCAAAAATCAATTTTAAGGCCCATGTTGTGATTTTTCCCTGCCAGCCTTTTCCAAGCATGTTTCACCTTTTTTTATGCTATTTTCTCCAAAATTTTCACAATTTCTCGGTTGATAGATGAATTAGTGAATTTTTGCGATTTAATGGTCAAATGTAAATTGATTATGTCATGAATAGTTACTAGAGGTAGACACATCATGTAAATAGGTATTTTGGTCAAAGTAGATAGTTTCATGAATGTTGGGGTGGTTAGCAAGGCCTCCTAATCCACTAAGATTCATTTGAAGGGCCTTAGTGGATTCATCCACAAGTGGAAGTCATTGACCTAGGGTAGGATAAGTAGTCTTTGGTCTATATCTTTCTGACTGCTTTGTCATTGCGGGGTTGGATGCTATAGAACTCTATCATTGAAAGTTGTTTGTAATCATACTTTTGGCAGAAATAATAGGAATGACTTGCAACTGTTTTGATGTGATACCTATGGTAATGTGACTTGAAATTTTTCTTCTTATGTTTTTCAAAAAGTGTACAGTCTATTGTGATTTCATAGTCATGTCATCTCTATATGTAATTTATTCCTAAGTCGAGAAAGACGAGAGAATTCATTAGCTTATGCTCTATTTTGGAGGAATAGTTATAGTTTTATGTTCATATTTCTTAATTGAAAAGAATTCACATGTTTCTGATTCTCTTTCAAACCCTATGGGCTAAGCAGTTCCATATACAATTATAGTAATGACAGGCTACTTACCTCCCCTTTCCCCATCGGATCCCTGTGATTATGATCCTTATTTGCCACGGCTAGTTTCTTCTCGACATATTCACCATCTAACAACTCAAATTTATCAAAAAAAAAAAAAATTATTTCTACTATTCATAGCCTAAAATATCATTAATCTAATCATCTTGGTTGTGATCCCTTGGAGAGAGCCTATCCTACCTAGTAGAGCTAGATGCTTGGAAAAATATTGAAATTACGTGGTGCCTTTGGGTCATTACCAGTACCTTGAAGTTGGTGGAGTGATAAAACATTGTAGTATGTCATCGCATGACTCTATTATACCTCATCATAGGCTTGAACCTTAGGAGGTTCTAATTGCATGTTCATGAGTTGAGCCACGAATGACGGGATGGAAAATGAAATATTTTATTTAGTTGGCAAGTAATTTGACACTATTGTTCTCACCATGGATGAGTAACAATGTCACATCATCATGAACCTAAGAAGATTAAAGGTGCATTTGCAGGACTAAATACTTTTATTAAGAAAATGAGAGCGGGGGAAAATAAAATTCTCTTTCACTTAATGGGTAATTTTCCATCATGACATAATCGCAGAGGATCAGATTTGTGTTGGTGTGACACCATCCTACACCTCAAGAGGATCAAAGATATATTCTATTTCTGTCTGCAGGTAGTTAAATGAAATTGAGGATGAAGAAAGTGTCTGACCTTGGTGAAGATTGTCTTCATAGATTACAGCATGACCCTAAGAGAAAGTTAAGGTGCTTGTTTTTGAAAGTAGGGCCACAATAATAGATGTCGGATGGGAAATATTTGTCTAGAAATTAATGTGATGCTTTCATTCATTTTCATGGGCTTCTCATCTGTCTTAGTTACACTTAGAACTCAGAAATTTGGGGCAGCAGTGTTGTGACCACCTTGATGTGTGTGCGCGTATGGTGGTCGAGGTGTATAGAAGATCATGTAGACCTGATGTAGTTGTGTAGGAAAGTAATTCTGTATGGTGAGTTATTCAAGGCTCATTTAAGCCTGGCCATAACATTTTGTACGTAAGTCATGTTTCGATAGAATTTATATCATCGAAAGTCTCTTTGGATGGTGGAACATTAATATCTGTTATGATCCAAGACCAATGTTCTACCTTTACAGAAGAGAGAATTTAACCCCATTCCTAGCCCAGGCATGAAGTTTAGGTTAAGATTAATAAAGTAACTTTCCACTCTTTCCGGCAGAAGGTTGAATAGGTAGGAAGAGAAAGTCATTGTAGAGGTGAATCCTCATCACCACGGAAAAAAATGTTTCCCAAAGGGAAAGTAACTACAAAGATAATCATATAGATTGTGAGGTCTTATTAATTGATAATACCAGATTGAATGATTAAAAAAGAAAAAACTTATTATCTTATACACTTGGATTTAAATCTTCATTATGACATTCCTACTGTATATGTATAGATTGGTTCCAGTACTTATGGTATAAAAAATTACATATTAAATTCCTTGAGGGTGGGATAAGATATTTCCAAATATTTAAGCTGAAAGGACAAGATAGGTAATAAGGGCAAGTATATTTTAATTGACAGAGTTTAATTCTCATGAGGTATTTTTCAAGAAATACTGACATGGAGTTTGAAGGCCAATGCATTAATGCACAAAAAAGAGAGTAAAGTAAATGATATTAAGACTAATGCACATATAAGTGAGTCAACACACTCCCATGTCTCTCAAATCTACACATCAACTAGGTTTAGCTTGTGTGCTAAGAGGAGGAATGTTATCTTCTCCAATTGGGATTTGTCTGATCACCTACTTGTGACAAGTTTGATTTTCATGAGCTTATAGTTGATTGCGGCTCTTTGTGAGTGAATTGTTGATGTGATTGGCAAGGTATCAACAATAGAACGTTCTCCTTGTAAAGGCATGAAACATAGGAAAAATGTTGTAAATATACATGTTATTTGTGACAAGTTTGTTCTTCATTAGTGATTGTTTATTGGGACTCTCGTTTGACCAATTTTCATGGGATTGGAAATGTATCAAAAGTTGTATTCTCAATCATAGACTTGAGTATAGAAAAAATTGTATTTTAAGGGATGATAAAACCTACTTGTGACACATTTGTTTTCCATAAGTTGATTGTTGACTAGGACTCTTAAGTAGTCCAATTTATTGATGGGATTAATAAGGTATCAATTATTACATTCTCACTTAAGCACATTTTTATGTCGATTAGAACAACTCAATTCAAAATGAAAAAAATTATCTTTCTCATAGAATTTAATTTAATTTATAATTACTCTTCATAAATTAATTGTGCATCAATTTTATTATAACTTATAAAAAATCATATCTCTCTCTCTCTCTCTCTCTATATATATATATATATATATATATATATATATATATATATATATATATAGAGAGAGAGAGAGAGAGAGAGAGACAGAAACCAGACGGGGGAGACGAACGAGAGACGGAGAGAGTTGTAAAGTAAGGGTAGCTCTAGAAATTGAAAAGCACCTAACAACTTTAATTGGGAAGATGGATACTAGTGCCATTCTTGGAAGCTCACTATCCATTTTACGAGACTCTAAACCTAATTCCCTTAGCGAGAAATGCCAACCCTAACCCTTCTTAAACTCCCTCCCCACCCCCCTTTACCTTTCATATTTCTCCTGAGATTCTTTTTTCTTCTTTATTTCATTTTTTCTCTGCCCCCCACCCCTCCCATTTTCTATTTTCTACCCCTTCCTTATTTATTAATCTATTCTAATAAAAATATCTCCTCTACCTCTATCCTCTTTTTGTTATTATTTAATATTATCATTTTAAATTATTTATCTAATTGCATCATTTATTCTTATAATTTCATTTTCTTTAGTAATTCTAATTTACTACCATTTTTTTATTTAATTCGATATTTTAATACTCCTTTAATTCTTTTTTAATTCTAAATTAATATTATTCTCCCATTCTAATCTAAAATTCCAATTTTAATACTACTTAATGTTTTGATACTAACCACAAATTAATTGTTTAATTCTATTTTTAATATAAATATTCAGCCTTATTCCTAGTATTAATATTAATTGGAGCTATCTTTAGTGTGACTTTTTGGAAGTTTTCGGTGGATTTTTAAGTTTAGTTTCTCTAAAATCCGGCGGGAATTCATTTGAAATCACAAGCTTGATGAGTAACTTAGTGCATGATCCATTGACATAGGGTTTTTCGGGTGTTGAATACATATATACAGTAAAAATAACTATTTTAAATCACACAAATCAAGATTCCCATCCCAAATTTTTTTCGCGGGATTCGAGACATAGAAAACTCCAAAAAATGGCACACTAAAGGCAACTCCATATAATTAATTTTACCAAATTTAAAATGATTTATGCTAATTCTAATTATTATTACTTTATAGTGATTTAATCTAACATTTTAATTCTTCTTTTATCCTATTTATATTATATTCTAATCTTATACTAATTTAACACTATATTATTCTAATAAAATATTAGAATATTTACAAATGTTAATACTAGTGCTTTAATTTTCTTCTAAATAAAATTAATAGTTTAATACTAAGTTAATATAAATATTTACCTTATTCTATAAGAAACATTAATATGGATTTGGAATTTACTTTTTTAATTGAACTTATATTCAATGAAAAAAGAGATTATAGAGGATGTCATTTAGAACCACCTAATATAACGGAAAGCCAGAAATAACCCAAAAACCAAAGAAGATGTAAAGCCCGAGAGAGAAGAATGCTAAATCCGGGCGCAACTAAGCCTACATATACTAATCAATTCCATAGTGGAAGAAAACGGATTAGAAGAGGCTTCAGGACCATAAGAACTCCTCAAACTAGATTACAAAATGGCATTACATTAATAGTAAAGGCCATAGAGTTCTCATTCCGGAAACAACATCTGCATCTCCTAGTAAACCCCGATGAGAAATTGTGCACTAGAAAAAAATTAAGCCAGCGATAACAAACCAAAGCAATACATTCCATCTGTAGCTCAAAAGCACTAGAAGATGATTTACGAAGAAGAAAAAATATTTTCTAGGAAATACCCAACACTAACGAATTGAGCTGAAGCAAAAGAACCCCCATGCCATTCGAAATAATCGGCATACAATTTCCGCAAAATAAAGCACTCATCTCTAGAAAGCACAACAATAATTAAGAAAATGTCTATTACCATCCGAAATGCCGCTCACTAGAGAAACCAGCAAATAAGAATATGTATCATCACGAAGCTGCGTGATACGGAGGCATATGACATGAGGTTCCAAGACAACGCAAATACGATAGACGGGTAGCACATCAAATACACCTCAGGTCTAGCACCATTGAAAAATATATAAAGGAACCATATCCCACTATAATCAATTGTAGTGACGCAGAAAAAAAAACATCTTGACTGAGAACCTCATGGTACAAAGCCATAAAAACCATATAAATTATTGTGAACCAAAAAATTTGAATAAAATCATTTCACCACCCCGATCTTATCATGAATTGTCTAGATAGAAACAAGTCTAATACATCATAGAGATACAAACGTAAGGAGGCGGGAATCCAAAAGACCATACCTAATCAAGCTCATTGAAGATTCTCCAAAATTTCCACCAAAAACTTTCAGAGTTTTCCTCTTTAATCATGGATGGAAGAAGAGATTGTGTCAGACACGATCACTATAACACAGGGGAACGTGAGGTCACCAAAGGTAGAATCCTCATCATAAAACCCCTATACATGGGGCAAATGTGAGTCCAATCTGTCCAAACAAAACATCTAATTTCACGCATGTATTTGATATCCTCCAAATATGAGAACACATTGTAGTTGTCCACTTTTTTATCCTTAAAGGCCATTCACAATAGATTATACATTTGAAGATTTAAAGTAAGATAATTTGAAGACGAGCTTCTACTCTTAAAATTTCAAGGGAGAAATTCCTTTCCATTTCGGCAAAGCACCCATCATTTACAAATTATAATGATATAAACGCTCTCTCCTTCATGATGAGAATTTATTGAGAACATACAATCCAAGTGAGATGGTTGAGCCAATAATCAATTCAAAAAATAGTAATAAAGGTAATATAAAAACATTAATAGTAAAAAATTGTCAATCAAATTACATTTTACATTTTAAAAACCAAATTTACATGAAAATGGGTATATCTACATCACTAGATTATATGTATATATATATATATATATATATATATCTACATATTGTTGGTATTATAGATAATATATTTGAGATGAAATTTATTTTAATAATAAAGTGCCATTAAGTGGGAATGACCTTCCTCATAATATCTTCCATTCAGTTGCATAAGCTTATTTTCAGTACATTGTATTTTATGTTCACTATTTTCTAAGTATTTATAATTTAATTAACAAAAAATTTAGAACCTACTATTTACAATGTGCCCATCATGCAGGCTCAAGTAGTTGGGTTTGAAAACCATCAACGTAGCATAACTATTTCAAACCACTTTGGACTAGAGGTTATCCCTTCCAATCGGAAGAGGGTTCTCTCAAAAGAAAAAGACAATGGAATACTCAAGACAAGATCTACATTGCAGATGGATAAATATGTTTATGTTTTATGTGATTTTTATAGGTGGAAGAGTGTATGATGGCTATCATTGGGCATGGAGTGAGCTAAAGGAATTCAATTACTAGAAAATTGCATCCATGGACGGCGAGGCGAATAGCTTAAAACATAACTCTTATAGCAAAACATAGCATATGAAGGAAGTTGGAGCATAAAATTATGAAATAAAAGTAATCATAATACCATGAAGCTAATGGAAATATTCCGTGAAAGACAAAAATACAAAAGCCAAGAAGAATGTCATGGTTTGAAGACCAAGTGCATTGCAGAAATGTGTATTAGCTTGATAAAGAAAAATTACCTAATAGCCTCCTCATAACATTCATGCACTCTACAAAGTGAAAAAGTCCACCATATAAAAGTGAGGCCTTCATACGATGGTCTTCCACCTAGGCAGCCTTAAATTCCTGCCTAGAGACCTATTTCTAATATAATTACATCACATGGAGAATTTCTAGGGATATATTCTATTTGGCAGGTTGTGCCTAAAAGGACTCTTCTCAAAAATTTCTTTTAATAACCCTTATAGAATGAAGCGAGAATATGAAGGCAGAGTAGCATACGATTCATAAATGATGGAAAATGAAAATAAGGAGCAATCATGAGTAATATGCTCTAAGAACCTCTAGCAAATCCTTTTTGATACTCTATGCACATTTCCCTACGCACAACGGAAAGAAAAACCAACTTTCGTAGCAAAATTTGTGTTGGGGAAGGCGGTTACTGCAAAGTTTCGAGACTTAGTAGCAGCAAACCTTGACTTTGTTTGAACTAGATTTCTTTGCGAAAGTGGGTAAAACTATCAAACTCAAATTATTACTAGATCAGCTCATGGAGAATGAAATTTTAGGGGTTTTTAATGACAATGACTCCCATAAACACTAATGATAGCCTTTGACATCACTAAATGACCTTCATACATGAATTTTTTAAAATCATAAAATTAAAATTCTATTAAAACTAAGTCACTTAACCTAATTGACTCAAAAATAAACCTAATGGTTATCATGGATAACAATAGCTCCAATGGTGATGTTGTTGCCCTTGTAGTTAACGACAAGAACTAGCGACTCAAGTGCCTATTCGTTCGACGGTTCCCAACCACCATATTCTTCAGTCTTGTGACTTCTGATTATTGACATGATATTGAATAAAAAACACTTTACAAATTGAAACTTGAAACTACAATATTTAAACCAAATTTTGAAAGAGATTTACCTTTTGTAAACTTATTTATGTACATATCAACCCTACTCTAAACTAAAGTCTGCTTAACTCAAGCGATATGGGAAACCTCCAGCTCTTGATCGAAAAGTTGATCCAACTTCCTGAACTTCTTCATTGTGTGCTTGAACAAAATGGTAGATCATATAATAATAGGAGATGAAAATTGAATCCATACTCCATTAAAAGCACAAAATTGTCAGCGGTAGGTATTTATAACAGGGCACATTGGATCTTGGAAAACATGAGAAAAATCTTCTCTTTTTGATGAGTAAAACCATGACGCCTAAATTCATTCATAACTAATGCCTTATTTTACAATATATGTCTTCAATTCAGGCATCATCAAATAAAAAGGCAACAATATATTTTCTTCCTTTCGTATAAATAAAAAAACAATACTTGTCCTTGAACTTGTATGTTGAAACACGGCATCCCATATTGTATTATTATCCAGAAACTAATCTTTTGATTATCAAACAAATCGAATATATAATATGTGGTAGTTTTCTTGGGACTCTTATCTTGATTATGAATATGTATCCTATACAAAAAAATTTGTGCATATAATCCCTTTTCATTTTATGATCCCAAAATAGAGTAGGTAAAACTTGTATATTCATCTTTATGTAGCTCGGGTTTACCTAAAAATGAACTTTCTTCATCTTTACCTCTCTTGTTTAAAATTTTCATGCAAGTATTTTCTGCTGTAGCAGAGTCTTCGAGGAGTTTCTTGACATAAATCTCGAGAAAATGAATGGGCTAAAAAACAATTTGAATGATTTGGCTCACGCGTGACATATAGATTGAAAAAGGCTAAAAAATCTCATAAATTTCATGTAATATGACTTGACCGTCAAATTGCGATCTATTTTATCTTTAGCGAAAGGAAAGAAACATACGCATAGTTGGAAAAATTTGTGATTATCTAAATAACTAACACGAGAAGAGAATTCATATAGTGCCTCTAACATATTCTAATACACATCTTCATTGTCACCAGAGCTTTACATGTAGATAAACACCTGCAATCCTTGAGTTTGTAATAGTGATAAAGAAGAATGATATTTCTCATAATGTTTTAAAGAACATTCTGTGTAAATATTCAAGGAGATAAAAAGCTTCCAAAAACTAACGACCCTTCATAAACATTTTCTTGAGACAATCTGAGGAAACTCAACTCAAAACTTATGTACATGCATATGGAATCCTGCTTAGTGAAGAGCAACATTATATTTCTTTCAATCACTGAGCTGGAGAGTAAGTTAACGATAAACTCTATGCATAGGATTTGGAAAACAGGGATATGAGATAGATTAATTGGGGCATACTGTAAATTGTTTCTTGTGATAGAAATCATCTTGGTACTTTTCAGCTCTTTGATATTCAATGGTGGAATTATACAGAAACTGCCTTCAATTTGAATTCTTCAAGAATGGAATCGCGAGGTAGAAATCTGACCTTGGGAAATGTCGATCCTCCTACCCTCAATTCATATAACAAAAATAAAACATTAGGATAATACAATTTTGAGACTCTCCGGAAGATGCACCGAAGAATTCACATCCTACAAAATTTGGGCTTGGAGTTTCTGATTTGTCAACCTTCATTTAACAACTACTAAAACTACTTTAGGATTGATTAATATTCCATTGGAGAGAATCTCTCAAAGAAAAAAACAATGGAATACTCAAGGCAAGATCTCTGTGCACATGGCTAAATATTTTTGTCATTTTATGTGATTTTTTCGGAGGAAGAGTGTATGATGGATACCATTGGGCATGTAGTTAGCTAAATGAATTCAGCTACTGTAAATTGCATGTTGGTAGAAAGAATAATAAACATAACTTTTACAACAAAGCATACGTATCAAGGAAGTTGGAGCATAAAAATTATGAATTCGAAGTGATCACAATACGATGAAGATAATGAAAATATACAAACGAAAAAAAATACATAATACAAGAAGAATCTCGGTTTTGAAGACAATTTTGCGTAAAGTTGTATGAGCTTGATAAATAAAAATTACATAATAGCCTCCTCATAACATTCATCCACTCTCTGAAAGTGAAAAGTCCACTATATACTAAGTGAAGCCTTCATACAATGAGGTACGCACCTCGGCCAACATTTATTTCCTACCAAGAGACCTATTTCTAATAGAATTACATCACACGGATACTTTCTGCGGATATTTTCTGTTGGAAAGTTTTGTACCTGGCTCAGACTCTTATCATTACATAGCTCAAAAATTATTTTAATAACCCTTATAAAATGAAACCAAATTATTTTTTTTTTTTTTTTTGAATGTCTTCTGTAGATGGCGATGTGTCATCATGCATTAGTTTTACCTTGCTAGGGTGGAACTCCACCGAAGAACAAAGAGGTAAAATTTATGCACAAAAATGTAAAGTGCAGCAAGAATAGGCCTGAGAGATGAGTGCATGCACTAAAACCTTGATAGATTTGAAAAAAATTAGAGAGGTGTTTATTGACAAGTTGAGTGTGAAGAGAAACTAAACTGTCTTCTAAAATTCTTTTCCATTTGGTGAAAAGTGAGCTTGAAGTTGACTACTAAAGCAGTCATTTCCAGAGAATTTGGTATGCTTTGGTAGCAAATGTAAAAATCAACCCTTTGCATATTTTTTAATTTTCGACTATTCCGGGGTCTTCCTTGAGGATAATGGGTTAAACACATGCCATGATCCATCTTGTTTATGGAAATTTTGGCTAATTTTACACTCCATGGAAAGCTACAACACTTTCGTAGAAAATTTTACATTCAAGCATGTGGAAGTTGCTACGAAAACTGTTTTCTGAGATTTTCACTTTATTCCTTGATCACCTACAAAACATTTATAGAAGCCAATACATACCAGTATATTATCATAAGCCATAATATAGTGACAAATTTGTCATCTTACCGTATTTATAGATACTGTGACCGTGTAGTTTGCGCAATCATTTTTGAGCCTTTTTCAACAATTCGACTGTACCATTTCCATCAGGTGCTTCTTATGTCTTTGACCTAACCACTGAAACCTTCTCTGGTAGCCTCATGTCCATGGGATCATGCAGGTAACATATCCTCCTTTAAATTTCTTCTTTCGTTATTTCATGGCTCCATGATGTATTGAATAACCCCTTCCCTCACACCTACAAGAACTTTTTAGGGACAACACACCCCAACCTTTGACATATAATCTACCACCAACGAGACAATAAGAGATACTCCAAGATTAATAGAACAATACTAAGACCAACTAAAGCAACTCACAAAGGATGAGATAAGAGTATGTTTGAGACAGAAAACGGAAGGAATGAAAACATGAAAAGGGGAATATGATGACCAGCAGCGGCATACATTTGTAAATGATGGAAAATGAAAATAAGGAGAAATCATGAGCCAATATGCTTAAGCCAACCTATGCCCAAACCCCTTTTTGACACTCACTGTCTTTTCCTACCATTAGTATAAAAAGCAACTACCTTAGAAACAAGTTTATTTTGGGGAAGGCGGTTGCTATAGAAGTTTTGACTTGTTATGATCTTGACTGTTGAACTAGATTGTTATGAAAATGTGTAAAATTGTCAAACTCAAATTATGACGGCGAGATCAGCTTGTGGAGAATGCAATTTTGGAGTTTTTATTTGACAATGACTTTGTAAAATAGTAATGATGACATTTAAACATTACTAAAGGGTACTTCATACATGTGAAATTTTGAAAATCATATAGTTAAAAATCATATTAAAACCCTGTTACTTAACCTAATTTACTCAAAAAAAAACCTAGAGGTTATCATGGATAACATACAACACATTACTTTTTTTATGATATATATAATCGATGATTTGAATATCATATCAATAAAATATAGTATAAAAATTATAAAGTATAATGTTAAATAAAAGGCCAGAAATTACATATAAATTAACAAAATTTTAAAATAAGAACATTTCTATCTATGAAATTGAAATTTCTATTAATACAAATAAAAATGTTAGAGACATTCACTCGATGTTAAGCATTTAGAGTACAAAAATCGCACCGAGGTTAATACTTTCCCTCTCTTGCACTCAAAATTAGGTTTGAATATTGAGAGATTTGATACAACCCATGCCTTTGTTGATATAAATTAATATCATTCTAGTTTTTTATTATTCCTTCATTTGTACTATTATATTTATAATTGTTTTATGATAGTTGTATTTTGTTATATTTATTTTATTTCTCTTTTAATCTTGTAAGAATTCTATTTGTATCATATATTTATTTATTTTCATCTGAAGAAAACTTGTGGGTACATTGATATTTTTAAAAATGAATGTCTTTTTTAGAGAAATAAATAAAATAAAAATAAAAATGACATGACACTCATTGTAAAAAAAATTATAAAAACTTATAATATTTATAATTTGATATAATGGACTATTAAAGTTTGTAATATATATGTGGGTTCATCATATTCCCTTTTCACAAGAATATAATGATTTCATCATCTCTCCCAAGCTAACACATAATTCTCTCGTGCATATTTTCTCCCAACTTTCCTCTTTATGTGTTGAGTGAATTGCTTTTAATCCATGACAAATTACAACTGGACTTGTCATCTACTTAAGGGAGCCATTCTCTAAATAATTGGTTACCATATGAGGGACATCCCTCCCAATAGGTATTTATATGATCAACTAAATGTAAATTTATAGGTTGCAGAAACTCCTATTTTTTCCCTTATGATTTCTGGGTGTGCTTGACCACCAATGCCAACCAGAACAGACTACCTTTGACCTCATGCACATGTTATATATTTCATAAAATTCTTGTACAAGGTTTGTCCTTTTAATTTTTATAGGAGCCCATACTCTTTCTTAATTTCCTACACCCTTCCTTTTCTTTTACATGAAGCTAAATGGATCATAATTGCACATCTAAGTTGCAGTATTCTCCATAGGGCTACTAATAATTTCCCACTCAAGATTTGAATATTTTTCACTCTCTTTATCCAATATTTATATTGCATTTCTACATTATTTAAATGAATACAATTCATAATAAATTTTTTATTAACCATTGGGGATTAACCATAGGGGGATGTCAAAATTCCCACCCCATTAAGGGAACATCCCATCCTTAGTGTTCTATATCCAAACATATACTTAATATTGAGCTTTGTAAACAAAACCCATTATCGATTATATTTGCATTCATAGTTGTGACCTAGAAACTCAATTGTGCATAACATCCCATTAAATCAACCATTTTCTCGGTGGCTCTTTGGAAATTCACGGTGCTTTCGATGCAAAAAAAATCAGCTTTGATGTTTCCTTCCTAATTTTGTGGCCTCATTTCGGTGTTGTTATCCATTGTGCTCGAGTGCTTCTTCAATGTGTAGTTTCAACTCATTAATGTTTGGGACATCCTAATGCCACCTACGATACCAATCAACATGCTCGTGACATTTTAAAACCAATTCATCTTCAAATTATGGCATCCCCTTCTAACACGGATTTATGAATGAATGAAATGAAAATACAAATTTAAAATAGGAACACAAAGATACGATGAAACTTAACTTCAATTAATAAATAGAAAATACTCCAAAACTTCAACTTTATGAAGAAATATTATAGCTACATACCTTAAAAATATGTTACGATAGAGGCTTAGATGCATTTTTATCATGAAGAAACAATGATAAACACTAAACATCTGAAAAACTAACACTAGGATATGAAGCACCAAAAGGTATGGAAGCCGATGCGGTTAGTTCGAATGTCGAATTTCCGTGGTTTAAAATTTGGTATATGATCCTTGTTTGAGTGCATAATATCTTGTTAGAAAGGTATGGGTAAAAAACAACATTCAACTACAACATATGTGTTTTCAAATTTCCAAAAAAAAAAAACATATAGAGCCTCAAAATGGATGTGAAATTTAAGGACCCGAAAACTACTAAAAAAAATAAAAATTCCAAAATAGAAACTCGATGAAAAATAGGAAACTCATAGAAAAAAATGTTGGGGATCGAAGTGGCATAGGTGGGTTCCACCATTATCCACATGGATCAACCCTCTCCCCTTAGGAAGCAATGGTCCCCATTGTGTTGAGTGCCTCCATGAGGTGAGGAAACTTACGATGGACTTGGTCCCTCGTAAACCACTTGCCTTGGTGTAGGATTTGGCCAAATTTAACAACTTGATATAGTTGGATCCTCTTTTTGAGTGTTCTTAATTTGTGTATCCATCATTTTAACATTTGTTTCTTGTTCAATGAAATCTAGGTTTAGGCTCTTTTGATGGGTTTTCCTTGTGTTTGATGTGTCCATGATGGTGGAAAGTATGGCCGAAGGTGGTCCACATTGAATATTGGGTGCATGCCCGAGTGGGATGGTACTTGGCTAGAAGAAAGTGATGTTAACCACAACCTTGGTGATGAGTGTAAGACCCATATTAGTGTTAAAACTTCCAATGGGCATTGACAAGGTGTTCCCTTTACCGTCTGCAAACAACCGCATGCCACTTGAAACTTGTGTAGCACTTGTTGATAATCATGACATTATTTGTACTTAGTATTGGCTTTATCCAATATATCATGAACTTTCTAGTAGATGCGATGAATACATTCAACCGACGATGATCTTATCAATCTTGGATTGAACATGTGCATATCCTGTGGTTGCGAAGGAGTTGTCTGACATCAATGGAACACAATGGTTAAAATCATAGGCCCACATGAAAGGGGATATTTCCAGTTGAGCTATGGAGAGGTATGTTGTAGTTTTGTTGGACATAGAGACTCTCATCCCATTTTTGTGAATTCTTAGAGTTGTACATGAGAACTATGTGCACTATCATCTGACAACCCTTTTTTGACCATCATTCTTAGGGTGAATTAAATGAGCTTAGTAGAGCAGGTGTCCAACAATGACCATAGGATTGACCAAAATTTTCTTATAAATATGTTATCTTGATATGATATAATGATCTATGGGATCCTAAAATGTACCCGCTCGTTCAAAGAAGATCTTGGTAGTGACTTCTATTGTGATACTCTTCTTGCGGGGAGAGCTATTGACCATATTATAAAATATATCAACGAACACAAACACACATAATCATTACCATGATTGGTAGAAGGAATGTCGAGAATACTCCATGGAGATGGAATCTCGAGGCTGACTAGGAGAAGGAAAAGTAAGGTGTGCGGGCCTTGCTTTATAATGGTTGCCTTAGTGATGGCACATGAAATAGAAGGATCCCCGATATATTTTCCAACATGATGTCGAATTTTTGGCCGAAAAAATAATTTTGTCGTATTACCACTATCCTCTCCACCAAAATTTCCTACTGAATCAACTATAATGTGCCTCCAAAAATTAGATTAGCACGCTCACTTGAAGGAACAAAATGATGTCCCATATAGAAAAATAGTCCATCCTAAAGGTGGAAGTATGGAATTGGCTTTCCGAGTCATCATCTTGTAGGTGGAAATGAATTCTTAAGCCATTTTCATATAGTTTCGGCCATGCAAAGGTCCTGGATTCACAAAAGAGTTGAGAATTGTGCTCCAATCCACAAGCTCGGGGGCGACTAAGGTCTTATGTGATGTCATTTGTTCTACTTACTTCTTATATTTAATGTTCAAATGTAATTTTTGCGGGTATGTGTGGACAATTTATGATGTTAATAATTCTACAAATTCCACTTGTGTATACTTAAATTAGAAAGAGATGGTGATCCATGTGGATGACCGTCTCCTTCTCCAAAATATAACTTTTCCATTACCAATAGGTCTGCATGATAGAATACATTTCCTTATAATAGTTGGGGTACCTTTGAACAATATCGAGAGAGCATATCAATGTGATGACACACTATATTTCCTTGCTAAGTAGAGGACTACACCCGATAGAATATTCAAAGGCATCTATCAATCTCAAATGGTTGTTGCAGGTATGGCAAGGTCAAGATTGGTGTAGAGAAAAGGTGGTGTTTCGGATCAATGAATGCCTTCTATTGTGACTCGAAAACAAAAATAATTTATATTTTTCCCTTGGTAACTTGAATCAAGGGCGAGTGATATGAGAAAACCCCAACACGAATGTCGATGTAAATTAGCAAGGCTTAAGAAGCTATGAAGCTTTGATTCGTCGAAGCGAGGAAATATCGAATGACTTGGATATTAGTTGGATCTACATGAACTCCTTTGTTATCAACTATGTGCCTCAAATATTGGGCGGGTCCATGCAGAGGAAAATTTATCTTTGTTGGAAAATATATTGTGTTTCCACGAGGTTTGAAGGACCTATCAAATATGTTGCAAGTGGTCTTCCCAACACTTGTTAAAAATGAGGATATCATCTAGATATACAACAATGAAAAAATTGGTGAAATTATGCAATATGTCATCCATCGACCTCATATAAAACATTGTGAGGAAATTTGTAAACACCGAAGGGCATAGTCGACCACACAAGAGACACTCCCATGGACTTGAAGGAGACCTGACGTGGGCAAAAGTAATTGCTTAATAAAAGCAACAACTAATCATCTTCATTAATTATCAACCATGGAACATATTTTTATTTAAAAGGCAATCATAAATGTATATGCATAGAAAATACTAGAATCTAACAACATGGTTCTACATGATTATTTATGTTACCTTCTGAATCTCATTTGAAAAGAAATAATCTGAGTCTTGGCAAATGTTAGGTCTCAAAACCGGAAAGTAAATGACGGAAAATAATTATACTAATCACATGACTTGAATCAATAATGAATTAAATCATGCATTGTTGAATTGGAAATTTAACTGTGCACTCAACATAATTCAAATGCTAATACAGAGTAGTGAATTAAATGAAATCTAGAAATACAACGAAATAACAATACGTAAAATAGCAAATAAAAAATTACTTAAAAGAGAAATGAAAATTACTTTAAAGAATAGAAATTGAAATTAAAATAGACGAACGCAACAGTAATGGCCCAGGATGTTGAAGCACTCATGTCGAAGGTGGTGGGCCCGGCTACCCAGACTCGAGTTTTCCTTGAGAAAAAACTCAAATCGGACTACGAGAAGTTGCGGATGTAGAACTCAATGGATAACTTCCTTTAGTAGAAATATATGAAAGAAATAATTACAAAATAATGAAGCTCTTAGCTCTGGCATCTCCAAGTTCAATTATTCATCTTGTATTGGAGAGAATTGTTCATTCATTCATCTGACAAATTGTTTAGTTGTCCATTCCATTCCTTTAGTTGTTTAAATACAGAAGCAGAAGTGCAAAAAATTTAGTTTAAAAAATTATTTTCATTATAATTTTGGATTGATTAAATAATCTCAATAAACAAGATCATATTTGAAGATTTTCATCATAATTCAGGGAACAAGTCGAATCTAGTATTGCAATTGGAAGAAATTTAGAAAATGGCCACGACAACAAATGCAGTAAAATCATCTTCGAAGAAGCTTTTATTTTCATAATACGGAGGCAAATTTTGAAAAGCTACTCCATTGGAAAACTAATTCGATCCGTTAAGCCTTTTCAGTTTTCGGGATTCATCTTCATTTTTCCAAACGTCCGCTAAAAATGGTCACTTCTTATTCCGGCGAATTTACGAGTTGGAATATTTGATTATGACGTGGAAATCAAATTTGCAATCTGAAAGAAAGAATCTTGCAGGAGGCTAAAATTATAAGTGATGTTATAATAAATTTATTAATAAACCATCATTGGAAAAATAATGCATAATAATCTTCAATTTATTATTAAGAAAGGAGAAAAGGTAAGTATTTATTCATAAGAGAATAAATAATTATAAAATGAATTATGTGATTTAATTGTGATAAATTATGATGAATGATGTGATAAATAATTATAGAAATGGAAACGATAGATGTTAGAAAGTGGTAATAATAAAGACATATTTTGCGGCCCAACATTCCCAAATTGGATATGTTGCATGTGTATCATTTAAACCTTTGTATTAACCAAGTTGTAATGGAATAATCCAAATGTTCACCCCCGAGTCATTATCTTGATGGAAAAATTGATTTCTTCCTCAAATAATAAATTTTAAATTTTAAGCGGCGCCAAAATGTTGGTGAAGAAATAACAATTTTCACATTGACTTTCAATAGTATGTTAATGTTTCTCTAATCCAAAAATCGGATTGTTTGACACATGGATCATGGGATATAAGAAAAAAGGTTGTAGGTGATAGTGCATGATTTTGAGTACACAATAATTTAGCTTTAAATTTTGCGGGTTTGGTAATATTTTAAAGATGCTTATTTCTTTGTTCAAAAATCACAATAATTAGGTTCATAGTTTTGAAGATATGCACAAATCAATTTATACCTTGTATAAAAATGAAATTGTATGCCTTAAATGATAAAGAAAGTAGAAAACATCCATCATGTGTGTGATTCCTCCCCAGACTAGAGAATTAGAATGCCCTGTGCCTATCATAAATAGATTGATGTAAGTTGCTAAAAACGTTATGTTTAGTGTACAACAACATGGAATAAAGTTTTGAGAATGAATAAGGAGATCGATGGATGATGGCATGGTCAAAATAAAGAAATGAAAAGTAACACTCCCCCCAAAGTAAGAAAGCTTTGTGTCTGCGAAAAAAATGGGAAGTGATAAATAAATGGAACGAATGAAAGAAGATAAATAATGCTCAATATATTTTCATGAAATTCTCCTAAATTATTAGTAAATCGGAAACTTATGTTCTTTAATAAGTTTTACCTTAAATATAACAAATGTGGAATGGCATGTATCAATTTTGCAGATTTTTTGAAGTTGATGTGGGTTGAGCTAATGCGAAAGTGATGCAAAAGGTGGAAGCCATGCAAGGTAGAAATGGGACAAAGTGTCGTGGAGTTTTCTTCCCAGTGTCGACGAGAGAAAGCACATGAAAAGGATGTTATGGATTCATAAATGCGGAAAATAATAACGAATGACGTATATTGTAGCAAAAATCAATCAAATCGGCGCAAATCATAAGGATGGTGGGGAAATGACTAAGAGAAAAAATAGAGAAATAATTGTTATGAAAAGGATTTTTCTTTGATGGAAAATTGTGACGAACATGATATGTAAGTGGTAATATTGTTCAGGATTAAATAATCGAGACATAATTAAGTTAATTCATATGTAGTTTCACCATGCATACTTGGTGTTTATAAATATAATACGATTAAATTATAATTTCTCCTTTGAGAATGGGTTGGTAAGAATAAGTGAAAAATGATTGGTTGATTAACATGAAACTCCTAGTGCACTTGGCAGGCCTTCTTTGCAATGACATCCATAAGCCTCAACAAGGTTTCTTTTTAACCCAAAAATGAGCCAAAATCCTCTATTTAGTACTAAATCATTTTATTTTCTCTTATAGAAAGACCATCGTGCTAGCATGGTAACTAGATAACCCACGATGTCATTCACTAGGATTTATGAAAGTAATCGATTCGACTCGTGATGGACCTCCTGTCCTTGAGGAGACGATTTTTATTTTGGCTGAAGGTCATTGCCTTAGTGTGGTAGCCATTATGAGAAGATTGCTTGTTATCTCCTATGATCATGGTAGGATAGCTCATGATGAGACCCCCTATCATTTCTAAAATATTTGCATATTATTTTCATATATATATATATATATATATATATATATATATATATATATATATATATTCAATCATAAATAGAGGGAGGCTCATTAACTCCTTGAGAGTTAGGGATGGTGTGAGGAGTGAAAAGAAATGTCAATAAATATTATATACCTATTCCTAAGTCACCCTACTAGAAGATTAGCCATTGATAGTGTAAGAGATGGCCCAACATAGTATTAAGGTAATGAATTCTTTATAATATGTATGAAGAAACTTAATATCAACAAGCCATTACGTAGTTGGGCCATATAATTACGAAAATAAAGATATCCATCGAAGGTAAAAAAATCATAATTGTTATTGGTGTCGCTACTTTTCCCTTTTTAGATGCACATTCCCCATTCACGAAATGATTTTCTTAGAAAATGCATAAAAAATAGTTATATAGCCATAAAATTGGCAAAAAATTATTTAGATAGCTATTTATTACAAAAAACATGGTTGTTTAGTTGATTGAGCAGTGGTTGTTCGGTAGATTGAACAGGTTGTTATTAATTGAATAGCAAAAAAAACACCAAAAAATTTGCGATGTTCAATTGATTGAACCTTATTTATTGATTGATTGAGCCAATGAAAAAAACCTGTGAGGCCATTTGTTCAATTGATTGAACAACAAAAAAAAAACTTTACACCCAAAAAATTGTGATGTTAAATTGATTGAACAACGAAAAATCACACCAAAAAAAATTACGTTGTTCGATTGATTAAACAAAAAAAAAAAACACCAAAACATTGCTGTTCTAATTGATTGAACAACGACGCTATTGATTAATTGAGCAAACTAGCGCACAAAAAAAATTCGTTGTTCAATTGATTGAATAACAAAAACACACCAAAAAATTTGTTATTCGATTGATTGAACAACATACCACCAAAAAATTGAGTTGTTCAAATAGTTGGAACAACAAGCATTTCATTTGATAAAAAAACAAATGTTCATTGGACGAAATAACAAGTTTGTTTATTTATAGCAACTTCACATTTGCCAACGGAATGTCAACCACAACTTTAAAGAGCAACACGAAATACAAAAACATAAGAGAAATCAGAAAAGAAACAACACTTTAAAAAAGAGTAAATAAATAAATAAATAAAAGTTACAACGATTTAGCGATTTTAGTTGCGGCAATGTTGTTTCCTAAGGGAACATCGGTCTGTTTATAGGAACAACAAGCTGTCGATGGTGAATGAATGGAAAAGAATGATCTTTTGGAAAAAATTCTTTGGTGAAGCCAACAGAACGTTCGATTCTTCATTTTCTTTATATGAATCCATTAGGTGCGAAAAAGTCTTCATGTTGCTTTCTCCATGTTGGTCGAAAAGTAGTGGAAAATTTTGCAACAAGCTCTTATGACACCTAGAAAGACTCATAATCATATGAAATTAGATTTATTAATAGATAATTGGATGAAAATATCTTATGTCATTATTTCCTTGAGAATCACTTTCAGTCTTGAATTGACCTCCTTTATTCTCACGGGACTGCAAAAAACGAGCGTACACACTGCAATAAAACATGAAATCATGGAGGAAGAGAGGTGATCTAGCTCTCACAATCTAAGACATATGAAAAAAATAACAAATATTTACTGCGTAAAAAAAATCCACAAAAAAAGATAAACAAAATATAATTTGCCCATACTGTGGGAGAACATTGGTCGATCATACTTACCGATAGTGTTTTAATCATAAATTCTTTTTTTTTGTCCATTTCATTGATTCAAAGAAAAATGAATTCTTTTTCAAAGTGATAGCACAAATAGAAATATTTTATAAAAATTCCATGACTCAAATTTACTTAGAACCTTTGCATAACAAAGTCATTTTCGATTTCCCAACTTACCAACGGTTGGTATTTTAAGCATAATTTTTTCGTTCGATGACGGATTAAAATTATTCAAATTGGAGACTAATGAGAATTCATTTACATATCTACAATAGAAACATGTTTTGTATGAAATAATAATTTATGGGTCAAATATGCAGAGTGAGCAGTAGGAGAAAAACGATTTTTGAGAATGCTTATTTACGATAGGCGATGGGTATTTTGGTCATAAATTTCTCATATGATATCAAAATAGTGTGATTAAATTTTTTGTAACTATGTTCATAGGGGAATATACTATAGTAACATTTTTTTTCAATATATGATCATTTGTACCTCCAAAAATGGGTTGTCTCATCGGTGTTCTGAGCTTCCTACTAGACATCCTCTCAATATTTTGGTTATAACTTTTTTTGTTTCAAAAAAATTGAGTGATTAAAATTGGGTTGGAATGTAGACATAAGGGATACTTAATATGCAGGAAATAATTTTTAAAGTATTTCCTTTTGGTTCCCAAAAACATGACTGCCCCTTGTGTTTCAGAAATTTTATCAAACATAAACCAAAAAAATATGATATTCAAGCAATTTTTCAAATTGGTGAAAAAAAATGGATATGAGCGTACGTAGAAATATTATATTCAATATAATACATCTAAATGCATAAATAAGCTCAAACATTGATCATAGTGTTGATTTAAAAACGTCTTTTACCCAACAAAAATATTTATATTTTTAGATAAAAGAAATTTATTTATTTATGTTCTTATTATTCTATTTTCTACACTAACTGCTCTAATTTTAAAATAAAACACACTTGTGTAAGAGTACTTCGATGGAACCATTTGAAATAAGGCCTCAACTATGTACATACCCAAATTTGAAAAATACATGTTAATAAATAATAGGGTATAAAGAGACCAACTTCTCTTGAAAAGATGTCACCAAAATTTGTTGAAGTATGGGTTGATGCTGCAGACAAATGATGGAGTGACTTGATCTTCAATATAGCCTTGACTCTCTTGATTTATACTTTTCTGTATATGAAGTTCTTCCATGAATTCTACAATTCTGGATTTGAAGCCACTTCCCAATCTCAATATGATTTAAATAATAATTGTATGTGAGATAGAATGAGTAGGAAGGGTAGGTAAATTTTGCGGTTCAATAGCATAAGCATGTTGTACTAGTTTATTACTATGAGGGTGTGAAATGGATTGAGCAAGAAATTTTGCTAGGGCATGGAGGATTTTGATGATGAAGTTGATCGGGTTGAGTGGATGATTTTGATAGGCAAGCAAGATGTTGTTGAATATGGTAAAGAATATGGATGATGTGCTTGTGCTACAAGATGAGGGAGAGTAGTCATGTAATCATAATATGACCCATATGCCAAACTTGTGAACAATTTTGGAAATTTTTATAATGAGTTGACATGGTTACCCTAACAAAGGAGTATTCCATAATGGATTATGCAAATAATAAAATGGAGAGGAAGTCTTTTTAAAACATACATGTAGGCCATGGTTTCCATGGTTGTGAAATTATGCTTCTTGATCCCCTTTGATATGCTTATTTCATCTGGTAGGAAAGAGTAGTTACCCTTGGGGTTTTCTTTCGACATCGGGGAAAAACACTTCTTCAAATTTTTATTGTTTTTTTCTTAACCTATGGCTTTCAATTGTGAATTTAGAGAAATTTAATAAAATTAATCATTTTATAAAATGTTCAAATAAATCATGGATTTCAGCTCCTATATCCCTTGTTCTTGTAGCAGTTTGGAAAGGAAATAAGAAAATTCTCTAGAATTCTTATGACCTTGGAGATTCCTCTTGAATACCTAATGCATAAATCACAAACATCATCACATGATAGCTGAAAAACATCGCCACTGTTTATCAAATTTAAGAGTTCTAAAAATTTGTCTTTGATTCCTTTGAGTAGGAGTGTTTTTAAGATCTATTTTTTGATTCTTATGCTTTGATTTTCGAAGTTTTCCATGTTAAATCGCTCCACATAGTCCTCGAAGCATTCATCTTCCCCTTGTATCATCTTGAAAATTTCTTGATAGCCTTGCAATAGTTTTATTACTTCTTGAGAATAGATTCTTCATGTCCTCCCATGTTCGAATGTAGTTTCCACCAAGGCTTATGAACCATCGGAAGGCTGCTCCTTTTAGAGTAAGAAAAAAAACCTTCAACCTTTGATCATTAGTATAACAATCATATCCTCTACAAAGTACTTCAAACTAAAATAAAAATGTATTTGAATCTTCATTTGCACGAACCATGAAATTTTGGTAGAGTATATGGGGGAATTAACAATTGTCTCACTCCTCATAGATCTACGATAGGAAATTCAAAGTAGCGATGTGTGTCATTTCTTACCATTATAGAAGATGTTCTTCATGTGATACTTTTAGCTCCTCCTTCAAATGTTCTGTCCGTTGATTAGTGTAATGGGTGGTCCCATCACCACTTAAGTAAAATGATAAGATTTCTTCAAATTTATACCTTTTCTACTTATTCATTAATTAAAAAACAAAAACCTATCTTGTTTAACCTATATGCATTTACCGAAAAATAGGTTGTTGAACGAGTGTTTTGTACTTTGGTTATGTAGGTTATTACCTCTCGTTTTAATACCCGATTGTTTTACGGACAAGATGATAAAAATAAATTACTTTTAAACACTCTCCCCAAAATCAAATTATGTATCTACAACCAAATATTAGTGTGGTAGTGCTATTTGACTACCTTCCCTAGCAACGGTGCCAAAATGTTGGGTAAATTAATTTCATAATAAAAACAACTAATCACCTATTCATTAATTACCAAACACAAGGAATGACTTTTTATTTCAAGAGCAATGTAAAAGTATATGCATATAAAATACCAATATCTAACATTGGTTCTACATGATTATGTTCACTATGAATGTCATTCGAAAAGAAATAAATGTAAGTCTTGAAAAACAATATTATCTCAAAACAGGAAAGTAAATGACGGAGAGAAATAATTTTACTAATCACATGACTTGAATCAATAATGAATTAAATCATGCATTTCTGAATTGGAAATTTAACTGTATTGCACTCAACATAATTCAAATGTTAATGCAAAGTGTGAATCCAAATGAAATCTAGATATTACACCTTCAAGAAATAACAATCTGGAAAATGCGGCAAATAAAAAATTACTTAAAAGAAAGGAAATTTACTTTAAAGAACAACAATTGAAATTCAAATAGACAAGCACGCAACTAAAACTACTTGAGATGTTCAGGTAGCACCTCGTCGAAGGTAGTGGACCCAACTTTGAAGACTCGAGTTTTTCCTTCAAAGCCAAATCATACTACATGTAGCGAGATGTAGAGAACTCAGTGGATAACTTCTTTTATTGAAATATAAGAAAGAAATAATTACAACATAATGAATCTCTTATGACTCTGTCTCAAAGTTCATGATTATTCATCTCGTATTCAACGGTGTTCATTCATTCATCCAATGATTGTTCGATTGTTCATTCCCATTCCTTTCGTTCCTCTCCTCCCTCTTGATCTTTGTTTTTCATTTAAATACATAGAGAGCAAAGGAAGTTTTAACAAAGTTGATTTAAAAAATTATTTCATTACAATTACGGATTGATTACATAATCTGAGTAAACAAAATCATATCTGAAATACCTTCCCATCATAATTCAACGAAATAGTGTTCGAATCTGGTATTGCAATTGGAAGAATTTAGAAAACGGCCACAACAACAAATACGGGAAAAATCACCTTCTAGAAGAACCTTTCGTTTTATCTTAATACGATCAAAATTTTGTATAAAACTTATTAGTCCATTGTACACAAGCCCATCTCTCATATTATTTTTAGAGTTCATCTTCATCTACATCTGAAAATTCCAACACAAAACGATCACTTCTTATTCCGGCGAATTTTTGAGTTTGAGACTCATTTAGATCTCAAAGTTGGAAATCAAATTTTTAATCTGGTAAAGATCTTGGAGGCTAAAATCATAAGTGATGTTATTAAAAATTTATTAATAAACCATCATTGGAAAAATAATTCATAATAATCTTCAATTTAACAAAAAACAAAGGAGAAAAAGTAGTATTTATCAAGAGAGCATAAATAATTATAAAATGGACTTATGTGATTGGTATGATAAATTATAATAGATGACATGATAAAGAATTATAGAAATCGATGAAATATATGTATAAAGTGGTAATAATAAGGACATATTTACGTAGAGACACCTTCCATACATCCATGGGTTCTGTGGAACTTGGTGATGGTGTTGTTGCAACCCTCATTTTTTATCATTTTTCTTAATTAAATACACTTATCATCCATATACCATCCATTACACCTTATTTTGACCCCGTTTATTCATGATACCGGGTATATAAATTATGTTTCTCAATTTTTAGATGTTTTTACAAAAAATGGATTTTAGTGCATTTTTGGACATGACTAAAAATTCATGTCTTCATTGAAGTCATACTTGCAGGACACTTGGGCATGAGCCTAGGCACATATTTATAAATATTTGGGAACAAAATATGGACATGTATCTATTGGTTTGGTCGAAACCGACTTTAAAACATGCTCGGTCGAAGCTACTCGAAGCAGACCTTTCATTCGGGAGGGATACTTATTAGGAAATAGGCCAATTTATAGTATTTTATGGGATTTTACAGATTTTCGATTGATTGAATGGATGAGCTCGACCAAGATAGATGGGATACGGATAGACATAGATGTTAGAGAAATTTTAAATTCTAGTTTATTTCATATTTTTCTATTTAAGCCAAGGAAGAGCATTGAAAGCATGAATATGTAGAATTTGTATCGTTTACTTTGATCTTTTTGAAATTTAAGAGTTAATTGAAGACACCAGTTATATCTTATTTCTTTTCTTCAATGTGGTGAATTCTTGATTTAGTTTCAATAGCTGAAGTACTTTCATTGTGGAGCGAGGGTGGAGAGCCCCCACAGGTAAGTGCACTTTTTGGTTAATTTAGTTGAATTTTCTTAAACTAGTTTTGTTTCATGTTTAAATCGGTTAATTGGATGTATGATGATCAATTATGTTTGCTTATGAATCTTAGTATAAATTCTAATCTTCATATTAAGATTCAACCTAGTGTAGAGTTAAACTCTCCTTAATACGATCGAAGAATAGAAACTAAATTCTTATTCCTTGCTTTGTTTAAAAGTTATTTTACGAATTTCTAGTTTTCGTGCAATGGCATTAATGATGAATGAATTTATAAAGAAGGACAGCAAGGACCTCCTTCGTTAGGAGTCTCTTATTGTTATTTTATGCATCTTAGGCGATTTTCATTTGTGATTTTTATTTTTGTTAAATACTAGGTAATCTTGTAGAGAAGGTCAACCTAGTTCTCCTAAGTTAGGAGCCTCTTCTTATGATTATTACATATTGAATTAGAAATTATTTAGTTAAGTTTTATATTTGTAATATACATTTCCTTTAAATTCAATAATTCATCTTCTAAAATTAGTTATGAGGTCAGAAATCCATGCTGTTTTGGACATGCTTCCAAGTTTTACAAACCCGGATTGATAATAAAATACTTGTGTTAGTCTACTTTCATTAAACAAACAAAATTTTGTGCACCGTTGCGGGGAAAGCATATTTCAAAGTAGTCAAACGGAAGATCGAGACAAAAATAAAAACACATCAAAAACAACAAAGACATAGTTTTTCTTTTAGTATGTTTCTTTATGCGTAGAGATAGAGATGAGAAGGAGTGGATTCATCGAACAAAACTGAGGAACAATTCAACCATCCACAAGACTAACAACACGGTTGTTGGAAGACCAACTCTAGAGGAGATAGAGGAAAAATAGAGATCGAGGACAAAAAAGAATTAACTCTAATTGAAATAAATATCTTGTTGGCCTTGGAGGTAAAAAGAAAGCAATCACCAGAAAGAAACTCCTTTCAAGGAAGACAAAACAAGAAAACTAGTTTTGAACAATTAAGAAACTTGTCCTTGAAAAAATTAAGATAGTTGGGGAAACACATAATCGACCTCATATTGAAACATTACAAATTTCTGAACAAGAAATGACTTAAGAGAAAAAGGAAAACATTCTAATATGCCACTTATGATTCATGAATAAATAAATGAATATGAGAGACAACGAGAGAGAATGGAAAAAGAAAAAGAGAGGCGAAGGAGATTAGGCGAGAAGAGGAAGACAAAAGATAGAAAGCGAGAAAGAAGGAGAAAGAAGAAGAAAAAACGAGAGCAATATAACAAAATTATGCAAGATATCAGAAAAATATAATGATCGAGAGGCCACCTTTGGCTTCCCAATACTAGACACAACGGCAATACTAGGAAGAAGAAGGCGAAAATGAAAAACATTACCTTTTTGTGTGCCCAACTTTTATGGAATGTCACAGAAGATCTTCTTGATTCATTTATGTTCGAATTTGATATCTTATGTATAACTTATGGATACACGTTTAGCCACCACTGACTTTGTCTCTTCTGCCTTCTTTGAAAGACGACACATTAAAAAAATAGTTTATGGGTTTAGGAGAACGCCATTGCTTCTTGGGGGATGATATGAAGAAATTTGTTCTTAAAAATGATGACACTATTGTAGGGCTAGAGACTCAAAGAATATATTTTTAGAAGATGGCTTCTGACAAAGAGATGAATGTTTGGAGGAGTATTTAAATATTTCTTGCAGTCTTAGAAAAATCAACTCAACATTCTGCGAATTTTTGATACCACCCGCACAATTTTTCTTAAGGGTATCAAATATGAAGTACTAAGATATTCTAAATGTGATGGGAAAAGGAGATATCTCAAACCTACCATTTGATTAGATTGTTGAACTTTGTCAAAAATATTCTAGGGGAAGAAAAAGTGGAAAAGAGATATTACATCAAAGGCTTAAAATCAAGCCTTTAACAAATTGGTAGCACAAAATGAGAAATAGGAATTTTACTAGAAAATTTTAAAATAGATCTCTAAAGCACTTTGGGAACACAAGTTGATGTATTAAAAGAAAAGAAGAAAGAAGAAAGAATAATAAAGATCAAATCTTAGCAATATTTTGTCAAAATGCAGAAGAAACATCCACTTAGAGAATGTCCTTTGCAAGGTATACAAGTATGTGGACTTTATAAAATTATCAATACAGCGAAAAGCTGAACAAAATTGAAAGAGTTGAAAATTGAAGAAGTACAAGGGATATATTCTCTCTACTATATGGCACCAAGGAGACCTTGGCAACCCGAGGATTCCTCAACAATTCCCACAAGCAAAACCCCCATAATTATCGGTATCCTCCTCGAAATTCATGGAGCATCCAACGTCACCATGGAAGGCTTGGCCTCCACAACAACATGAAAATTGACCTACACAAGGTTGGAGACAATATAGTTATGGAAATAAACACCTCAACAATATCAATATAAACAACCATACCAACAATCATACCCTCAACAACCATTCCATTACCAACAATTCCAAAAACAACCTTAGCAAATGCCATTTCCACCCCAAAATCCTGCACCAATGCTAAATCAGCCTCATTAACTTCAACCTTCAACTAACCACCTCCTAGAACAACTCAGCTGCCATCTCAGCCAATAGCTAATCAAGTAACAAAGTGGATAAGCAGTACCACCATGTGGAAGAAGCAACATACTCTGTACTCTATTCTTCCCATACAAGATGTCAACTTAAGGTATGAGAAAACTGAATTTACATAAAGATTCTCCACCAATTATAGAGAAAGAAAAAGCAAAAATGAGAAAAAAATCAAAAACCTCATACAGAAAATAAAATTCAAAAGGAAATCTATTATGACTTAAACACCCCTATACAGAGAGGTTAGTACGGCGAGAAAATTCCATTGTCTCTTGCCTAAATTTGATATTTTAGGATGAATTGAAGAATGTATGTAATAAAATTATTTTATTGAGGCAATAAAATATATTCCAATTTATGCAAAAACAATAAAGGAGTTATGCATCGAAAACGCTGGTAAAAGAAAAAGAGATCCACTATAATCCGGGTCATTGGCGGATTAGCTAGTTTCATATCTACAAAAACAACGATTGAAAAATATATTGACCACAGGATCCCTATGGTTGCCATCTCGATCAATAATTTTTTAGTTCCAAACACTTTAATAATATATTTGGAGACACTTAATAAATGTTATGACGACAAAAACTATGAAACATTTGAATTTGAACAATATTAGACATAATACTACAATCTTATAGCTTGTAGATAGATCTAAAAGTTGTACCCGAAGGGATACTAGATGATATCATTGTTTCACTAGATTCATGGGGTATCACAGCAGACTTTTTCATTTTGCGACCAAAAACAATTGAGACGCCATCCTTTAATTCTAGGCATGGAAAATTTTGAGAACAATATTCGCGGTGGGCTAATTTTCCCATGGTTTCAAAAAAATGATTCGCCGATTTCATTTTTTTATAAAATTGATTCGCCCAAATTTTACAACATAAAATTATTTTACATTAAAAATTGCCACATTATAGACAATATATATAATATCATTATAAAGTTGAATAATTTTACAAATACATCGATAAACATTTTATAATTTTCATATTAGGGACTAGTGAGATTCACCAATTTTTAAACTTCAAAGAAATTTTTTCCATCATAAAATTATCACGATTCTAGGCGAGACCATGGTTAGCCACGAATGCCTTCATTGGATACGAATCGAAGTATGATTATTGCACATGAGGATGAAGAGTAAGTTACACATCTATCCTCCAACACAATCACCAACTTCTTTATTATCATGGTTTGATGAACATCAAAAACAAGAAACTCAATCTATTCTCGGTATTAATTAAGTCTATAATTTTAGAGAATAAAATCGGGATCTAGTAGACCTTTTCATCTCGAGAACTTTGATATTTTGTAAGAAACTTATAACAACACAATATGAAGTTGAAAATCATCTTTTAAATCGGTTTTTTAAGGAAAATTGTACTATTCAATCACTGCAAAAATTCATTTTGAAAGTATTTTTCCTATTAACTCAATTACCAATTCAAAGAGTAAAATCATCGAAATAAATCCTGGAAGGAATTTGAATATTAGTAATAATTTAAGATCATCACAACGACAAGAGGTAATATGCTTGTTACGAGAAATAATCAAAATATTTTACCTAGGATTACACGGATATGTAGGGAAATCATCCAAATACATGTATTCACCACATTTACACTAATGATCATATCAAAACGATCAAGACAATTGAAAGAAGAATGAATCTCATGATGAAGGAAATAGTGAACGAAGAAGCTGACAAAGAAATTGTTACAAGTTGGATTAATCTATCTATTTATGATGAGTGATGGGTGTCATAGTTGTGATGCCTAAGAAAAATGGAAAGTGGAGAATATGTGTAGACTATAGCGAGCTCAATAAAACCACATTAAAATATCATTTCCATTTACTATTTATTGATAAAGTACTAAATTCATTAGTTGGGAATAAATTCTTTTCTTTTCTTGATGGATTTAGTGGATACGATCGAGATAAAGATAGCATTGGAAAGACCAGGATAAACGGCTTGTTACTTGTCCATGGAGAACATATGCATATGATATTTTCCTTTGGGTTATGTAATGTTTGCTACTTTTAGAGAACGGATCCTTGCAATATTTTTTGATCTAATCCATGAATGCGAGGTCTACATGGATGGACTTTTAGGTATATGATGGCGGAGACATTTGATGATTGTTGAAAAATTAGAAAAAATTTAAAACTATGCATAGAGATAAAATCTATCTCTCGGTAGTAGCTAGTTTATGATTTTAGCGAGGGGATAGTGTTGAGCACCATATTTCTTCTTCGGGAATTAAGGTGGACCAACAAAAATACAAGCCATTATTGAATTTAATGCCATGACACAAAAGGAATTAAGTTTCTTGGGATATGCGGGCCTGATATAGGATATTCATTGAAAATTTCAATAAAATAGACCTACCTCTATTCAATTTACTTGCAAAAGATGTTGAATTCAAATGGACAAATAATTATCCAAAATGCATTTGAAATATTAAAAAGAAAAATTGTACGACTACATCCATTCTTCGAGGACCAAATTGTTCATTGCCATTTCATATATCTCTTTGATGCATGCGACACTTCTAGGAGCATCCTTGGACAAAGAACTAGTTTAATTATGCCATATACTTCATAAGGAAAAACTTAACAACATGGCGAAATGGAACTATACGGTTATGGAATAATAAATTTTAGTTGTAGTCACATGTGATTAATAAGTTTAGGCATTACATAACATGATATCAAGTATTGTTCACACAGATCATTCAACTATAAGATACTTAATAGACAAACAGTACAAATGGCGAGAATTACTAGATGGCTATTATTGATGCAATAATTTAACATCATTGTACAAGATCGACTAGGTAGGGATAATGAAGTAGCATGCTTTCTATCAAAACTTCATTCACTTGGTGATCCAAATCATGTTCAGATAATTTTCCGGATGAACATCTAATTGCTATAAACTGTTAAGACTCCATGGTTTGTAGATGTAGCCAACGATTTATCATACGGAATACTACCATCACATTACATAAACAAATAGAAAGGAAAGATAGTTAGAGAAGTGCTAGATATATTTGTGTCAATGGTGACTGTTTTATACTAGTTTTGATCTATTAATAAGAAAATGTGTTACATGAGATTTTTAGATATTTTGAAAGCATGTCATGATGAGCCATGTGGTGGTCATTTTGTAGATAAGACAACATACAAGGTTCTCAAACTTAGCTGCTACTGAACAACAGTATTCAAGGATTCCAAAGCCTATGTTAAAGAGATGTGTATTTGCCAAAGAAATAGGAGACTAGTGGTAGCTAATGAAATTTCGTAAAAGCCACAAGTACTCATAGAACCGGCTGAGCAATGGGCTCTATAATTTTTAGGACCAATAAACCCACCATTAAATGGAAATAAGTACATTCTGAGCCATGTACATATTATATTTACTAAGTGGGTGGAGGCAAAACGATGGAAAAAAGCAATAGAAGAAACATTGGTTTTCTTTTATTTGAAGAAATATTTGTAAGTTTGGATTTCTAACACAAATTGTCACGGACCCAGAGACACAATTCACCCTCCAAGCTTGTAAGGGATCTTACGGAAAATTACAAGATCAAGCAATAATACTACACTTATTACACCATCCCAAACAAATGGACAAGTAAAGTCCACTAACAAAGTTTTGGAGAATATCATGACAAAAGCGGCAAAATGAATAGAAAATATTGTTCGGAAAAGTTAAGATATGCACTATAGGCATACGGGATAACATGGAAGAACACAATTGGATTCGGTCAAGTACCCGATTGGTATATGGTAAGAGAAAGTCACATTGCCATTGAATTTCAAATACATACATATAAAATTGCAGCAAAATAGGGAATGGAACTATCTTAAGCACAACAATAATGAGTTATTCAATTAAATGAATTGGATGAAATAATACAACAAGAAGTGGATCATACATCTCTGAGTACGAGACGAGAGAATAAAATGGCATGATCGATTCATGAGAATACAATTTTTCAAAAGACGGGGCACTATTGTTTTGACTCAGAAGTTTAAGGATTTCAAAGAAAAAGTTTACAACTCATTGGATTGGTCCATGTAAGGATAGATAAGATCTATGAGAATGGAGTAGTCAAAATAAAAACAATAGATGAAGCGTCGATTTCATTTTTTAGTTAATGGGCACAGGCTTAAAAGTCTACAATAGCTTATCAATAAACAAGATTTTATGAAAAGAATTTCCAGCGAAACCTAATACGGAAATAATGGAACAACATAGTAATATGTCGTCCCTACTTCCATAATTCAAATATATATATATATATATATATATATATATATATATATATATATATATATATATATATATATATATATATATATATATATATATATATAAGAGTTTGGTTGTGAAAAATCCAAGAAGTACAGCACAATACAAATGAAAATTCTATCGGAAAACCAACTTGTTTGGCCAATATGAATTCTCTTGTTTTTTGTTTACTTCGATTGTGATTTTGCAGAATTAATCCTCGAAAATGTAATACTTGAGGACAAGTCTTAACATAAGCAAGGAAATTCGTAATAAAACTATGCAAAATAGTTTAGCGAGTTGTATTACAAAAGGAACTGAATTACATAACGGAAAGGGACCTAAAAAATTATTTTATCACTACGAAGGACTAAACAACATCATCATTCCAAACACAGAGGCTTACATGTCGGAAGGACTTGAAACATCAATTACAAATTACGAAGAAAAAATAAACCTTCAAGCATGAAGCACATGTCGAAGGGACCTAAAACATTAATTACAAATTGCGAAGGGACACGAAACATTAATTACAAGTGTAGAAGGGACACGAACAAAATTATCATTCGAAGGTCTGAATCAATATCAGATGCAAAAAACATAAAAGAAAAAATAAATCTCTACAATTCATTTTATCTTGGAAGAACCATCATGAGACATCATTGAATGGTAGTGACATCAAAGCTATTTACGAGATTACAAGTACAATAAGTGAAAAAAAAATTCTCTTAAAATCTTGTTTTAAAAAAAAAAATAGAAATTGTTAAGACTAATTTAGCTTGATATGCATTCTGTTACATTTTACCTATATCCTACCTACATTTCAAAACACCACCTTCATTATCCTAACCATCATAATCATTTTCATTATAATCCTATCCCTATTCATTACCCCTTTCCTACATTTACCTTCTACATCATCATCATTCATATACCATCACGTGTCAAGATCATTTTTTAAAACCATCACATTAATCCTAGTCATTTTTCTTAAGCATATGGATCAAAAGTTAAAGTATCAATATTTGAATTCTTGTTGACCTACAAAACAAGAAACGTTAGTGTCATAATAGAAAATTTAATTTTAAAAGCCATTCTAGGGTCATTTTAAAATCAAATTAAACAATAAAAAGATTGAAACCTAAGCTACAAGCGCAATGTGCAAATATATATCATATGATAAAAAATATAAGGTATGGAATGGCCGCACAATGCAAATGACAAAACCTAAGTATGAAATGTAAAAACAATGCAATGAAAAACATGAATTATGATGCACTGTCGATTAAGGTATGAGCATAGCGATGAAGGTGGCTATGAATAAAAAGATAAAGTGACAAAAACGTGGTTTATGGTGACAAGGCATTGTACGGACACCATGGAGAAAGGACGACATGTAAAACAAAGGAACAAAGCCATGGAGGCATCCAAGTCAAGGGTTGGCACAGATATGAATCAATATATATTCAAAAACACGGTGTTATGACATAAATCAAACCTTGTGCAACTACGAAGCACATACATTTAAAAAATGACATCTACATTACATTCTTCTTTCACCATCATAACCATTACCAGGCTTAGAGAAAGGAATTTGACCTTTTATGAAAACCATAGGCATGCATTCAAACACCTCGTCGAAGAAGCGAGTGTTGAAAGAAAACGCAGGAAAGAGAGGTGAAAATAAGCCAAGAAGGAACAACATAAGAAATATCAAAGTGTGGAGAAATAAGAAAGGGTGCAGTGATGTTGAAGTGGAATTGGAAGGAAGTGAGATATATGTCCTTTTGTTGATCAAACACTCCAACAAATTACGGAAATCTCGTGGAGAGAATAGATACAGCACTAACTCACAGATTTTCCTCATTGATGAACGAAGTTGTAATATTCCAAATTGGAAACCAGTAGCAATATAGCTCATAAAAATGTAAGAAACATAACAAATCTGAATATGACATAGGAGAGATCAATATGCAGCAATCATTTTAATAATATACCAACGATATACGGAAAGATCATGAGGGGACAAGCCACTCGAAAAGCTGATAGGGAGCAAGTCTCCGATGATCCAAGCAATCAACACATGAGTTGTTTACAAAGCATGTAGAATAAAAGGAGGTAGTGATAGCGTTGTCTATATCAGTGTATCTGTTGCTGAATGCATATATAAATGAAATGTGGCTGATAGAAAAAAATAAATTCCCAACAAAGAAGATGTGGGCTCTAATACGAAGATTTCTAGCCGGTCAGGAAAGATTGCTAGAACTACCAAAATGTACAAAATGTGACAAAAAACCTAGGGTTGAGAGATGTACTACAAACTAGATACGAATAGAATGAGGCTATGACAGATCTTAAATGAAGATGTCCTCCTCCAATGGTATTTCATTAGAAAGGTTGGTCCTATACTAAGAAATATGCCTCTTGATGTTGAATGAACCCTCTCGATGCAATGCCAAAAATAGCCATGGAGTTTAAATTGTAACTACGCTATGAGGGATGGTATATGGTTTACTTTGATGTCAAATATGAGAAAAATATGCAGGATCCTTCCTTGATGATCACAATGGATAGGCTACCTCTCCACTAAAAACAAGCCTAGAAATAGCCTACCATGTGATCCTCTGAATTCTTTGCCCCACGAAACACAACCTAGCTCTAAGCTAGAAAATGTGTTGTGTCTGAAGGAGGTAGCCTAGCCAGAATGCTGAAATGAAGAAATTCAGCTCAAAAAACCTATCCTTCCTAAGAGGATGAGGTAGGGATTCCCGATCGGGGAACACTTGCTTGTCTTTGAAAACAACCACCGGCAACCACCTTTAAACGAAGAGGAAGCAAAAGTCTAAACAAACCAATATAGAATAACAAAACATGAATAGAAATGGCTGTTATCCCCTCACATATATAACATGAGAGCCTCCTCACATTGGGTCCCATCCATACTTTCCATAGCTCCGCTCTGAAGTTGTCCTCCACCAAAATTACGTTGTCTTATCATAAAGACCACTCCTCTGTGATAGTGTTGTTGATTTGCTCAAAGTTAGTCGAATCGACATGATTCAATCCCCTGTTCACACCCAAAGGTGCTTATTCCATCTACTTATTCTTCCTCCTTTCACATTAGGAGTGTTATTATTCCTTGGAAGGGGTTTTATGAGTCTCCCCACCCACTTATTCACCTACCTAGTGATAAAACAAAATATAATATTCCATTTAGATGAAGTCTAAATTTTTGGAATATTACAATCCTCCCTCCAAAATTTTGCTTGTCCTCAAGCAACTATAAAGTGGAGAAAGAATTCCTCCTTCCTCTTCTTTTGGCCTCCTCATCCAGTGATTCTGCAAGACTCAACATATTATAATAAATCTGCCTCCAAATGGTTGCTCCCAGTATGCAAAACGAATGGTGTACATCATGAGAAAGTGGAAGGTGTAGTGGAAACCTTATTGTTGTCCAATGGCCTCCTCAAGGTAGGAGTGATGATAAACATAGGTAATATCATCTACAATGAGAGTCTCTCCCATACCCATCTTCCATCATCCAAATAAAATGAGCCATCCTAGGTAGATCATCAAAAGAATCTTCAACCTGGTCTCAACGATGTGTTGGGGTGCATGGAGAGTTAATATTTTCCCATCCAAGTTGTTTCTCTCTCCATTTATGGTAAGTATGTGGTTTTTGCTGATCTTGGGCTAGAAATTTCATAGCCTCCAATAATGGCCCAAGTTACCCCACGAACAAATGAGCCATGAAGTGCCTCCTCCGAGAACTCAAGTTCTCCAGGCCGGCTCCTCCATATGAAGAAAAAGAGATGTAGTATGGCAATCATGGTTTGCACTATTGTTTCTCACGAAACATACAACATGTAAAGTAGGGAGAATCATACTCCCAATGGGCACCTCCAACCTTTGTCCCACTCTCCAAACAAAGCTCCCCATGAACATAATAATATCAGCAATATATGGAAGCAAAAAACAATGAAAACAGTACATGCATATGACAACCGGAAAGTGAATCCCCTTAGTTCCACACATGGAACTTCGGCCCACGATTAACATCCCTTGCCTACCTCAAAACAAAGAATAACAAGTGACCTTCCATCCACTTGTTTCTGCCACAATCATCCTACGAATAGGATCATGAAAGTAAAAGTTGGTGCCAATGGTGCATACGAAGAATCGTATGGCTTCCCCACAAACCACCAATAGAATAGCCAACCTCAATGCTGCAATTGGCCTCGAAGTACATCATAATATAATATGCAATAATGGATAATCCTTCTTGGTACAACATGCTGCTCATATATATTAAAGAAGTACAAATCATAATGCAAAATTGTACCTTCTCCACCATGTGCTTTGGTCCTTGAGGCCCAAAATGGCTCGTGGAAATTCTCCCTCACTCCTACGATGAGTAGGGAAGTGGTTGTAACAACCTCTTCATCACCATACGAGCTATGCATCTCTCCTCATGCTGATATACATCTGTTCGGATGCCCTCCCAATTGAACTCCTCCCTTGAAGAATGAAATGCATCAAAGTGCATGGAAGAAGAAAGTCCACATGTGCGCATGTAGAAGCTTCTCCTTGAGCTCGAGAATCTCTAGTCGAAGACTTTGCCATAAGAATGGATGACCACATCATCCACCATATATCTATCATCTCCCTCAGGTTCATAAAGAATCATGCAAGCACCAAGATCCTTAGGTACTCTACCAAGAGTTGAGATCTCCAATGTGGATCCAATATTCTGAAGACAATGTGTTAGGTGCCTATGTTACTATTATAGTCCCTTATTTTTGTTATTGTAACCCCTTATTTTTATTATTGTACTCATGTAACCCCCATATTGTTATTATTGTTGCCCTTAAATTATTATTGTTAGGTCGGCTAGGATTACATTGTGGCCCCATGGAAAGGAGGTTTTGTAATTTGTATCATCAATTTTTCATTCATGTAATGTATTGGAGGTTTCACCTCAAAGTGGCTTATTTCTAAGGCGATTGATATCTCTTTTGTATTTTTTGGAGGTGGTTTCCCAACGTTTGGTATCGAAATTTGGATTCTAGTGTTTTCTTGCTCCAAATAGGTCATGATGGAATTTTTGCTACACCTTTTTTTTCTATGAAGAATAAGAAGCTAAATTTTTTAGAGTGCGAATGCGAAATCCTAGGAACATCTTCACAAAATTTTAGAGCTTGGTTCACAATATTTTTCGAAGATGATGTTGTCAAATTTAGTGTTTTTGTGAGCTCTGAATTTCACTTAAAAAGGTCATCACAAAATGTGCGCTATAAAAATTTTCACGAAGGTTTAGAAATTTTAAAATTTTTAGAAAATGAAACTGAAATCCGGTGGAACATTGTCGCAAAATTTTAGAGCTTGGTTCTAATATTTTTCGAGATATGATCTATGGAAGTTGAATCTTTTTCATGTGAATTTCATCTCAAAAGAGGTGATCGTGGGAAAACCGCTGACTCTCCGGCCCAGAGCCTTCAGGCAGAATTCTGTAGAAAAGTGCAGAATTACAAAATATAGTTTTATCATAAATTTCGAGCCAAAGAACCAAACGATGACATGTGGCAAGTGCTACAAGTTCTCTCTCTTGAACCGATCCATAATTAGGTCATTGTGGGAGATTGGAAATAACATTGCCTTGAAGAATCCAAATCAAGTCAAACTTGTGGAAATGGAAAGAATATTCAAGGGGCTACATCAAGGCCAATTTCATATATTTAATGTTTGAAATCACAAATATAATTCAGTTTCAATATCGAGCTCCTCACAATCAAGAAAAACGTGTCCTTTTTTTCAAATTGCATAAGTCTTGTTTGAAAAATCGATTTTAAGTGATTCCAAAGGCCTATTGAGCATAGATATCTTATTGGGTTCTAAAATGCCTCCTAAAAATAATTCAAAACCCATTAAGCCCTCGAAGTACTCTACTATGACTCATGAAGATGAAGAATTTCCAACATGATCTATCAAAATTACAAGAGCAAAGTGCACCAAAATTCGCTCTCACAAAGAACAACAAAAAATGAAATAGATGTTTTGAAGAAAAGCATGGAAAGCTAAGATGGATAGTTTGAAGAAAGGCATGAAAGCTATGGTGGATGGTTTGAAGAATGGTATGGAAAGATAAAATGGATGTTATGGAAGAAAAAATGGAAGGTTTGAAGGAAGACATGGAAGGTTTGAAGGAAGGTTTTCCAAAGTTGATACAAGAAATTATTCCTAATGGCGAAAAGATAGTAGATGAAAATCATGATGAGAACAAAATATTTGTTAATCGTGATTTCATAAACTCTAATGTTGGATTAAAGAACCACCATATTCGAAGAGGATATGAGGAATTTTGATGGCAAGGATCCCGTAACATTGATACTACAGATGGAGCAATATTTTGATCTCGATAATGTGCAAAACACCTGAGAATGAGTACGCATTGCAACTTTACATTTAGAACAAAATAAATGTGTATGGTATCGATAGCTTTGCTCTAGTAAAAATTGTCACTTGGTCGATTTTTACGGAAGCAAATAACACATTATGAGGATACAAAAAGCAACACCATCTTTAGCCAATTGATAAATCTCAAACAAAAGGGTTTAGTGGTGGAGCATATTGAGGGACTTCTAAAAATTGAATATAAAGAATGCTTGATATTCCGGAAGGGAACACAAAATTGATCTCTTCATATGTACTTTAAAGGATAACATCCAACGCCCAAGTTTTCATTTTGGAACGTGATTCATTGGAGAAGCATTCGGGTTGGCAATAAAAATTGAATGTAAAATTATGTGACAAGGAAGCCTACCTCACTTCTATAAAGATGAAGTGTTGCTACTCTAGATTTCCACACAACCTACAAGGTTGACACCACAAGTGGAAGAAAAAAGAGAAAAGGGCTTTGCTACAATTCGATAGCGCAAATACACTAAAGGTCATAAGTGTCTTTGAGTAGAAATTATTTTACATAGATTGTGAAGAGGAAAATGAACAAGAAGAGGATATACACCTAGAACCATCCTAGAGGAACAAATGAGTCTAACCATATCATGTAACCCATTGGCGAGTACCACTCCTCGAACTCTCGAAGATAGAAGGACATATCAAGAAAGAAAAAGATAATAGTATTTATTGATTCGGGTAGCAAGCATAATTTTATTCATTGTAAGGTAGCCGAAGTTGATTGCTTCCTATACCCAACTTACCAAATGTCACGTGATGGTTCAAATTGAGGAACTATAAATTTCCTGGAAAATGCCATAATATCAAGCTAACCATGGGGGAATAT
This sequence comes from Pinus albicaulis, assembly GCA_034641835.2. NCBI lineage: Eukaryota > Viridiplantae > Streptophyta > Pinopsida > Pinales > Pinaceae > Pinus > Pinus albicaulis. Next base: position 1,439,395,827 of record CM076578.1, on the reverse strand, counting down.
GTATTTAATAGTCCAATGCTTTCCATTCTGTGGGAGGTGTTGATGCTGTACTAGGAGTACGATGGTTACAATCTTTGGGGACGGTAGATTATAATTTTCAAGAATTTTCTTGAAATTTTTTTTTCAGAAGGAAAGAAGTCAAATTAAAGGTATTGCGAAGCCAAGAAAGATAATAAGCTCTAATGTCATGAAAAAGCTTCTAAAGAAAGAAAAATGAGGTGTAATTACACAATTATGCTCAACAAGTTCCACGACATCAAAATCATCTATTTTACTGCTGGAATCTCCAAAAATCTTGGACAATCCTTCTAAGGTGTTTGAAACTCCCCAAAGGGCTCCCACCTATTCGTAGTCATGATCATGCTATTCATTTGATTGCGAAGTGTTCCTCCAAACATCGGGCCTTTATGGATATCCTTATTTCCAAAGAGCGAAATTGAATGTATGATTGCGAGAAATGTTAGAGCGGTATAATTCAACCTAGTCAAAGTCCTTTCTCTACTCTTTTGTAGTATTGGTACACAAGAAGGATGGATCATGGCGGATGTGTCCGAATTATGAGAGCTCAATAAGCTCACCAATGAATAAATTTCCCATTCATGTGATTGATGAATTATTGGATGAATTACATGGAGCGATTTATTTTACCAAGTTGGATCTTCGTTCGGGATATCATAAAATTAGAAAAGAAAGGCGAAGATATTAAATAGCATTTCAAACTCATGAGGCCATTATGAATTTTTATTCATGCCTTTTAGCCTTACGATGTACCTTCTACATTATAAGGGTTAATGAATTCCATTTTCAAACTCTTCCTTAGAAAATTTGTCTTAGTATTTTTTGATGATATACTAATCTACAACGGGTCTTGGAAGGATCATGTTCAACATACCCGAGAGGGTGCTCGAACTATTGGAGGAGAAACGATTATATGCAAAAACATCGAGTGTTTCATTGGAGTAAAAAGGGTGGAATATACGGGTCATGAAAAGCTGACATCTCACGAGGGTGTTAAAAAGTACACCCTAACAAAATTAAAGCCATTAAGGAATGGAAAGTCCCCACAACCATAAAGCGATTTGCGAGGATTTCTCGAGTTAACGGAGTTGCTATCCCAAGTTTGTTAAGAATTATGGGAGAATAGTAGCACCTCTAACAACATTATTGAAGAAAGATGAATTTGCATGGACTCACGAAGCAACTAAGGCCTTTGAACATCTTAAGAGGTATTTACCTAGCCTTGGTCTTAGCTATGCAGAGACTTCACAAAAACCTTTATTGTGGAATGTGATGCCTCGGGAAATGGAATTGGACGTTGCTATTTTAATGCAGAAGAAGACCCATTGCTTTTCAAAGTCGTCCAATCAAAGGAAAGTATTTATAGAAACCTATTTATGAGAAGGAAATGTTAGCAATCTTTTGCATGCACTAAAGAAATGGCGAACTTACCTAATGGGAAGACACTTCAAGGTAAAAACTGATCATGATAGTCTTAAACACTTTTTGGAACAAAGAATATCTTCGAAGAGCTGACAAAATGGGTCACAAAGATGTTGGGTTATGACTTTGAAATAATCTACAAAAAAGGGAAGCTAAATTTTGTTGCGGATGCACTCTCGAAAGAATGAAGAGGTGGAAACATTGCTTTGTGCCATTTCCTGTTATCCAACCGAGTTGGATAACGAAGTAGAGATGAATGGAAGAAGGACGAAGAAGTGTGGACACCCATTCAAAAGTTGCAGCAAGATCCTAATGAAAATCTGATACATTTAGTTGGAAAAATGATTCCTTCACGGTACAAATATCGCTTATATCTCTGTAAGAATTCCCAACTAAAACAAAATATTGCACGGAATTTCACACTTCTCCTTTAGGAGGACGCTCAAGATTTTTAAAAAATTACCACAGGGTGAAGAAAGAATTTTTTTGGAATGGCCTTAAATCTGATGTTCAAAATTTTGTGGTAGAATGTTTGGTTTTCCAGCAGAATAAATTTGAGACAATTAAGACCTCGGGTCTTCTACAACCTTTATCCATTCTAAGTCAACGTTGGGAGGATATTTCAATGGATTTTATCATAGGTTTACCTAATTCCAAAGGAAAGAGTGTCATCATGGTGGTAGTTGATAGACTAACCAAGTATGCATACTTTTGTGCATTATTTTATCCATTTAAAGAAAGAGTTTTGCACTACATTTATGAGTTGTAATGTAAGCTATGAGACAAGGTTCTTGCAGCAACAAAGATCCCATTTTCATAGACATGAATAGGAGTTATTTTCTTGTTTGGGTACTCAATTAGCTCATAGCTCATCATATCATCCTCAATCCGATGGTCAGGCGAGATAGTAAATAAATGTTTAGAAGGATATCTTTGTTGTTTTGTATCGATAAGAAAATAATACAGTAGGTCAAATGGTTACCTCTCGATGAATGGTTGTATAACACTTCCTTCCATCTCTGCTGACAAAAGTGACCCCATTTATGGCACTTTATGGATATCATCCACCATCCAACACATCATATTTAAGAGAAAATTTGAAGGTTCAAGTAGTGGAAGATCACATTGAGCATCAACAATAAGTTCTCTAACTCTTAAAGGATAACCTAAATTTGGCACAAAATCGAATGAAACAACAGGCAAATCAACATCGCAGTGAGAGAAGTTTTGATGTAGGAGACTGGGTATTTTTACGACTAAAACCATACAAAAAAATGTCCCTCAAGCAAGATAAGAAGGATAATAAATTATTTCCAAAGTACTATGGTCCTTACAAGGTGTTGTAAAAGATTGGTACTATGGCATACAAATTGGAGCTTCACCTTGTTCACGAGTGCATCCGATTTTCCATGTTTCATGCTTAAATAAGGTTATAGGTGAAAATCTTCCGGTTGAGCAATATTGCCCGAGAAATTGATGAGGAAGGAAAAATCATATTGGAACTGAAGCGGTCATGGAAATAAAGAACTTGGCTTGACTACGGAATCGATCAATTTCAAAGTATCTCATCGAAGTGGAATAACTTACCCCATGAAGATTCTACATGGGAGGATGAGAATTTTATATAGAAGCACCCAGAGCTACTCAAGCGTTGAGGACAACACTTTTTTGAAGGAGAGGGGCATGTTAGGTCCCTATATTACTATTATAGTCCCTTATTATTGTTATTGCAACCCCTTTATTGTTATTATTGTACCCCTATAAACCCCAGATTGTTATTATTGTGCCCTTAAATTATTATTGTTAAGTCGGCTAGGATTACATTGTGGCCCCATGGAAAGGAGGTTTTGTAATTTGTAACATCCAATAATTTTTCATTCATGTAATGTATTGGAGGTTGCCCCTCGAAGTGGCTTATTTCTAATGATTGATACTCTTTTCTTCTATTTTTGGAGTTGGTTTCCCAACACAACGCGTGATCTAGAATGTCAAGCTCCTCACATCTTGTTGTCTCTTTGCTTTGACATCCCCCATGCAAGGTGCATCCTCCAAAGTGTTGCCATGCCCATCATACGACTTCTCATGCTCAAATAGGAGTGGTGAACTTTCGGGGGTTGCCCTCCCATGATAAGCTCCCATCCAAAAAATCTCACAGTCTTGGCCAATGTAAACGCAAGTGACCTCCATCTACTCAAAGTATGGAGGATTCCGTACTCAAAGTAACCTGTTCTCCAAATCCATGGAAGCCGGCTCTCTTGCACCATGAAGGTGTAGCCATCATCGGCTGCAGCCTTTTTTTAGCACGATTATATGTGGTTAGAGTGGGTAATGCGAAAATGGGAGAATGTCTCCTCCTCCTTGAGTCTACCTAGACTCTCTTGCCTTTGTAATATACCCCTCCAAATTATCCACCTCTCTAGGGATCTAAGAGTGAGTAGACAAATGGTAAGATGTCTCCCACCAACTCTAGATGCGAACGCGCCGAGTCTCGGAATGCCCCCATGTATTGAGATATCGAAATTTGAAATTAATTTGTATGTATATGAGTGGACTAATTTGTCCCTCCTTTCCTTTGCCTGATACGGTCTCCTTCTTCTGTCTACGAAACCTCCCAAAATAGATAGGGTTGAATTCTCATCATCCCTTAATGTGGATCCTTCTTTTCTTCTTCTTCCATCTCTAAGAGATTCACAACCCACAACAACTAATGCATGTTGCTCCGGAAATTTTGCTTTGGTTCCCACATATTAAATCATTTGGAACTCCTTGCGAAACCACGAGCTCCTCTAACGGAAAATGGCTCCCTTCGCATCTCCATGTGGTGATGGATCTCGTCCGATGGTACAACGTTGTAGCTCTTCTTTGCTCACATCCTCTTCATCACTATTTGAGAACGCCTCATCATCGATAAGAGACCCTTGATCTTGGTCTTCTATTGAAGGAGGAACCTCCATATCTTCATCTATAGAAGAGGGGCTCTTCAATAAGTGGGGATCTTGCCCTTGGTAAGGCATCATCGCTTCCATCCTTGACAAAATTATGGAGTGGAGTTGGAAAAATAAATCTCTGACTCATGCAAAGGTTTTGAGTTTTTGGGTTCAATAGAAGATGTTTTACAATGTTTAAGATTAAATCTCCTCACTAATTTCTTAGTGAACCACCTGCATAAGTGTTTAAATTTGCATGATAAAACCATAACTATAAAACCACCAATCATGGGCCATACCTTTGGGGATTCAGCTGCTACTCTAATGGCCTCCTTTTCTAAAACTTGGTGTAGGCGGAAATAGGAATCTAGCCCCTCACCAAGCTTTGGTTGTTGCACTTTGCTAATCCATCGAAGTTAGATAGAAATATTCTACCTCTCTTGCTTCTATTATGGTTTTTGGATCTTTTTTCTTCCTTGATTTCGCAAAACCCTTGCAAGTCCAAGGTACCTTTTGAATCTCCACTTGATTGAGACTCGGACTCCTAGAGATAGTCACTCGAGGTCTCCTCCCTTGGTGCATCTTCTTCCTCCATCCTTCTTGCGATGAATGTGGGAAATAAGCGCATTGTGGATCTGCATGTGTGGTTGAATGCTCACACCCATTATGTGAATTGCTTCACCTTCAAACCCTCTTGGAAATCTTCTACACTTCTCCTTTCAATATATGAGATCTTCGTTGATATCTTTCATAGTTCGGAAAAGAGTTGGAGATCTCTCTTCCTTCATTTCTCCAAATAATGGAGTCTTGCCTTTCTTTCTTACGTACATATTCTCCTTTTCATGAGAATAAGCTTCTCCTTCTAATGGCATAATGTCTTAAATGCACGGTGACCAAGGTGTGTTCGATACCACTTTGTAATATTCCAAATTGGAAATATGACAATATAGCTCATAAAAATGTAAAACACAAAAAATATGAATATGACATAAGAGAATCCAATATACGGCCATCATTTTATTAATATATCGGCAGAAATATACAGAAATATCATGAGGGACAGCCACTACGACAATGGGAACGAGTCTCAATGATCGAAACAATCATCACATAGTTATTACTGCTTGTATAGAATGCGAAGGAAACGTTGATAGCATTGTCTATATCGGTGTGGTAACATTGAATACATATATAAAGTAATTTCGATAGAAACAAAATAGATTCCCGTAACGAAAGAAGATGTGGGCTCTAATGTCTGAAGATTTCTAGCCAATCCCAGAAAAATATTTCTAGAAATACCAAGAAATGTGTACAATGTGACAAATAACCCTAGGGTGGAGATGTCTTGCTGGGGTGGATCTGAATAGAATGAGGCTATGACAGATATGAAATGATGATTTCCTCCTCCAATGGCATTTCTAATTAGAAGGTTTATCCCTCTCACTCATAAATAGGCCCTCTTTGGTGACTCAATGAACCCTCTCGGCAAATGCCTCCAAAAATAACGGTCATAATTGTGGCTATGTTTGTGAGGATAGTAGATGGTTGGCCTAATGCCAAAGATGAGGAAAATATGCCTAGGATCCTTCCTTTTTGATCCTCAATGGATAAGTACCTCTCCACTAAAAAACAAGCCCGAAATAGCTCTTTATGTGATCCTCTATTGTTGCACCATACCCAGCACAACCCATCTCTAAATGAAAATGCGCTATATACGAAGGAGGTAGCTTGGCAGAATGTTTTTATGAAGAAATGCAACTCAAATAACCTCTCAACGCTTCCTAAGGATGAGGTAGGGATTCCGATCGGGAACACCCTTGTGCTAAACAACACGGCAACCACTGCTAAACAACAAGAGAAGAAAAAATTCCTAAAAACGAGACCAATATCAAATGATAAACAAAACATGAATAACAATGGTTGTTATCCCCTCCATATATAACATGAGAGCCTCCTCACGTTGGGTCCCATCCATACTTGCCACCAAGCTCATACAGAACATTATATAAAGCTTGCATTGTCTTATCATAAAGCCCACTCCTCTATGACAACATTGTTGATTTGAGTCGAAGTTTACTGAATCAACATGATTCAATCCATGTTCACACCCAAAGGTACTTAATCTAGCTGCTTATTCTTCCTCATTTCACATTGGAGTGTTATTGTTCCTTCAAAGGGGTTTTATGTGTCTCCCCACCCACTTATTCACCTACCTAGTGATAAAACAAACTATAATATTCCATTTAGATGAAGTCTAAATTTTTATAATATTACACAAATCTTAAAGAATAAATGAAACTCGGATTGTGTGTTGAACGAGAGTTAAAACTCTAAGTTATAAGGTTTAGTTTCTTCCATCATTTCTAGCCTAACTACTGCCACCTATTAGAACATAAGGATCATGAGATGTCAAAGGAGGAGTTTTAACAAGAATGGTATTATGAAAATGCGAGCAAAAGGTTGGTGTGAAAATCATGGGATTTTCCAAAGCGATTAAATAAGAAATTAATTCCTACACACACAACCATGAAATTGTCACATATTTTTCAAAAAATAAGTTTTATACGATTGGTGAATTTTGAAAAACACGGTGATCCATTTGATGTGTTTTATCCTAGCTGTGAGCCTAAATTGTTTCGGTTTGAATGCCTGACTGATAATTTTCCTCTATAGAAGAAGGATTAATTATGAATTCGAAGAAAGCGGAAGGACACCATGGGATGATTTTATTTTAACATTTTTACACAATAGATTTCATCATAGAAATAAAGAATTCTACACACCAAAAACATGAGAGCTTTCTTTCTTTTTTAAATTAATAAAACAAAGAATAGAAAAAGAAATATAGAGTAATAAAAAAAAAATTACAATGTTTTTTTATGATCTTTGTATATAAAAAAATTGTATTTTTATCGAGTTTTTTGAAGAAAAGGGCTCATTCTTGTAGAAGAACGAGAGGTTGAAGAGGATTAGTTTCATTTCCTTTTCAAGAGCATAAAGAAAAGGTAAGCATGAACAAAATGCATGAATAATTAGGAAAAAGATATGTGTGCATCGATTTTTTATTTTAAAATGAGAATGATGACAATGCAAGGTTATATAAATTGGTTTTCAAAGCATGTAGCTACCAAAGTAGGGCAATGACTTACGGATAAAGCATTGGGAAAAAGAGACTATGAAAAAAACTATATCGAGGCTGGACTAATAGGATTCTTGCAAAAATTTAATGGGCACAATGAAAGTATTGACTAGGAATTCATAAAAAATTATGCACGAAATCAAACCATAGTGGGGAACCTAGTTATTTCGTTGAGCCTAGAATTCATTTCTCGCGCTTTAGATCTTCCACTGTCAAAGAGAACAATATCTATGAGGCCCCACTTAGAAGATAAAGGGGTGGACTTTCTTTTTGGAGAAACATAGGAAAGGATCATTTTGATAGGACTAAGGGAATCTGAGGGGAGTGGTTCAATGAGCCATGGGAAGAATTGGTGTTGGTTTTGGAGGATTTTCACATGTGACATCATGCACAATGTAGTGCATCTTTATCATATCAAAACTACTCCAACATATAAAGGGAGAAGTGAAATTCAATTTACCATACTTATTCTCCAAAAACTTGGTGGAAATGATAGAGAATGTGAGGAATGAAACTAATACCAAGGAAGCAAAATCTACCACCAGGGACTCATCAAAATTATTGAAAAATATCAAATGAAAACCAAGGTGTCTGTATAGTGTGGAAAGAGTTTGGCCTAGCATCATTTTGAAGAACAAATAATAAGGAGAAATTGAAACTGAGTTCATGAAACAAAGCATAATGAACTCTCTCTCTATCCTAGGACAAGTTCCAAGAAACATCAGATACTATCATGGTTGGGGAAAGAATCTTTCCTATCTATTCCAAGGAAACATAGGAGAAGCCAAGAAATAGGTAGTAGAAAATACCCAGTACAAGTTGTTGAAACACCTCCCATAGCAAAACAAGTTGATGAAATCATTAAGAGATTAGAAAAGAAGCATACGAAAAGACATTAGAGAGAGATTCATGCTTTGACAATGTTGAAGTAGAAGCCACCTCATTTTCAAAAGACATAAGAAGAAGAGAAAGAACTGCACCTTAACAAAATAAAAGGTTAACAAATCAATTGGAGGTCCAACGGAATTATAGAAAGGCATTTGAAGAAGGAAAGCAGGACATATAAGAAAACAATGCGAAATTGATCAAGGAAAATGAAAAATTGAACGAGAAAGGTTGAAAACTAGAAAAAAAGAATGATCTTCTTTGAAAGCAAGCTTACAAGTGGCTTAATGAGAAAAACACATGGAAATACAAGTATGAAGACAAAAGGTCATGACTTCCAATCTACAAGGAGAGAATACAAAGGGATTGATTATCTTTTACAAAAACCGCTAGGGATTAGGTACAATGTACATCGGAGCTTAGAAGGTCCAAGATAAGGAAAACGAAGCATGAGGACATGCTTGCAAATCGGCAAGGAGATGTTGCCCTCATTTTTTATCCATTTTTGCTTAATTAAATACATATTTTCCATTATATCCATCCATATACCATCCATTACACCTTATTTTTACCAATTTATGCATATTCGGGTATATAAATTGTATTTTTCAATTTTTAGATGTTTTTACAAAAATTGGATTTTAAATTACATTTTTGGACAGCACTAAGAAAATTCCCGTAATGGATTCATTAAATACATACTTATGGAAACTTGGGCATGAGATGAGCACATATTTATAAATTTTGGGAAGCAAGGGATGGACATATACCTATTGGTTCGGTCGACGAAAATTTGAAACATGCCGGAATCATTGGTCAAATAGGACTGTCATTTGGGGAAATCCCTAGAATAGGCCAAATTTAGTATTTTGCATAGGATTTTCAGAATTTGAGTGATTGTATGGATGAGCTCGACCAATATAGATAGGATAAGGATATAAATAGCTTCTACGGACATTTTAGTCAATTTTGTTTCATATTTTACTATTTAAGCGAGAACATTGAAGGCATGAATATGTAGAATTTGTATGATTTCACTTTGATATTTATAAACTTTGAGAGTTAATTGAAGACACCAGTTCTATCTTATTTCTATTCAATTTTGTGAATGTTTGATTTAGTTTAGGTAGTTGATAATTACTTCTAATTAATGCGAGGGCAAGGGGTGGAGGGCCCCACCATAAATGGTACTTTACGATGAAAGTTAGGTAAGATTTTCTTAAACTAGTTTTGTTTCATGTTTTAAATCAAGTTAATTAGTTGTATGATGATCAATTATGTTTTTCTAATGAATCTTAGTATAAATTCTAATATGCATATGAAGGTTCAACCCGGTGTTTAAATTAAACTCTCATACATAAGACGAGAGAATAGAAACTAGAATTCATCTTCCTTGCCTTGTTTAAAAGTTATTTTCTAAATTTCCAGTTGTCATGCAATGGAATTAATGATGAATAGTTATAAATAAGGATAGAAAGGACCATATCCTTAGTTAGGGGCCTCTTCATTGACATTTTATGCATCTTAAAGCGATTGTTCATTAGTGATTTTGATTTATGTTCATGCGGTAGTATTGTAGAGAAGGTCTTTTGGTTCTCCTAAGATAGGAGCCTCTTCTTCTTCTTATTACTATTCAATTAGAAATTATTTAGTTAAGTTATATTTGTGATATGCACATTTCCTTTAAATTCAATAATGCATCTTCTAAAATTATTTGTATTTGAAATTCATATATTTTGGACATGCTTCCAAGTTTTACAAGCCATGATTGATAATAAAATACTTGTGTTAGTTTACCCGATGCATGAGACCCAACGATCATGCTTTAAATCAATCTTTCTAAAGTAATCAGTCCCCTTGACATGGTCAAAGAAGTTTCATCAATTCATGGGATTGGGTATATATTCCCTGAGTGATTTTGTTTAATGCACAATAATCAATGTTAAAGGTTTCATGTCATCTTTCTTTTGCACGAGTACAATTAGGCTCCCACAAGGTGAGGAACTTGGTGAATTTTCCCTTTTTGTAGCAACTCTTGGATATACCACTTTATTTCTTCATTTTATAGAAGAGAGTAGCGGTATATGGGCCCCATTAGGTAAGTGCACTTAGGATCGGTCAATCGAATGCTTGATCTAATAGTGCAAAGGTACTCCCATAGATGAGGATAAAATGTTCCTATACTCTTCCATGACCATATCCACTGGCTCCTGTGCATAGAGGATCCATTTACGGAAACATGGATGTGGCCATTGTTGGGAGCTAAACTTTTGTCTTGCCTGGCTTACCTTTTTGTCCCACTTTATTTATCCATTTGTGTCATTAACATTCGATTCATGTTAAAAATTGCACAAGTAAACCCCTCAACATGTATTCTTTAGGTCTTTACTCGATGAAGTATACTTCATGGGGATTATTACCTAAGCGATTTACTAATTTAGCTATTTTACGAGATTCGGTGGTCGGATGACCATATTCGCAATTCCGGGAAAAACTACGAGTTGGAAGCACTCTCTTGGGTAGCGCCGCAATGGAAAAACAACTCTAGAACCTTTCCTCTCTTGTCTTTAACATCTATTTGTCTCTTATAATAATTGTGTAATTGTGAGCACTAGTTTTCGGGATTTCGAGCTATGCATTGTATTAGTCATTTGTGCCAGAGGGCTGCGAAGTTGTGAATTGGGGGTTGGATATGTAGTGAATTGAGATACGTACGAACATTTCATTAAGTAATGGAAGTTATATTTGTCCTTTATATGTGAGCTCGTGTATACATCACAGCACGATCGGGGAGTTGGGCCACTCTCACGACGAGGTGTTGCATGCTTTCTATGTGTGTTAATTTCATTTCTGTTTTGTATATTTGTTAATTGATGTGAAAGTAGATGTAATTACTGAAATATTTATTTGTTGTGAATGTATTGCAGAGTTTTACCATTAATTGTTATTATTCTTTCATCGTTATTACAATGATTTTTGTTTTACTTAGTTCATCGAATCCACGATTAATACGAGAATTGTGCTATTGTCATCTCCATATATTTTATGGATTAGCCTTGCAATAAAAAACACACCCGGATTGATATTAATGTGGGAAAGGGTTTGAATAATATTTCACACTTGGACACCAACCTTTTGGCATCGTTTAGAGGAGGCTATCAAAGGTGCAAGAACATGATTATTGATCTAAGGATCAATCTCTCATCCTAGGAGAGAGCGCTACTGCTCTAGGTCCTAGGCATAGTTGTTCTGTTTCTCTTCTTTTTGGTTGATTTATTAGGAACCAATCTCTCGTCCTGGGAGGGAAATGCTACCTTGCTCTAGGTCACGGAAGCATTGAATTGTTTCCTTTTTCTTTGATTTTATTTATGTTGATTTCTTAGGGTAATCTCTCATCCTAGAGGAAATGTTACCTTGCTCCGAGTCCCAAGCTTAAGATTTCATTGATTTTCTTTATTTTCCTTATTTCTTTGTGTTAAACACCCGATCTCTACATCTTGGGTAGGAATTAACGTATACACCTGCTCCAGTCCCCGGCATCGCCGATTTTTATTTAATTTTTTCTTCTCATCAATTGTATTAATAGAGATCTATATAAAAGGGGTAGAGGAGGACCCCCAAAGAGAGCAAGAAAGGATTTTGGAAGGAATTTTACCTATATCGAGAAATTATCGCAAAGTACGAATTGAAATCATCTTCACCGGTCCACTTTCGGGGTAGAACTCGGAAAAAATTCGAAGGGCAGTCTATCATTCGGATAGTACTACCCACAATATCGAAGGAACCATTTCAACGGTAGAAGAATAAGTAAGTAGGGTACCATAATAAGGAACGTTCCTATTGATAGAAGGAGAATTTGCAAGCAAGGGATACGAGGAATTAAAGGTCCTAACGAGGAAGAAGAAGATCTAAGGGAATTTGCATCACAATGAGATCGAGGAAGTCTTTGTTAAATAGACCCAATTTTTGTTATGGAACTACCTCAATCATTTGCTACAAAACCTGTTGAGATCCTGATTGAATAATGGAAAATATTCATGGCACCTTCAACTTCCTTGATCAGTTTCCCAATTACGGATATCAGAGGTGATGCACTGATGATGTTGGCAATATGATGCAGAGTGTTGTCCTTGATGGCAACCCATTTGATGAAGATGATGACAACTTACTTGATAAAGTTGTGCTTGATAGAATATGTTCTTGATGAAGTAAATCTGATGTATCTACAGAGAGTACAGAAGGCAATGAAGAAAGGAATTCAATATATGCTAGATCTTTGATGAAAAGAGTATGTCTCTAGGAATACGCGGATATGTCTAAGGGAAGTCGCGTATGCACGCGGGAAAGTACGTGCCAAGTCGCGTATGGGCAAAAGCGCTCAAAAAGTGCAAAACCAGGGGTAACCACCATGGTATTGACCCATTGTATTGGGTAATGATTTGTCTAAATGACCCCGTCCAGGAATACCATCGGAAGTAATGTAGTTTTGGGCTCATGGTATTGAAAAAGGGTAAACCTATATAAAGAGAAGAAATTCATTGTGCAAATCATGAGTGTGGGAGCAAGATGTCTGAGCTTGAATGAATACTTCTCTGTGAAGTATATCTGTATGGAAAGGGTAAAGGTTTGGTGATAGATCTGAATCTATGATGCACTTATGAAGAAATGATGAAGCGGGATTTCTAGATCCGAAATGTACTTGTATTTGCTAGATCTGTTTATGGAGTGATTAGATCTGTGATGAGGCGAACATCTGTCTGAAGTAAAGGGTTGAATCTGAACTGACTGTCTGATCTGAAGAAGTATGCAGCTCTGTAATGATTGAAGATCCATACGCTACTTCGCCGCAGAGGAAGCGCGTATATACGCGGCTTCGCTGAAGAAAAAGTGCGTATGCGCAGTGAAGTTTATGTACAGATGTATACGCTAGTTTATATGAACGGAAGCGCGTATATACGCGACATCAGAGAAAGAAAAGCGTGTATGCAAACCAGGGTTTGCTGAAGTATGGGGTATGAAATGTCTGATCTGATCTGCTGTGTATTAGCTATCTGTTGTTGATGTTTGACTGTGCTTAAATGTATGGAGAGGGTCCAGTCTGAAAATATGATGAAACGTGGCCTGCAAGTTGTGTTCTATTGAATTTGTTGGATCCAGTGTGAAAATTGATGAAACGTGGTCCATAGAGGTGCTGAGGGTTGTAGCCTTCAGTCAGGGGGTCGTAGCTCCCTTCCAGGTGAGGCTGGTAAACGAGATCGGGGGGTCGTAGCTCCCTTCCAGGTGAGGCTGGTAAACGAGATCGGGGGTCGTAGCTCCCTTCCAGGAGAGGCTGGTAAACGAGTCAGGGGGTTGGAGCTCCCTTCCAGGAGAGGCTGGTAAACGAGTGCAGGTGGGTGCCTGCGTGCTGGTCAAGTCTGTGCCAGCACATATGTTGTAAGATGTTTTCTCTATAATAAAATATTGAAGGCTGAGCAACTGCAGCGGTGGTTTTCTCCCGACTTGGGTTTCCACCTAAAAATCCTGGTGTTCATGTGTGATGCTTATGTGTGATGGTTTATTCTGTTCTTACTGCACATGTTTACTGTTTATAGAACATCTAATGAATGAATGATGGAATGATATAAGAGAAGAACTAATGGCATAATTAGATCTCTGTGTATACGCGAGTTTTATGAAGGATATCCGCGTGTATACGCTACTTGGCTTCAGCAAAGTAGCGTATGGGTTTTAAGGAATGAAAAAGTAAAAAGTTTTGAATATGAAGTAAATACTGATTCACCCCCCCCCCCTCTCAGTATTTTTCCCAAAAATTGGTTTCAGAGCAGGTTCTTCTGCAGAAGCTTGATCGCTTGAAGGAGATCTGTCGCAATGGGAAAGAAGCAAAAGAAGAAGGCCACTAAAAAGGAGATATCTCAGAAAACATGTGCAGCAGAAAATGGAAAAGATAAAACAGGTATTGATAATTGTTCTGATGACTCTCTTTCCTGTGCATGCAATGATGAATATAGTGAAAGAAATGTTATGGATCTAGAAGAAGTTCTCAAGATCAAAGTTGAAGAACAACAAAGAGAAATTAAAGAGAAAGGCTCTATCGAAAAAGAGATGATCTCTAGAATGAAGGAACAGATAGAAATGCATGAAAATCTGTAGAGAAGGCTTGAAAAAGAAATCCTTGCTCTCAAAATAAATCTGGAAAAAACAAATAAGAAAAATGAAGAACTTGGAGAAAAAATCATCTCTGTCATAGAAGAATCATACAAGGAACATGAAGAACTTCTACAAGCATTTGAAGAACAAGATAATAGGTTGAAAGAATAAATCTTGAAACTGAATGATCAAGTAGAAGAAGGAAGAAGGAAAGAAGAAAGCATGAAGAAGCAATGCCAAAGCTTGGAGGTTGAGGTAAACATTCTCAAAGGTAAATTAGAAGAAAAGGATAAACTTTTGAGGTTTCAAGATAGTACTAATATCTTGGACAATATTCTGAGTAATCAAAGGTCTCCTGCTATCAAACTTGGTCTTGGTTTCCATGAAACTGTTAAAGGAGAATCTAGCTCACAAGGAAGTGCTAAAAATTCAGAGGAAGTCAATGCAAAACCCGAAGTGTTGAAAGAGACAAAAGATCAACCAACAATCATGAATTCTCAAAGGAATTCATTCAAGAACGTTGAATTTTTTAAATGTCATAATTATGGGCATGTTGCAGAAAATTGCAGAAGCAGAACAATTCAGCCACAAACAAACAGGTTCTACTCAGAAAGGTACTCTAGTAGCTTCAAGGGATATTGTTTTTCATGTAACAAGTATGGACATAAAGCAGCTGATTGTAAAAGGAGGAAGATTAGAAATACTCATTCTTATGCTTATTTCTCTGGACACATGAGATGTTATTTCTGTAACAAGTATGGACATGTAGAAAAGGAATGCAGGTTGAATAGATCTGAGAAAGTGGACAACTTTCAACACACAGTTAGGAAGTTCAAGCAAGTTTGGAAAAATATGGAGAACCGATCAGAAACGTAGGGAATTCTGACCCTACTGCAGTCATCCGCTTCTGAAGCTGACTTTTCTTATTGACTGTAGGAATGATGTGGGATACATTATGAGATTTAGTAATGTATCATCACAGGGGGAGCAATGCATGATGACTCTCATGGTTGATTTGATTATTCTGGTTATGTTTACTTCTGACAGCGCATTTGATGTGGAAAGGACAGGTACAGGAGGTACAAACTCAGGAGGAAATGAAGGAAGATGAAAATTTCCTATGCTTCACTTTCCATACGTGGGTTATATTAACAAAAGTCGCGTATACACGCGAGTTTCATCAGACACAGTCGCGTATGCATTGATGATAAGAGAATTTATATGCTAGCTGAAGATCTGGAGCAGAGGCTCAGGGGGAGTAACAGTCTGATTGTTAATAACTATATTATTGATTCTATATCAACTTAATTTCTCATTTTTAAATAATGATGACATGATACTTGGTTACTTATGTTGAAGATTATGGATGAGTCCTGGTTGCTTGATGATGAAGAGTATTCGTTGCTGAGATGAAAGTCTTATAATTCGGAGATAAGGGCAGCCCATGCAGAGATTGTTGCTCATGACTTGCTGATGAATGTGTTCAAGTTAGAAAGGAGCACTAGTCCAGGGGGAGTAGCAGGTTGAATTCTAATGATTGCATTGTTGGCAATATGACTGCTTATTCTTTGGTTTTTGTGATACTCATGCTCAAATGATGATGACTTGGTATATGGTTTATTATGATGAGATTTTGAGATCTGTTTGCTGAAAAGTATCTTGTGTGCTCACACATGGATGAATTGGAAGTCGTTTGATTCAGAAACAAGAATAGATCATGCAGAGTTTGTTACTATGGTTGAGAAATTTTCCCTACATATGTTACTTCATGTTAAATCTTAAAGATCATGGTGATGTTGGACCACATGGATGATTGCTTGACACTTATGTGAAGATGCTGTTCTGGTATGATAATCTCTCTTGGAAATATTGTATTGATGCTGCAAAGAATCTAAAGGCTTGGTTACTAATGTGCTTATGCTACAACCATTGGATGACGCTTGAAGACACAACTACATTGTCCTATCTGTCTGCCCTCACATGTTCCAGGGAAGCATTTGAATTCCACAAGCTGAAGCTGGAGTTGTCTCTATCTGTCAGAAGAGCAAATCTACTTGAATGCAGAAGATTGAATTGGATACGCGGGTTTCTTGAAATACAGTCGCTTATATACGCGAGTTGAAACACATAAAGACGCGTATGTTTTGTTGCTGTCAATTTTTGTTTATGATCAGCGTTCTTCACAGCTACAACACTGTTTGGTATCTCTGGTGGTGTTCCAGGTCTCATAATTCTATTTCTAATGTTTTGATAAAGATGCCTTGATGATTTGTTGGTGAAAGTGTTCAGGATGCACAAACTAAGGGGGAGCCTTAGTCATATGAAAAGGATGCTTGGATGCATAGTTTCAGGGGGAGCATTAGCGTTGCTAAGTATAATGAATTGTTGGCATTATGATGGTTCTGAAATATGTTCTCTTTCTTGAGGAATTTCTGGTGTTGGTTATGAAAAGTCATGTTTGTGTTTTGATGAAAAGGTCATGTTGAGACCCATGATGTAAAATTGTAAATTTCAGTCATGTAAAGGACTTGTCAAATTTTTTAAACCCACTTGGTTGGGTAGCTGAGTCAAATTTGTAAACCCACTTGGTTGGGTATCTGAGTCTCATATGTAAATCCACTTGGTTGGATATTTGATGTAAGTATGAGTCATTAGTGATAGGAAGTTCATAGAGTCATGTACCTCATTGAAAATTATGTTTGAAGATTCAGCATGAGCTCAGGGGGAGCTTGGTCACTTCAGTATATATCAGATCTGCAGAATGCTTCTTCCACATGAGGCGAAAAGGGGGAGAGTATGTTGGTTTTTGATTCACCCTTTGCCCTTGATGTCAAAGGGGGAGAGTGACATGGTGTTTGAATGAAGAAAAAGAATGATGTCAAAATGGAGAGAGTGACATGGTGTCATTGTATTCTTAATGTACATATCTTTTGGAATGATCAAACACCATTGTGGTTGCCATCAAGTCCAAAGGGGGAGATTGTTGGAAATATGATGCAGAGTGTTGTCCTTGATGGCAACCCACTGAATGAAGATGAAGACATGCGACTGTTGACATGTGTTGCCCTTGATGGAAATCCACCTGATGAAGTTATTCTTGACTTGATGGGCTTGGTAAATGATGTAAATCTGATGTGATATGATGATTCAAGATCTGCTTGCAGAGCGGCTTCAAATTTTGCTTGTAGAGAAATGATATGCATGGAAATATATATTAATGTGAATTAGGTCAATATTCTCCAATCATTTGATGCCAACAGTCATTATTATTAATCACCTTGTCATATTTCGTCATACTTATTCACGAAAGGTAAATCATTTCTCATAATGATCATTTACATGCATTATTTTCATTCATTTTCTAAACCAATTTTATGATTTTTCATTCCCACCTCTCAGAATTCTCTAACCATTCTCTTCCATATTTATGAAACCATCTCTACTTTTTCTCTTTTTTCGTGCTCCGAGGATGTGGATGCCTTTTTCTGAATGGAGGGAGAACGTATGTATT
Organism: Pinus albicaulis; assembly: GCA_034641835.2. NCBI lineage: Eukaryota > Viridiplantae > Streptophyta > Pinopsida > Pinales > Pinaceae > Pinus > Pinus albicaulis. The sequence goes on along the minus strand of CM076578.1, from coordinate 1,439,377,778 downwards.
TTGGGAAAGCATGTGAAATAATTTACAAACTCCGCCATAACCTAGTGATGCAACACATAGTATTATTGAATTTATATATAAAAAAGAAACACACATTTCTCGATTCAAAGCTTTTCATTCGAATTAATTGTTGATGCTCCAAACATTGAAAATTTGTGAACTAAATAAGTTTCATGCAAAAGTGTGAATTGGTTACAGAAGCACAACAACCATGGGAGGAAACTATGTTCACAGCGAGCCTACATTAATACAATTAACAAAACAAGATCTTGCAATTATCAATCGTGTCGGTTGGATACAATAAATGGTCAAGTTACAAGGATTCCACAACGAAGTTGCGCTTGAATTTTTGAAAAATATGAAAAATGGACACACAACCGTTAAGGGAAGACGTATAACAGTTTCCGAAGCAGTTATAGCTGAAGTCTCTGGATTACCAATAGAAGGCATCAAATGGGATGAGAAGCATGTTCAATTGCATGAAGAAGTTGCAGTATATAAAGAACCTGATGAAGAATTGATATGCAAGGACAAAGGCATTCATCCTGTGTATTTGAAGGAAACATGGTGAGAATTAGCAACAATTTTTCCAAGATATATCACTTGTGATGGTCATCAGGACGTGGTAAAGTCTAGACAACTTAAACTGTTAGCAATATTTAGACAAAAAATTGTAGTTAATTTGTCATTCTTTTTAAATTCTTTACTGCATGATGTTGTTAGTCAAGTCCGGAAAGCTAAGAATTCATACGCTACCATTAGCCACCATGGCCTAATTAAGCTCATCATTATTCAAGAACTAGCCCAACAACAATTAACCTGGGATAATTTTTTAAACCTTGCTTTACCCTCATCAGACGGAAACCCGAGAGATGCACAAACAGAGGAAGTTGTTGGCCAAACTGTATGGAATGTTAATGACTCATACATTGAACAATAAACTGTAGAGAAACAATATTTAGAGATAAAAACCCCAAAGAGGATAGGAAAAAGGAGAAACTCTGCTTTATATTTTTTCCTAGCAAAACAAAGACGTTCTACAAGGTTAAGCTCATGACAGAATACTATGGATTTGATAGATGAAGTAGGGTCCTCTTGTACACCCACTGCAAGCCCACAAAATTCTTTTCCACAAGACTATGAGGATTAGGTGGCCCAAGTTTTGTAAAAAATGGAGCCACTTTGAACACTCTCAGGGTCAGGACCGTGCCCTTAGCTAGCCTGCCTTTTCTGGTAGGTTTTTTCATACATAAATCCTACCGTCTTTTGGAGAAATGGAGGATTTGCAGGTATAATGGGAACCAATTCCCTTTGTAGAAGAATATCCTGAATTAGAAATTCATGAAGAAAGAGACTCTGAATCATAAAATTATTCAGGAGATATTGTTCCATTGGAGCATGACCCTAATAATGGCATAACTTCTCTTTTACCTGAGATAGATATTGTAGTTTCTTCTTCAATTAAAAACCTCACAATGAAGGCAAGGAAAACAGGCAGCGCAAGGATGAAAACATCGAGTAAAGAGAATAGGAAGATGAAAAAAATTATTAAAATATTAAGAAAATGGTTGAAGGAAGCATGCAAGGCCCGAAGGAGAAAAGTGGAACTGAAAACCACTGGCACCCAGAGTGAATACCTCCTTTAGACCACTGGAATACAAAAAGACAAATTCTCTACTAAAGATATTGGGACCCAGACTGAAGGTATTTGCGTTTGTTCAATAGAGATTCAAACAAATGTTTCTATGGATTTTATGGATGATGTTTTTCAAACATATTTTATATAATGTGCTCAAATAAATAGATGTATTTCTCAAGAAATATTCAATACTGTGGAAATAGCTATTCAAACTGTCTCGGTGATAACCTATGATAATGTGGCTCAAACTATAGAAACACCTTGCTATGTTCCTTTGGTAAGGTAAGATACCATCCTAAAATTGCAAAGATAATTGACAGAAACCCAACATGTTTTGGCTCAGTACCAAAAAAGGTATTACCCTTGCAAACGCATCAGGGATTGTTGAATAAATTTTATGAACTTACTGCAATAGAGGATGAGACTTTTCTATTCTCAGAAGTGAGAAATGAAAGGTAAATAAAGTACAAAATCAACTCTAGGAAGTCATGGAGCTAATCAAAATTATTTGTTCTATCTATTCCGATGTTGTGTCTTGTAGGTCACAAACTACCAATTATGCGTTAATTTCTACTTGAGAGATATTTGCTACTGAAGATTAAAGACATTCGGGCTGGTAAGCCAGCGGAGTTCAAATCTACTCTAGATTTTATTAAATGTTTCCAGGAACATAATGAGCAGGTAAAACGTTTACACTGTGAGTTATATTTGCATAATTTTTTTCTTGGAAGACGAGAGAGATGCTAATCATATCCCATTGATTGGGGATGTCCAATTTCAAAAATTCCTTTATTTTTCTTGTAAACAACTTGAGTGGGCCAATGCCTACAATACTTTCCAGAGAAGGGAACATGATCTAAATCTATGGGTTAGAGGAGAACCTACCAAGCCTTTACATCTTCAACATAAAAGGTTAATGGAACAACCAGGGGTTGTGACAAAATTGGTTCCTCTCCATAAAGATATTGTAAAGTCGGGGGTAGAATATTTTCAGGATATCAAGGAAGAGGCCATGTTAGCAACAAAAAAGAGGTGGAGAGCTTCTACCAACGGTGTTAAAACCGACAATATTTCGGTTACAGGAATTTCAAAGTTACTGCTTCTTGTGTAAATATGTACAAAAATATCATTTTATGCATGGCCCTACCTGGATAGTCTATCATTACATGTGTCCCATCATTTGGTATCCTCCTTTTGGGTAATATTTTAATTATGAATTGCCATAATTGTAGGAGGGTCGCAATTTTGCAATGCTCAAGAAAAAGAATGGTTTTATGCTGTACCAGGAATATGCTTATCCTACCTACTCTCTAACACAGTTACACCTTAATTATCTTGTTGCATGAGGACATGCAAAAAGGCAAGCAAGGGAGTATCGTGAGTCACAGAAAAGGTATGTTTTTACCCTTATATTAGCTTGATAAATCATTTTATTTTATGGATTTGTCTTCATTTTTGGAAATAATTTGGAAGAAAATATTGTGAAAGTTGAGTAAAATCAATTATTAAAAAATTGCATGATTTTAGCACAAAAACTAACTTTTACTTTCCTTTATGTGCAGAAAATTAGAATTGGACAATTTTTGTTCAATCGATGGAAAAATAGCACCAAAGAAATAGATAAGACTACTTCTTGATTGCACGAGCTAGCAAAAGATAAGGAGGACCATGCTAGTTTTTGTAATAATCCAAATCAGGAATAACTCATGAATCATGCAGTAAAAACGCACTTCCAGTAGCATATGCAATTAAACATTAAAATGATCACTAGGATCCCATAGATACATCCATATAGAATCTAAATACAAGAGGAGATCATAAAGAAATGAAACTAGGTGGGTTAAACAGACCTCCCACACTAATGTAGCTGAAAATGACTAAAAACCCCAAAACTGCATTTTACCGGAGTTGCTGCTTAAAGTGACTGCGTAGTCTTATGAGGGTATTAACTCAGAAAATAAGAAGACAAATATATCTACTCATATATTAGACAATCATGCTCATAATCTGAGATATATTCTCCTTATACAAAACACAAGACAACCCGGCAAGGGTTTCTTGTCAAACACTCTGCATACAAAATGTGATATTCAGTAATTTACTGAATCACCACTGCAACACTGAATCACATGAGTGTAAAAGGCTGTAAATATGTCCGATCTGATGTATATCCATCAAGGGCTTCCTCCCATGAAAGGATGAACCTCTCAATCACAAGGAAACTCAACAACGGAGCCACCAAACCATGCACTGAACACTGCCTCCAAAATAACGCATTCCCTAGCAGAAACAGCGCTGGGAATGTATGGGAAATGTGTGGTATTATACCATAGGTCTTAAATAATCTTTGGATCTCTCCAAATGTGTCCCCGGGGCGGGAAGGAAACCTTCCCCCCCGTGAGGTTGAAGCTCGAAACCTAGATTCCAATCCTTCCACCGTTGCACCGTAACACCGCACACCCTATAAAACTCAGGTCGATGAAGTTGGCCGGGAAGCTTGGCCTGGAAACCTGATGTGGAATGATGAATAAAAACTCTCCCAATGAGACTCCTCAGGGAGAGAGTTGGGATTCCCGCTCAGGAACACCCAGTGCTAAACAACACTGCAACCCTGCTAAGCAGCAAAGCAGCAACAAGTCTTGGAAGACAAGAATAACAATCTAAAACATGAAGAATAATTCTTCCATCCTCTTCCTCATGTAATACATGAGTTTTCTTGCCCTTGGACCCACTCAATTAGGTCATCTCTATCCCTAGATACATCTCCCTCCAAAATTGCGTTATTCCTCCTTGGATTCCTCCTCCTCTAAAACTGCACTGTTGACTTAGTCAAAGTAGCTTGATTTTATCCCAGTTCACACATATAGGTGTTTTATTAGGCTTGAAAGAGTGTCCCCTTTAACATTTGGAGTATTTTATTCCTCCTTAGGAGACTTATGGGCTTTTCATCCCATTTATTCACCGGCTAGAGCTGCTGCTAACTCTAATGTTCCATTTAGCTTGGAGGCTAAAATTTTGGAACATTACAGTCCTCCCCTCCAAAATATTTGCTTGTCCTCAAGAAAATGCATAAGGAGAACAAAATTTCTCCCCTCTTCCTCATGTGGCCTCCCATCAATAGCCTCCATCACTGCATCAAGAGAATCTGCAAATAAACTGTAATCCAATGTTTCCTCCCAAGTGTGCAAAACCAAATGGTCCACATCAATCAAAGGTGGAAAGTGTGAATGGAAAATTGCTTGTTGTATCATGGCCTCCACAAAGTAGGAGTGATGATCAACATGGTGAATGAGTGCCTCCCTCACCCATGCTATCATCCAAATGAAGTGAGTCACCCTTCAACATGGTAACTCATGAATAATCTCCTCCACCTTTGGCTCCTGAAATGTAGGTGGGCTGAATAAGTGAACATGATAGGCAAGAGGGCCTATCCCATGCTGTCCTCCTCTCCACTTATGATAAGTGTAGAGGGAATGCTGATCTTTGGCTGCAACATGATTTTCCTCCAATGGCAAGAAGAAGATTGAGTCTCCCAGGACTCTCCCCCCAAAATCATGAAACATGCCAACCCAAACTATTCCATTCAAGATGAATGGCACATCATTACCATTTGGCATCAAAATCATAAAAAATCTGAAGGTTATGTGCAATTTTGGATGGTACCAAAGGTTCTCCAAGTGGATGTTACGCAGTCTTCCCAACTGCTGCTTGAGAGTGTCATATGGCAAGTGGTTCTGCAACAAGTTATAAGTTGTACATGTTTGTTCTTCCAACATGGGGAAGTAAGCATCAATGTCTATCAGTTGTAAATAGATAATATAACAATACACTTTCCCAAAGTCATGTATAGATGGGCTTCTATCATCATAAACATTGGCCCTAAAGTGACCATGAAACCCAAAAATACTCTTTCTCCCTTGAAGAGCAATGCACTGTTTACACATGGTGAGAAAGTACAAATACTCCATTGAGTAATCAATAAGCACATAAATGTATTTCTTACCATGCATCATGTGTGAGCTAAAGGTGAGGTCCATGAGTGAGCCCTCCCATAATAATATCCTCATAAAAATCCGCAAGAGGAGAGGGTGCATACTCCCTTTGGAACACTCCATCAATAGAAACAAGCTCTCAAGTGACAGTGTTGTAGGCCTTAGTAGCAAGGCTCTTGTCACTCCATGACTTCTCCCTTTGACATTCGTCATGCCAAAGCCATCCACCATCATGCTAGTATGTGAGAAGATCTTCTTCCAACATGGAAGCCTCTCATAATCCTCCAATGCTGAAGGGTAGCCTTCTTGCACCATGAATGTGCCTTCCTTCTTTCTAGAAATATCATGAAAAGTATGGGAATAATTTTTCCCATACTCTCCCAAGTGTAACCATAGCAACAAATTTTTTTACTGTTGCCTCATCTCTCCCTCATACAAGCCATGAAGTGAGATCATGATGGTCAACTTGTATAATGCCCCATACTAACAAGTCTTTTGTTGCTCTATCAAATGGGTGCCATGCCATCCAATTGGTTTCTCTCTCCATACAAAGCTTCCCTTAAGCAAAAACACATCAGCAATACATGGAAGAAAGATACAATAAAAACAAGTTTCCAAATGACAACCGGAGAGTGAATCATGGTCCCTCTTATGGAACCAGAGCAGTGCATCCTTTGCCTGTGTCAAAATAATAAATAACAAGTTCTCTACCAGCCACTTGTTTGCTGCCATAGTCATCTCATAAGATGAAAATATGAAGTTACAATATGTTGTCAATGGTGTACACCAAGAATCATGTGGCTTCCCCCACAAACCATCAAAAGGATAGCCAAAATCAAGGCTACAAGTAGCTGCAAGTACATCATCATACAATATGCAAGAAGAGATAATTATTCTTGTTACATCATGTTGCTCAAATAATGAAAATAAGTACAAAACAAAATATGAAATGATACCTCCTCCATAATACACTTGAGATCTTGAGCTGAAATGGCTCAACTGGAAATTCTCCCTCACCTCCAAAGAGTAGGGAAGTGGCTGTGACCTCCTCATCATTACCATCCGGGCTATGCATCTATCCATATGCTGATATATGTCCTACTGAATTCCCTCCCAAGTGAACTCTTCCATCAAATGGAAATATGCCTCAAAGTGCATAGAAGAGAAGTCCTCATGTGCTGCATGTAGCAGCTTCTCCTTGAGACTAGAAGATCTAGTCAAGAATATCCTGCCATAGGAATAGATGACCACATCATCCACCATGTATCTATCATCTCCATCCGGGTCATCAAGAATCATGAATGCACCAAGATCCTTGGAATACTCTACCAAGAGTTGAGATCTCCAATAAGGATCAATCCTCCTGAGAGACAGCACTGGTGATATGGCATGTGAAGCTCTCCTCATGCTGCTACCTACTACTTTGACATCCCCCATGCCAAATTCTTCCTCCAGACTCTTCACCTCTCCAAAATCTAAGAATGGTGAATCCAAAGACAATATGTCTTCCATCAACTCTAGTTCAGGTGGCCTCCCAGGTGGAATGCCTCCATATAGTGAGACATCAATGTCAAGAGTAGACTGCTCATATGGTTGGGAAACCTTGCCCTTGCTTTCACAGTGCAATACAGTCTGCCTCTTTCTTGCACTGGCTCTCTGAAATAGAGAAGGGTGTGTGCCTCTCATCAAATGATGTTGCTCTTCCTCCCTTCCTTCTCCTTCCAGCTGCAATGCTGCATAATCATGCTGCTCACTGATTGTGCTTGGACCTCCATGTATGAGATCCTGGGGAACTTCTTGCAAAGGCACAAGAATCCCTCCTATTAGAGCATGTGCTCCTCCTCCCTCTGCATGAGGCGCTGGATGTGCTCTAGGTGTGACAATGTTGTTTCCTTCATCTTCCTCAATGTGTATGGGCAACATCTCAACAATTGGATCCTCCTGTGAAAAGGAGATCCTCATGCCCTCTTGTTCAAGAATATGAACTGGAGGTCTTGCTTCTGAAAATGTGTAATGCAATATGTCATCTCCTCCCATGGTTTTCTAAAGTGGGGTTTCCTCCATCACATGCAAGGGTTTTGTTTTATCAAGTTTTCCTTGCTCATGTGTCTTAGGAAGTTTTGCACCAAACCTCCCCATCAAAGTTTCTATGAATCTTTCATAAGAGGAAGTGTTTTCATTTCTTAAAGAAAAAGATTCAAAAATCCACCATACATGAGCCTTACCTCTGAAATGCAGCGCTGCAACTCTAATAGCTTCATCTCCGGAAATATGGTGCAGCTATAAATAGGATTCTAGCTCCTTCACCCAAGCTCTAGCTGAACATGTAGGTGATCTAGAAAAAGTATATAGATGAAATCTATCTACATCCTGCTGCTTTCTCTTCTCCTCATGGATATTTCAAAACTGCTGGAAATTAGTATGATCTCTAAACTTCTCAGTTTGAGATTCATACTCCTGCAACAACTCACTAAGAGTTCTCCTCTTAGGCATTTTTCCTCCTCCCATCCATCTCAAGATAGCTTTGGGCACTTGACTGCACTGTGTATCATGGAGTGAAGCTGCATGCTCACACTCACCATGTGCAAATCTAGATTCAGCTCTAGATTCAACCTCCTTTGGAGATCCCATCTCCAATCTCATTTTCTTCAGCTCTCCTTGAAAGCTCTGCATAGATTTTGGAAGAAGCTTTGTGAGTTTGTATTCCTTTTTCCTTTCACATACTGAAGCTTTCTAGCTTCTATCCATCTCCCCTTCCTATGATAGCTGGATCTCACAAGTTGAGCCAGAGATCATGCTTTGATACCACTGTAATATTCCAAATCAGGAACAACTCATGAATCATGCAATAAAAATGCACTTCCAGCAGCATATTAAATTAAACAGTAAAACGATCACTTTGATCCCATATATACATCCATATATCATCTAAATACAATAGGATATCACAAAGAAATGAAACTAGGTGGGTTAAACAGACCTCCCACACTAATGTAGCTGAAAAATGACTAAAAACCCCAAAACTGCATTTTTCTACCTGGAAGCTTTGCTCAAGGACAGTAACTATGATTTTGAGGCATAACTGCAAATAATGATAAAATACCTACTCTCATATATTAGACAATTAAAGTCATAAACTCAGATCAGTCTCCTTTATACAAAACACAAGACAACCCGGCAAGTCGAAAGTTTCAAACACTCGTATACAAATCTGATATTCAAAGAATTCTATCAATCATCACACACTACACACAGTGTAAAAGGCTGGAAATATGTATGATATTATGTAGATCCCTCAAGGGCTTCCTCCCATGAAAGGATTAACCTCTCAATCACAAAGAAACTCAGCAACGGAGCCACCAAACCATGCATTGAACACTGCCTCCAAAATAATGCATTCCCTAGCAGAAACAACACTAGGAATTTACGGGAAATGCGTGGTATGATACCACATATATGAAATAAGATATGGAGCTCTCCAAACAGGTCCCTCAAGTGAAGGAAACCTTCCCCCAGTGAGAAACTATCTCAGAAACCGAGATTCCAATCCCTTCCACTGCTGCACCCATCAACACTGCACAATCTCTGGAAAACTGCGCTGATGAAGTTGGCTAAAGCTTGGCCTGGAAACCTGATGTGGAATGATTAATAAAAACTCTCCCAATGAGGCTCCTCAAGGAGAGAGGTGGGATTCCCACTCAGGAACACCCAGTGTTAAATAGCACTGCAACCCTGCTAAGCAGCAAAGCAGCAACAAGTCTTGGAAAACAAGAATAACAATCTAAAACATGAAGAATAATGCTGCCATCCTCTTCCTTATATAATACATGAGTTTTATTTCCCTTGGCCCCACTCAATTAGGTCATCTCCATCCCAAGATACATCTCCCTCCAAAATTGCATTATTACTCCTTGGATTCCTCCTCTAAAACTGCGTAGTTGACTTAGTCAAAGTAGCTTGATTTTATCCTAGTTCACACCTGGAGGTGTTTTATTAGGCTTGAAAGAGTGTCCCATTTCACATTTGGAGTATTTTATTCCTCCTTAGGAGACTTATGGGCTTTTCATCCCATTTATTCACCAGCTAGAGCTGTTGCTAACTCTAATGTTCCATTTAGCTTGGAGGCTAAAATTTTGGAACATTACAGTTTTATAATAGATATCCAATTTTTAATTGCAGAATCCTTAGGATCTTTTGATCCTTAAGATTCACTTTCATCCTTTAGTTTTTCTATTAGGCTATATAACATTGATGGGTGAAAAGGGATTGTAACTTCAACTTCGAGATAAAACTTTCACCCTTGTTATTATTATATTTGTATTAATAACATAGCATCCTCATTACGGTGATGTTGTACCTTTATTACTGTGATTAATGAGAAACACATAATTTTCCTTTAAATTGTGTTCTGAGCTTTTTCAGTAGTAAATTTTGGAGGCTTTGGGCCCGATCGCTGGGAGATTTGTTGCTTCTTTGTGCCATAATTATTTCCTTTTTTTCTGAAATTATAGATTATTGTTCTTTCATAGAATTAATTTAATTTGATCGTTGTGTGATGTTAGAATTATTCTTTACGATTTACCTTTATGTTTGAATAGATCTTTAGACGTTGTTACTTTTACATTCAAATATTGTTCTTTAATAAATTGCTTAAATTAAGATAGTAATATTTTAAGTGTGATTTATTTTAATGGATATGTTTGAATTCATTTTCCTTAAAAATCAATTATGATTGGATCTATATTTATGGTTTTAATATGGTTTAATACTTATTCTTGGAATTTTATTATATTTAACTTTGATAATTAGAGATTGATTATTGCAACGATTGAGTAAAATTTAGAATCATTTAGTTCTGAAACAACCATCGATCTCATTGCGCAGACAGTGTTGACACTCTTAAAATAAAAAGACACATCCCAGGTTGATAATTAATGTAGGTATGAATATTGATTTATATAGTCATCTTAGTGCACCAACAGAAGCCACGATATCTACATGGCTAGCGAAGAATTGTTCCTCGAAACAAGGAATAGGAACTGTCGATTCACAAAGGTGGCTTATTATAGGCAAACTCTAAGCTCCTCATTCAATTGTCAACCCAGGGTAAGTCTTCTTATTTCAAGAGTGTAAGCACAATATATGCAAGTGAGATCGAATGATAGCTACTCTATGTTGCTTATGAAAAGGATTCTCTAATTCTCGAAGTTCAATCAACTCAAAGAGAAGTGAAGATGGTATAATGCAACTAACTACTCTGCCTAGCTCTGAAGGAGAGAAACCTATGATTGAACAGCATAATGATGCATTAAACAACAATCTTAATGAATTGAACAAAAATCTAAATGAATTGAACAACAATCACTTATATGATTTTGCAATGGAATTCTCTTTGAAAACTAACTAACTAACATTAATCAACAATTGGACGCCTTATTGTACTAAGGGAATAATCTAATTCGTAAAGATGAATAACATTGACCGGTAATTGTTTTACAATTCGTAAATCGACTGCAAAGGCGTTGGAAGAAAATGGAAACATCTAATAGCGATAAAGCATTATTATAAATCAGAAAGCACGAATATGATAAAACATTATTCTAAACCAGAAAGCACAAATGCTAAACTATTTTGAGGAAAGAAAAAACTATAACTTTATTGAGTGGAAAAAGTAATTTACAACTGCATCAGATAACTGGATATTGATTTTGTAACTAACGCACAACATGGAAATTGGCGAGGAAATTCCCAGGGGTTGGGCCCAGACCACCAGAAGTTCTAACGCAATGAAAAACTCAAAAGATGATTGTTCAAAACATCAATACTCTTTATTTAATCAAAAGATAATACAGGGATACAATAAAACAGTTTTGTCCTGAAGCATTGATTAAAGAAGGAAATTCCCCTAACTCTAGTTCATCCTTGGTCCTTTTAAAGGTGTTTTCACACAATGGGACAGTATTTTCCAGACACCAGCCCGCTGCACGTGGTTGTTGTTTGGGTTCTTGATCTTGGATCTGTCTTTCTGCCTTCTGTCGGTTTCTGGAGGCTACTGATATTCCATGGGTCTGTGTCTGTCGGTTGTCTTCCATTTAATGTCCATTCAGCTGCTCTGCTTTCCTACATACAGAGACACAATAAGTAAAATTTCCATTATAAAAGTGTTTCTTTTTGTCATTAGCCCAATTTCCTTGATTTTCATAAACCTTTTCTATCTTTATTGTTTAAAATGAGGGAGAAATCCTAAAATTGTGTGACAATTTGAAGTAATCATAGGGTGGAAACATACCTTAATTCTGGCCCAACATACTCCCCTGCTTACTTATTTGCAGGTCCTCATGCAAACAGATGGTTGAGATGTAACTGTGTTAAGGAATAGGCAGGGTAGAGCTCTTCCTTGTATGCTCTGAAACCCTGTTTCTGTCTAATTCTTGCAAAGGCAGCGGTTGTACCCCTTTTGGTAATTCATATTCATGATCATAGCCCTCAGGAGGATACCAGATAAGAGGGAATATATATCTACATCCTAACCATGCATGACCCATGCTGAAGACCAGGTTACTATATGAGAGGAATCTGGAGGCAGTTGCCTTGAAATCTCTGTAGCCAAATGGCTCCCTATTCTTTACATTGTTGGTGGAGGCCATCCATCTTTGTTTAGCTGTTGCCAGAGCTTCCTCCTAAATGTCTCCAAAATATTCCCTTCCATTTTCTATGATGTCATTATGGATGGGCCCTAGCCTGGTCCTTACACCTTTCCTTTGCTTGAAGTTCTTGTATTGGATAACCAGTTGCAGGGGTTTTCTAGGCTCTCCTCTGACCCACAGGTCTAAGCCATGCTCTCTCTTTTGGAAGATGTTATAGGCTTTGGCCCACCTAATCTGATTCTTAGAAAATGAGAGGAAGGCTTGAAACTGAACATCCCCTATAAAGGGACTAGGGTTGTTGTGTGTGTCCTCTTCTAGAAAGAAATTATGCATGCACAGTTCACATAAAAGATGTTGGACATATTCATCTTGATCGTTGCAGTAGTGGACGAAATCTTCTATGGTTTTGAAATTTGTGGACTTCCCTGCCCTAATGGCCTTGATTTTCAACGGAAAATATTGTTCTGTTAAGAACACGGCATATTTGGTGGTTGGTGCCCTTCATGTTAGTGCATCATGATATAGGGAACAAATCATAGTGATTTGGTTCTTGGCTTGCTCCACCTGTTCTTGTGCCCTTTTTACCTTTGTCTGCTCCTCTCTGAACTGGGAAAATGTTTCATCTTCTGTAGTGGAAAGGTTTGTGAATTTATTTAGTAGTGCCTAATATTATTGTGTTGGTTCTACCTCCTTTTTTCACTGTTCCAACTCATGTTGTGTTTGAATTAGCTCGTTATACCATTTTTTATTAGCGGTTATTTCAAATAGAGGGGCAGAGGCAGGGGTTTTGTCCATTTGGGTACCCTTTTCATTTGTAAATTCTTGCCCAATTTTGACAAAGGCTTCAAGAGTGTCCACTATGTCTGTTTTTACCTTGATTTCAACGGTGCTTGTTAAGTCAGTCTAAATCCCAGCCTCAGCAGTATCTTCTAGGTCAGTTTGCATTCATGCTTCAGCAGTCTCTGTTGGGTCAGTTTGTATTCCAGCCTCAGTAGTGCCTAAAAAATTGGTGAACAGTTCTATTTGGGTTTCGGCTGCGGTCAACTATTTCTTAAGATTCCGGACCTTATTTACCTCCTTCAATTGTTTCCTTAAGTGCTTCACCATTTTCCTTAATATTTTGCAGGTCCTACTCAGTTTCTTAATCTTCTTTTCAACTGTACTCTCACCTCACCTGATTTCAGTAGGAGGTGGGGGGGCAACATTCTCATTTTCAGGGATGGTGCTACCAACCTCAGGATGTCCTGCAACGGTGTTTCCTACTTGGGCTTCTGATTTTAATTCTGTATGAAGGTCCTCACTGGGTGGGACAATGCTACCTTCAAGTGTCAAAGGAACTGTTTCTATGCTTGTGTTTTGCTCTAAAGGGACAGTGTCTCTTGACTGATTTTCTGATTCTGCTCTCCCCTCTTCCTGTCCTTCACTATTTATCTCATAATTCTCAAGAGGGGACAGAGCCCCAAAGGCCTGTGATTCCTCTTAGTAGGATAGAACCTCGGTGTGGCTAGAACTTCTGGCAGTGGTAGACGTGTCTATGGGTTCCTCTTACTCTTCGGCTTCCGATAGGCTTCTAGATTCATGGCCTGTCCTCCCTTGCTCCAAGACTTGAGCCATCTCTTCCTCGTAGTCTTGCAAGGGTGCATTTTTAGGGCTTGGGGGTAGTGAAAGGAATGCCCCCGCCTCCTCTATGAATTCCAAGGTTCCCTGAAGTGTTTTGGACCGCTTTTTCCTACTTGGTTCTGAGTTTGCGGTATGGGTCCTTTTCCCTTTAGGTATGTCCGGTTCTGAGTTTTTGGCAGGGTTAACGAAATTGTCCCAAGCTATTTGTTGCTTGTCCAACTCATGTATGGTGCTTAGTTTGATTAGCCCATGGTGACTGAAAACTTCTTGGGGGATTTTAGCTCTTCTTATTCGAACAGCAGTGTCATGCAATATGGAATTTAAGAAAGCAATCAGGTTAACTGAAATATTTTGCTTAAGTACAACTAAAATTTTAAGTTGATGAGGTTTTACCACGTATTGGCATCCGTCACATGTAATGAATCTTTGGATGAATGCCGTCAGTTCCTGCCATGGTCGGTGTAGAGAGGTAGGGTTAATCCCTTTTCCTTTTCGCTCCAATGGCTCTTCCGGATCTTGATATGCTACAACTGCCTCTCGTAAGAGGAAATGTTTCTCTGTCCATCTCCCTCCTTCTACTGGTATTCCAGAGACTTCGGCAATAATTTCCTTTGTGATTGGTATAACTCTTCCCTTAGTTCTGGTCTGCCCCTCTTGCAGGTTTTTCATAAACTCAATTGCTACTTTTGTATCAAATCCTTGTAATCGGTGTACATATGTCAGCCAACCGGCTTGCTGAAGGGTAGCGCTAGCTGCATCTGAAATCAGGAAGTTTGAAGATTCATTCCGAAGAGAATTTCATCCCATGGTTGGTATGTTTTCATGTGCTTTTTCTTTTGATTGTATTCTATCTCATCTCTGTTGTTTCGAATGAATGTTGTATGCAAGATAAAGAGATATTGCGGCCTTGTGCAGGTAACTTCATGCCTTAATTGCAATGCTCTTCTGGTCTTATCGGTATATCTAATGGGATTTGTGCATAATTTTCGCATGCTTGCCAATTTATGACTAATTACACCCCCTCCATCGAAGTAAGGGTGCCCACCTCCTCAAGTACAAGAGGGATCTGGCCAATCATGAATGTGAACAAGGAATGTTAGGATTCAATAATCATGGCCTGTATGTGAGAGAGGAGTTCGTGGCTTTCAAGTTTCAGGGGATGAGGAGTAATTGAGTAATTATGAGCATATGCAGTGTAAAGGTCAAATTTGGAAGTTTTGACATGAATGCATCTCGTTTAGAAGTGATCGGAGAGGGAGAGAAAATAGTATAAATATTCTTATGATATGATGTCCTTCTTTAATGATAGGTGTGATGGAAGCAAGACTGAGATAGGTAATGATTGGCATTTTCATCCCGAGGTTAAAAAATGTAAGCATATCTCCCTTTTAGCTATTTATGTGGTAGATTGGAATCATCACTAATTCTAGTAGTGGCTTATGGAAGAAGGATGTAATAGAAGGATATATGCAAGAGTATTTGGTTATTGTTGGAACATACTCTCATACCATAAGCAGAGCCACTGTTGCCAGCAGGCGTTCATAGCCTCGACAGGGTTGCCATTTTAACCCAAAAATGAGCTAGAATCCTTATGTAAAAATAGTTATTCTGCCAATTCTGTGGAGAGATCACCATGTTGGTATGATAGCCAGATAACCATAGTGCCACTCACCAGAGCTGTAGCGAAGTGATCAAGTCAGCTCGTGATGAGACCTCCTATCCTTCAAGCAGTTGAGAAGGTCATTACCCTGGTGTGGTGGCCATTATGGGCATGTCACTTGCTAGGCTCTTATGAACATGGTAGGTTGGCTCATAATGAGACCCCTTATCCTCTTTTGAAACTTTTTATGTAAGCATAGTTTTTTTGAGACATAAGCATTCAATTTATAAGGAGGTCATTGTGCTGGTGTGATGGCTAGTTAGTCACAGTGCCATTCACTAGGATTGTAACAAAGTGATCAGGCCAGCTTGTGATGAGACATCCTGTCCTTCAATTAGATGAGAATGTCATTACCCTGGTGTGGTGGCCATTGTGGGCATGTCACTTGTTAAACCCTTATGATCATGGTAACTGGGCTCGTGATGAGACCCCTTATCCTCTCTTAAAAATCTACATGAAAACATAATAGTTATTATTTATACATGAAGGGAGGCTCATTAACTCCTTAAGAGTTAGGGATGGTGAGAGAAGTAAAAAAAAAATTCCAATACAATTAATATCCCTTATTCCTATTTCTTCATATTGGAGGGAAATACTACTCGAAAGTGTAGAAAGGTATACCATCATAATATCATGTATTGTATGATAATATAATTGAGTTGGGAATGACTTAGATTTTATTTCATATATGTACAATGTCAGCTTCTAGTTTAGATATTATAGTGTCAAATAATCATCATATTGGTAATTTCTATTGCTTCTCTCCTTTCTTCAATTGCCACTTCCTTATAGAGATGATTTTTATAGCTAGGGTGCAAAATGAGGGGGGATATCAACAAAGGAAGGAATAAAATGCAAAAATAAGGTTGTTCAATTCGACTGAAAAGCAACTGTTCAATTAGATTGAATAGTAGTCGTTCAAAGAGTTTGAACAGCGAGGATAAAAACACAAAAATCACGGTTGTTCAATATGATTGAACAACATTCATTCAAAGAGTTTGAACAGTAAGAATAAAAATGCAAAATACATGGATGTTCAATGTGATTGAACAATAGATGTTCAATTGGATTGAAAAACAGTTGTTCAAAGAGTTTGAACAACAAGAATTAAAACACAAAAAGCACGATTGTTCAATCCGATTGAACAACAACTGTTCAATTGGATTGAACAACAGTCATTCAAAGAGTTTGAACAACAAGAATAAAAACACAAAAAACACGGTTGTTCAATCGATTGAACAACAACTGTTCAATTGGATTGAACAGCAACCTTTCAAAGAGTTTGAACAACAAGAATAAAAATGCAAAAAGCACAGTTGTTCAATTGATTGAACAGCAGCTGTTCAATTGATTGAATAGAAGATGTTCAATTGGATTGAACAACAACCGTTCAAAGAGTTTGAACAGTAAGAATAAAAATGAAAAAATCACAGTTGTTCAATCTATTGAACAACAGCTGTTCAATTGGATGGAAAAGTAGTCGTTCAAAGAGTTTGAACAACAAAAGAAAAATGAAAGAGGAAAAAAAATACATTTTCGAGCATGAGGAATGTACAACAAAATAGGAACTAGGAATTGTAAATAAATTATATACATTATTTACAAATGATGGTAGAAACCTCTCATGTACTTGAGTTTATGGGGTTATCACCCCCTCCAGCCACAACTTGGATGGTAGGATCGTTTCATACCTGCTGGCAAAAATATTCCTTTGTGAGCAGTTTTCGATATAGGCGCACTATGTGACCATTTACTTGAAATGTAGAACCAGACCCATCTATGGTGGTCAAGGTGAGTGTACCATTGTTGTGTACTTCTTGAATTTCGTATGGACCGAGCCACCTTGTTTGCAATTTTCCCTTTAAATCTTGGAATCTGGAGTCATAGAGGAGTGCCCAGTCTCCTTTTTGAAATATCTTCTTATTTTTGAGGTTATCATGCCACTTAGCTCGCTACTATTTGACGATCTTTGTTCGCTATAGAGCTAGTAGCCACATTTCATCTAGCTCGTTTATTTGTTGGAGCCTTTTAACCTAGGCTTTTGTTAAGTCCAACCCTACCTCCTGGGTTGTTCTTAGAGTCTTGATTTGGAACTCAATAGGGAAAATAGGCTTTCTCCCAAATACTAGATGATATGGGGAGTATCCAGTGGTGTTTCGCCAGGTTGTGCGATAGGCCCATAAGGCTTCTAGTAATATAGTGGCCCAGTCCCAGCGATGTGCTGATACAGTTTTGGTAAGAATTGTCGTCAGAACTTTGTTGGTGCTTTCGACCTGCCCATTTGCCTGCGGGTGGTAAGGATATGTAACTCTATGGATGATATGGTGATTTTTTAGGGTGGTCGTAATTTTATTACCTACGAACTGTGCACCCCCATCGGTTATCACTTCCCGTAGCAAACCGTATCACACGAACAAATAAAAAATGAAATTAATCACATATTCCTCCGTGGCTCTTGATAAGGTCACTACCCATTTCGTTACGTAATCAGTGGCAACCAATATGTAGGTTTTCTGGTTTGATGGTGGGTTGAATGGCCCAACGAAATATAGTGCCCACCTCTCGAATGGTTCTATCACCAATTGTGGCTACAGCGGAATTTCATCTTCTTGGCCTCGGTGGCCCATTATTTGGCAGCTATCATAGGCTTGGACATATTTTTCCACGTCGTTAAAAATTGTAGGCCAATAGTATCCTAGTTGTAACACTTTCTGCCCTGTTCTGCGATCTGCGAAATGGCCACCACAAGGCTCATCGTGACAGGCCCGTAGGATGTCATAGATCTTGTCCTCCCTGATGCATCTGCGTATGTGCATATCGTCCCCCATATGGAAGAGGTATCCACTGATCCAGGAGAACCTTGCACTGCCTTGTACGATTAGTTTCTGTTCTCTTGATGTTTAGTGTCTGGGCAACTTTCCTACTGCCAAGTAATTTGCCATGTCTGCGTACCATGGCGTTTTTACCGCTACTGCAAATAGATGTTCGTCAGGAAATTGATCATCAACTGCTAGCGTATTGTCTATATTTGGAACCATGGATAGGAAGTATGCAACCACGTTTTCCTTTCCTGGACGATCATTGATAGTTATATCGAATTCCTGCAGTAGCAGCAACCAATGAGTTATTCTCCCATTCGTGATTGGTTTATTATCTAAATAACTAATGGCAAAGTGATAAGTATATATGAGTACTTGATAGCTTGTTATATAATGTCTAAATTTATTAATAGCATAAATGACAGCCAAGAATTTCTTCTCAATCACTGTATAATTTAACTCGGAAGGAGTGAGGTTTTTGCTGATATAATAAATAATATAAGGCTTTTTGTCTTCTTCTTAGCCAAGAACTGCCCCTATTGCTGTGTCGGATGCATTTGAAGAGATGTGAAAAGCTAGTTTTGTTAGAACGGGGTCTCCTAACAATCTGCGAAACTAGTCCATTTTGATTATTTTTTATTATATTTAGTATAGCGCAGGGGTTTTGGGGCGGGTCAAAGCCCCGAATGCATTGTAATGGGTCAAAGGGTAAACTAGGGGTCTGAAAACCATGGGTTGCGGACCATAGGAAAATCGAGGCTAGATTATTATAAATAGAGATGTATTTTGTATCGTAAAGTATAGGAATTGATGAGCTATTGATGCGATCTATGGTTTAAGCTATCTGTTTGGGTTTTTTGGGAACAAACTCCTACTGTCTATGTGCACGGAGATCCTAGTCCAGCTGTGTGCACAGGTTGGGAAGGGAATTTTAAGGGAAGATTGATGAATGAATGAATGTGAAGGATTATTAGAGATCTAAATCTATGAGTACTGTTGTATGAATTGATGGTAATTGTTGTGTTATGTATTTTTTGTCTTTTCACTGCGAAGGTTGTGTACTAAATGTTTGGATTTATATCTATTCCACTCTGTTTATATAATGTTGTGTTGATGTTATAGAAAGCATATATTTATAGATCTAGTGCACGTGGATGCAAATAGATACACAATTAACCCTGCAAAGAAACAAGGTAATCTGGGAATTACATAACAGAACGCAGCTCTGCTTGCATTACCCTTCCTTTCTCAGGGTGCAGAAACCTGGTTCCAGCACCCACCCATACTACTTTGGGTGAGACTATGACCTGCAAAAGCAGGTCACTGCCAAAAGGGCCAGTAGTATAGGGTTTGTTGGAAAACCTTGCACACCGAACTTCGGTCAGGACCCCTCAAGCCAACAAGTGGTTCCGTTGTCGGGACTGAAAGAAGCATGAGAGAGGAATCAGGTAATGAAAAGAGAATACTGGAAGCCTGAAAGAAAATAGATTGAGGACTGGTTCCAAAGACAGATCCAGGAGTTCGCAGTAAAATAAAATCGCAGTGAGAAGTCAACAGCAGAAAGGTGGAAAAATAGGCATGTCCTTACTGAAAGCTACAAAATATTCTTTGTGACATTTTCAATTGAACTCCAAGAGTTGTTGGCTAGATTGGTGGAATTCCAGAAGTGCTGGAAGGATGAGCGGGTTACTTTGTGGACCCCAAAGTTGCTCAAACAGCTTGAAAAAACTGATAATACTATCACACGCACGGTGGATCACTGGGTGGATGGTGTTCTGGGAGGATTTGTGACAGAATTTTCCATTGATCAGTTTGCATCATACTCTGAAGCCGAACGACGATTTTTCAAAGGATTCCGAGGCAAATTCCTGAGGACATTATCATTGCTGATCAAGAAATTACTATGCGAAAAGAGCATTCTGTGTAGTCATACTGACTGAATGACCTCGGATCTAGAAGAGAGCACGACTCGCAGTGGTAAATACTATCGGACCAACCTTGACAGAGGGAGGTCTACCTACAATTCGTTGCAGGAACCAACTGCGCAAGATCCCCTGGCTGCATTGCCACCTCAGACGCGCAAAGGTAAGAATTCGCCTATACCGCCACCCCCCCTTGACAGTGATATGGCAGTGCATTTAAAACTACCTACCTTCAAGGGGGTAGGAGACGAGGATATGGAGCAGTTTTGGTTTGTGGCAGAATTTGTCTAGACTACGCAGAATGTGGCAAGTGACACGATCAAGAGGGCACAATTGTCTTTAGCATTCGAAGATAAGGCTTTGGACTAGTATATGCGATACGTTGCCCAAAATGGGACTGCCTCCATTCAAGATATCAAGGATTCTTTGAAGCAACAATTCCGAAAGCCAAAATCTTATTCCCAGCTGGTAGCAGAAGTAAAGGACTTCAAAAAAGGTGCATCTAAGTTAATATGGGAGGCTGATCAGCGATTGAAGAAGGAAATTAGGGAAGGAGGGTTCAAGTATGATGATAGACAACATACGGAGTCATTAGACCTTTGAATCACAAAAGAAAGATGTGGAAGTCGCTATGAAATTAGAAGCTGCC
The DNA here is from genome assembly GCA_034641835.2 of Pinus albicaulis. NCBI lineage: Eukaryota > Viridiplantae > Streptophyta > Pinopsida > Pinales > Pinaceae > Pinus > Pinus albicaulis. The sequence goes on along the minus strand of CM076578.1, from coordinate 1,439,356,830 downwards.
CCCCGAGAGGATACGTCAGCAGGGGTACAACAAACCCAGGAACAACTTGGGGCTATGCATATGGAGATATAGAAACTACGAAAAGAGTGAGGAAAGGACATCTGCGCAGATCTTGGTGTATGCGTTTGCTCGCGTCCGCCATACAAAGGATCGCGCCCTCCGCTAACCGATTATATGCAAGCCTGAGGGCCTAGTCCGATACACCTGTGGGCAAGTAGGGAACCCGTCTCGTTGTGACCAGGATCAAGAGGATCACATTGTGGTGTGATGATTGTCGAGCAGCAGGCCTACATGATACGAACCATTACCTCTACTGCCACATAATGTCCTTAACTAAAAGAAAAATATGTTTATTCTCGCCGATCAAAGGGGACATGATGAGCGTAACTGTCACACATATGACTTAATGGTGGATCGTGGGAACTTTATATCAGGTGCAATCGGACCCCGCACGCCAAGACTTGCTGTGCACTTTGAGGATCACCACCTGAGGCAGAGGAGGTTGGGGAGGAAGCGGAGGAAGCGGAGGTCGAGGGATGAGGTCAGCTAATCTATTATAACTATGGAGTAATAGGCACTTCTTCTGCAAAATTCCCTAATCCATCCACCATTGTGTAAATATTTAATAATCGGACCATGAGGTAGAAAACTACCCAATTTTAATAGCCAAGATGCAGAAAGTGTACCACTCCTACGCAGAACGTACGCAGGGTTAAAACTGGCTAAGGGAGGGCGATCGAAGTGTAAAAGTCATGACATATAGTGAGTTGGACACCAAGGAAACAAAGAGGGTTTGTTCTCTGAAGGAGTGTCTTGCAAAGAACAAGCACCATTATGTTTCTCAAATTGAAGAAGGAATTGAGCCCTTTTAAAGGTATTCAAGTTGCTAAGGAATCCCAGCTAGGAAATCTCCTAGCATTACCGAATACACACAGCACTTCTACCAATTTGATCCCCGAGACCAAGAATGTACACAAACTGCATAAGCCTATAAGAAACGTTACTGTGAGGAGAAATGTGATTAATCGCACAGACGGAGACTATGAAATGGATCAGGTTATCTTAGATCTTGGATTGGATGCCAACGTCTTACCAAAAAAAAAATGGCAACGAATGGGAGAGCCTAAATTGGAATGGTCCACTATCCAGCTATGAATGGAAAATCAATAGAAAATCATCCCTCTGGGTAGGTTACCAAAGTTCATGTTTGACATTGCAGGGGTTAGGGTCCTAGTTGATTTTGAAGTAATAGAAATAGTTGAAGACACGGACCCCTACCCTGCGCTCCTCGGGCTAGACTAGGAAATAGACATGGGGGGGGTCATCAATCTCAAGAAACGTAGCATGGTGTTCGAAAACAAAGGTACGTGTGTCATATTACCCCTAGATCCAGCAGAAGGTGCACAGTATACCGAGCTAGCCTATGCAAAGGAGGAATTAGATCACATTTATAAGATAACTGCGCAGGATGAATATCGAGTTAACCCCACGGATGAAGGAATGCTCTGTTGGGAAAAGGACAGTGAATGTTTTTCCGACTCCAATGATGAGCTGGAGAATTAGCAAGGCCGATCACATGAGGTTTCAGCACTTTGAAGCCTTTAGACCATCAGGAATTTCCGTTGCATCTCTACCACAGAAAGAACCTTTCCCTGCCAGGAGGATGCAGGTGATAATCGACAAGTTGAGGAACCTAATATTCCCACGAAACGCAGGCCAGAAGCACTACCGCTAACCTAATGTGAAGCACCTACGCAGGAACCGATATTCTTTACTCAAGGGAAGTAATGGAGTAGGGTGATCCTACGTATAGGAACCCTAGTGGCCAGATGGGCTCTAAGGTCAGTCGATATATGCGGATACCTACTGACATACAACACTAAAGGGTGTGATCGAACCTTTCCCTACCAGACTTACCAGGGTACCACTGACCTAAGCACGTGTAGGATTATGGACCTGTCTACAGCCATATATATCCAAGAGAATCTGCAAACATCTCAAGTAATAAATAACATGAGGATGTATGACGCAGCCTTCTCACACAAGGACGTCCTGCCCACGAACAAAGTAAAGGCCTCAAAAAGACTGTTGATCAAATTGCAGGTACACCTCGCGTCAATGCTCATTCAAGGTACGCAAACGACCTACGAGCGCCATCCATGGTCTGACATTCCGTGGACACGACCTTGGGCACAAATGATGACCATCATCACATCTCGATTTAATAATAAAAGACCTTTGCAAGCACGAAAAATAGGTGATCGATCATAAATGCAGCCATTTATGATAAGCACGGTCCAAAATATTGAGGGTACGTGTCACACACGAGCTACTTCACCATTAAATAGCTTCAGCTAGGTCGTGGATGGCTGGAAAACTTCAGGTCGGGCTATTTATTCACCCTTCAGTAGGATTTGGCTATCTGCATTCTGGTTTTTTGTGTTCATCCATACTTTCGGTAACGCTCGTCTCTCTGTTAAAAATATGGACCCCAACCCACCAAAGGAACTGTTAAGAGGACTTGGGAATGCTGAGTGCAGTAATAAGAGTGAGCACGGACTTCTGACAGAAAGGATTGTCTGTGGACCACGCTCAAAAGGAATGCTGCGGTATAGGGATATGATGCGACTTCTCCGCCGCTTCTGAACGCCACCCACCAGAAGCAATGTATGTTCACTCCCTCACACTGCCATAGTTCGCACTCCTGACCTAACTACTGGGGACTTTCAAGTAGACTTAGCGCAACTATCTAGTATAGAGTTACAAGGCCTATCCTCCAAAGTGCTGTGAGAGGTTCGCCGCCGTGACCAAGATAGGCGATAGCAGTATGACATACCTCCAGAAGTACGAGCCCAACGGATTGATGTGGTCACTAATGCAACGTGTATTATTCAAGAGCAGCTGGCGTAGGGAGCCCCATTGGTTGAAATAGCTACGCAGCTATGGACGGAAGTACATCACCATTCCACACTTCAGCATGTCCAGCAGGAATTACAGCAGGCAGAAGCTGTTCTGGAGCAAGTCCTAGTCTCCACACCTTCCCTCGTCTCTACGCAGTGCCTAGCCACCATGGACAGGATTGCGGACCTTTTCCACTCCAAGCAGGTTGTTCGAAAATGATTGAAGCCATGGTCTGATACCGCACTCCAGCTTGCACATGATACTTAGTCTGCCATCGCACGCCTCCACCAGCTGTTAGAACGGGTTTCTGCGGATATAGATGGGCTTGCCTCTTTGGTGCTGGTCAACATTACGCAACAAGATGCGGCCCAAATTCAGGATGTACTCCCTCCACTTGTCTGCAGCCTGGCTACCTTACGCGTGCAAATAGAAGCCGCACCAGTGCAGTGACTTGGGACGAGTCACAAGATTTTGTTGGGGTACTTTTGGAACGGGGTTTCCTAACAAGCTGTGAAACTGGTCCATTTTGATTATTTTTTATTATATTTAATATAGCGCAGGAGTTTTGGGGCGGATCAAAGCCCCGAACGCATTGTAATGGGTTAAAGGGTAAACTAGGGGCCCGAAAACCATGGGTTGCGGACCATAGGAAAGTCGAGGCTATATTTTTATAAATAGAGATGTATTTTCTATCGTAAAGGATAGGAATTGATGAGCTATTGATGCCATCTGTGGTTTAAGCTATCTGTCTGGGTTTTTGGGGAACAAACTCCTGCTAGCTATGTGTGCGGAGATCCTAGTCCAGCTGTGTGCGAACCCTGCTACTATGTGCGTAGGTTGGGAAGGGAATTGTAAGGGAAGATTGATGAATGAATGAATGCGAAGGATTATTAGAGATCTAAATCTGTGAGTACTGTTGAATGAATTGCTGGTAATTTTTGTGTTATGTATTTTTTGTCTTTTCACTGTGAAGGTTGTGTACTAAATGTTTGGATCTAGATCTATTCCGCTCTATTTATATAATGTTGTGTTGATGTTATAGAAAGCATATAGTTATAGATCTAGTGCACGTGGATGAAAATAGATACACAATTAAACCTGCGAAGAAACAAGGTAATCTAGGAATTACATAACAGAATACAGCTCTGCTTGCCTTACCCTTCCTTTCTCACGGTGCGGAAACCTGGTTCCAGCACCCACCCATACTACTTCGGGTGAGAATGTGACCTGCGAATGCAGGTCACTACCGAAAGGGCCAGTAGTATAGGGGTTTGTTGGAAAACCTTGCATGCCAATCCTGGGTCAGGACCCCTCAAGCCAACAAGTTTCCAGTTAGGCCCTTGTAGAATTGGTGCTGTTGAGACCAGTTTTTTTAAAACTGCAAAAGCAGTGTCACATTTATCAGTCCAGTGGAATTCAACATTTCTAGTCAATGCAAACAAAGGTGTAGCTATTTGTGAATTTTTTTTTATAAATCTGTGATAATATCTTGCATATCCCAAAAAAATGTGTACCTCTGTCTGTGTACAAGGTGTGGCTAATAGAAGGATTAATTGTATTTTTGCTGGATCTACCTGTATTCCAGCTGCAAAGATGTAGTGACCTAGGATCGCTCCCTTGGTCATCATCATGTGACACTTTTCATTTCTTAAACATAACCTAGTAGCAATACATTTCTCCAACACCTTTTCTAGCATTTCTAAAGCTCGATCAAAGTCCTCACCATATGGTGTGAAGTCATCCATATAGATTTCAAGCACCTCATTTATTAAGTCAGATAAAATGTCGATTATTGCTCTTTGAAATGTTTTTGGGGCATTACATAGCCCAAATGGTAAAAATCTGTAAGAAAAAGTACCCCATGGGCAGGTAAATGTTGTCTTATCTTGGTCTTCAGGGGCTATATGGATTTGATTGTAACCATTGAACCCGTCAAAAAAGGAGAAGAATCGTTTCCCTACAAATGTGTCAAGGACTTGGTCAATGAAAGGGAGGGGTAAGTGGTCCTTCTGTGTTGCTTTATTCAGTTCTCTGTAATCCACACAGATTTTCAATTTCCCATTATTTTTAGGGATGACTACCAAAGGTGAGACCCATTTTCTATATGAAATAGGATAGATGAAATTTACATCCAACAGTTTTTGCAGCTCGTCTTTTACAATATCTTTTAAGTGTGGGTTTAGCCTTCACTGAGGTTGTCTAATGGGTTGAACTTCCTTATCCTTATAAATGTGATGGTGCACAGCTGGGGATCTAAGCCTTTCATGTTTGGCTAGTCCCAAGAAAATTCCCCTTTATGCTTCTATAGAACTTTTATGAGCCTTTTCTTTGGGTTACTATCCAAATTTCCATTGATATTCAGGATCCTCCCTGGCTCAATCTCAATGGGTATGTTGTTACACATGGTGGTTGTGGGAATATATTGATCCTCAAGGTCTATTAAGGGGTCCTCTTCAATTCCATCCTCAAGGATTTTTCTCAACAATTTTCATTTTAAGTTTTCAGACGTGGGTGGCTGATTCATAATATTATTGATTACATCGTCTTCGGATTGATTTTTAAATTTGAGAGCTTCTACTAATGTCATAGGTGGAAGAATTTTTTGCTCCAAATATGCATATGGATGTTTGTGAATTTTTTCCGTGGGTAAGCTTGGTTTGGCATGTGGATAAGTAATGATGTTTTTTTATGGAATCTCCTCTAGTGATGGTCACGTTGCTTGTTCGGCGGCCTATGTAAGCATCGGTTGTTGCCAGCTAAGGTCACCCCAAAATCAATGGGTGCCCATAAATCCTATTCTTTAGATTAATAACTAAGAAATCGGCTGGATATTCCCATGAGTCTACTGAGACCAGGATGTCCTGCACTATTCCTTCTATTCTGATAACATGTAATATTCCAAAATTAGCATGCAGCTAATTGGAATATTATTTTTTCTCATGTCACTTAGGAGATAAATAAATGAGTAAGGAGGCCCATACATTTTAGAAAAATGAATAAAATCCCTCATAGTGTGGAAAGGGATCATCATAGGAGCTGGATATCACACCCTCATGTGTGAACAGGGTCATTTTCATGTGGACAAGGTCGAGTTTGACCAAGTCAACAGCGCTAGGATAGGAGGTGGAGAACACTTAGAGAAACAGCGCAGTATGAATGAGAGGAGGTTTCTTTGGTGAAGTAAACCCTAATGAGTGGGACCCATGGTGAGAGGGATTTCACTTGTTTAAAAGGAGGGCAAGGAAGCCATTGTTATTCATGTTATTGAGTATTGGATTTTGGTTCGCATGACTATTTGCTTTCTCCAGTTGTTTAACTGAGGTTGCTATGCTGCTTAGCACAAGGATTTCCTATTTAGGAATCCTTCTCCCTTCTTGAGAGGCCTCTTAAGGGACTTTTACTTCATTTATACACATTCAAGCTTAAGGCCAAGCCACCTCCTTCAGCTACAGCGTTATTCCTGTAGCAGGAAACATTGTGTTGCAGGGTGTTGCAGTGGAGGGTTCCATAACACCAATTATAGAGCTTATCTTTCAGGGGAGGGAGCTTTTATTCCTCTGGGAAGTCAGTGAGGAAGATTCAGGAGTTGATTTCACATATTTGGCATCAGGCCAAGCATTTCCCATCACCTACAGCGCAATGCCTCTCCTTGACTGCGTTATTTCTGAGAGCATTTGCAGTGAGGGTTTGCATTGCTAGTTTGGAGGGTGAGATCTTCAGTGTTAGGTCTATCCTTTCACTTGAAAGATCCATTGGAGGAGGTATATTTCAGATTGGATATAATATTCAACCATCTCCATCTAGTTCATGAGTTGTAGCTGCTAGTCAGTCTTGCCCCTGCAACTCCGGCATTTTGTATTTCTACATATTTCAGCCAATCCTTTCAGGATTGTCTAGAAATTTCCTATGGGGGTTTGTATCTCTTCTCCCCATATTGTATGAGCTGTATATCAACATATTTATGTATTGACATCATTTTTCAGTAGTTATTCCTTATAGATTGCATATTCATAGCCTTGTGCTTTCTTCATGTAGCAGTGTTCTTCACTTATCATGTATATGTTCTATTGAGGGTTGCATTGCCCAACTTGAGTGATTGTTTCCTCAAGGATTTGTATACATTTGGCTGTTATGATCTAATATGATGGCTATTTGGATCTTCTTACATTCTATGAGTTAATTTATCACTGCTACTCCATTATTGTGTTTACATATTGTTGTATCTCCAATCTTGGGATATTATAAGATATTCCCAACCTTGTATATTTTCCCTATTTTGGGATATTACATAACAGACCTGTCAGCAAGCTCTAGCAACGTAGTTTTTGGTTCTAATGCTGATATGCCTAGCTATTCACAGGTTCCCATAGTTAGGATGTTAATGGCTGCCCCTAAGTCGACTAATGTGTTCGGAAAGGAATGTCCAGAGATCTGCATAGTTACTATTTTATTTCCTGGGTCTTCATATTTTACGGGTGGTTTCTTACCCAGTAATAAGTCAGATAGCATCCCTACCACATGAACGATGGATGCAGCCTTTTTTTTTCTTACTTTATTTTTCCCACATAGCTCTTTAATTGTTTTTGCGTAGATGGGAATGTCTTGTATGGCCTGGAGAAGGGGAATTTTGATACAAAGGTTTCTTAACTCCCCCAGGATGTCAAAATCTGGAGAGTTTGTAGGTCTAGGTAGAGTTAACCTGTCAGGGAATGGAGGTGGAGATACCCTAAGCTCTTCATGCCTCCCTTGTTCAATATTTTCCTTCTCTTTCCCTACCTCTGTTTATGTTATATTTGCTTGGATAGGTTCCGTTGAAGTCCCAGGTTTGGGTTGAGGTGAGATCGTGACTTCTGCTAGTGACATAGTACATCCTGATCTCAGCCTTAGTTCATTGTAGTGCCTCAGTTTAGTGTCAGGGTTTGGATCTTCTATGATCTGGATTAGCTGAACTGGTCTGCTATTGGGATTGGGATTGGGTTAAGCTAGTAATTGAGGACATAGGTTAGGCTAAGGGTTGTGCTGACTGGGTATTGAGCTGGAAGTGTAGGTTGATTCTAGACCCCTACACCCATTAGTAGGTTGGTCATTCCCAGGGGTCATTGCCAATTTTGAGGCCAATTAGTGGTTTGAGAAGGGGATGTTGGCCACTGGGCTTGGTATGGAGTGTTTTTCCATTAAGGAGGAGAAAAAGGAAAGCTTGGCAAAATATTCCCTGGTGAGGGTTGCGTTGACCAGGGTGGTATAGGAAACGATTGGGTCGACCAAGTAGAAAAAGGGTTTTGATTTTGCCAAGCTATTGCAGGGTTTTACTGGTTAAACTATGGAGGAGAAAAGAACTAGGGTAGGTCTTGAGGCATACCTGGTCGTGCCTGCCATTGTCAACTCTGATTCATTAGCTAGACTAGTTAATCTCTTCCTCTGCTTCCTTGAAAATTGCTTTCAGGCCCAGGAGTGAAGGGAAATGGTCTGTGGCATGGTCCTTAGTGCAAATGGCACATGTCTGAACCGTTTCCAAGGGGCATTCCCTTTGGCTATGCTTCTTCCGACGGTGTGGGAAAAATATGGCCAAATTATGCTCTGCTATAGCTTGTTTCTACTTGGCTTGTAAGACATCAAGTTGTGTTGTCAACGTACCCAAAATGTCAGTTTTAAAATTTTCCAAGAGATTACCAAACTCTATTCTAGTTACATTGCCACCAGACTACTTAAGGTATTTTTTTATTGAGTCACGTTCACTTGGCTTATTACGCGTATTACCCCTACAGCACCTAATACACAGAGAAATAATCTCATCATATCCTTCCTGGGAAATATCCCCTTTTCCAATTATGTTAAGTGTTTCAACCCATTCTTCTTTCATTCACTTAATCAGTGTAGCTTTTAAGATGTCTTTGGATAGTGTAGTATATGGAGACCTTTGTAAATTGTATTGAAATCTTTCTACGTATTCCTCTAATGTTTCATTTTCTCTTGTAGACATATTGAAGATTTCATTTTTTAGTTCTCGAGTCCAGAAATAGTCTTGGTATTTATTAAGAAAAACATTCTTCATCTAGTCCCAGTTATTGATGGTTCCCCCACCTAGCCCCATGAACTGGAGTAATGTTGCTCCCTTTAAAGAAGAGGGAAATAGTTTCAATTTCTGAGGGTCGGTGGTGTAGTCATACCCCCTACATAGGACGTCGAATTCAAATAAGACTGCATCAGGATCTTCTGTGGTAAACCCATGGAAGGTGGGGATTCTTTGTAAGGGAATTGATTTCATAGGGGCATTTACAACATGATCAACGATGGGATACTCCAATGTTGATGTCTGCCTCTGATTCTAGTTTTGATTGTTTGCCATTTGATTAAATATGTGCCAGTAATCTTCGAGAATTTCTTGTTCTAGAGGAGTAATCCTATGGGGATTTGGGGTTGAATGTGGAGGAAACTTTACAACACTTCCCTGGTCTGGGATACCTATTATTTCTATCTCAAACACTCCTTTAGGGGATTTAGGCTTTGAAGCTTCTATTTGTATTGAACTGCTAGTTTCTCATTTCCCTTCCTGTAAGTTACAAGAACCTCCCTCTCTAGAAAGGTCGATACCTATATGATTGGTAGTTTGAAGGTTTAACTTAGATCCTTCTGTCTTACTGTGAATCTCGGTGTGGGCTATAGATGGTGAGGCTACTGCCTGAGGGAGAGTAGTAGGACTTTGAGTGGGAATTACTCTGGGTCCTACAGATGCCTGGGATTCATATTTCTTAATGATTTTGTCTATATATGTTTCTCTTCCAAGGATCATCGATCCCTTGGATTTTGGGGATTTTTGCAGAAGATTTCGATTTGATTCTATCTTTTTCTTTGTAGTCATAAAACAAGGGCACCTATCCTACCAATATTTACACAACTTTCTGAGAAGCGGGCTAGGAAGCAAGTGTTGTGCTTGCCGGTATGTAGGTTCTTGCCTCTCATTTTTAATACCCAATTCTTCACAGTAATGGAGAAAGATAAATAAAATATATCACTCTTAACACTCTCCCTGGAAATGACGCCAAAAATGTTGATTCACAAAGGTGGCTTATTATAGGAAACCTCTAAGCTCCTCATTCAATTTTCAACCTAGGGTAAGTCTTCTTATTTCAAGAGTGTAAGCACAGTATATGCAAGTGAGATCAAATGATAGCTACTCTATATTGCTTATGAAAAGGATTCTCTAATTCTCGAAGTTCAGTCAACTCAAAGAGACGTGAAGATGGTATAATACATCTAACTACTCTACCTAGCTCTGAAGGAGAGAAACCTATGATTGAATAGCATAATGATGCATTGAACAAAAATATTAATGAATTGAACAACAATCTAAATGAATTGAACAACAATCACTTATATGATCTTGCAATGGAATTCTCTTTGCAAACTAACTAATTAACATTAGTCAGCAATTGGACGCCTTATTGTACTGAGGGAACAATATAATTCGTAAAGATGAGTAACATTGAATGGTAATCATTCTACAATTCGTAAATCGACTGCAAAGGCATTGGAAGAAAATGGAAACATCTAACAACGATAAAGCATTATTATAAATCAGAAAGCACAAATATGATAAAACATTATTCTAAACCAGAAAGCATGAATGCTAAACTATTCTGAGGAAAGAAAAAACTATAACTTTATTGAGTGGAAAAAGTAATTTACAACTGCATCAGATAACTGGATATTGATTCTATAACTAATTCACAACACGGAAATTGGCGAGGAAACTCCCAGGGATTGGGCCCAGACCACCAGAAGTTCTAACACAATGAAAAACTCAAAATATGATTGTTCAAAACATCAAAACTCTTTATTGAATCAAAAGATAATGCAGGGATACAATCGAATAGTTGTGTCCTGAAGCGTTATTACAGAAGGAAATTCCCCTAAATCTAGTTCATCCTTGGTCCTTTTAAAGGCATTTTCATGCAGTGGAACAGTATTTTCCAGACGCTAGGCCCACCGTGCATGGTCGTCATTTGGTTCTGAGCTTGATCTTTCTTTCGCCTTCGTCGCTTCTGTGAGGCTAACGAAATTCCATGGGTCCGTGTCTCATATTTGTCTTCCATTTAATGTTGGTTCAGATACTCTGCTTTCCTACATACAGAGATAAAATAAGTCAAATTTCTGTTATAAAACTGTTTCCTTTTGTCGTTAGCCCACTTTCCCTAATTTTCATAAACCTTTTCTATCTTTATTGTTTAAAATGAGAGAGAACTACCAAAACTGTGTCACAATTCAAAGGGATCATAGGTGGAAACATACCTTAATTACTTTCGCCCCAACAGAACTATGATACACCTCCGGATACCAACCCAATAGGTACAAGTACGAGCACACCTACCGTACCGTTAAATATCTCCAAAGTTCCTATTGATCCCCTTCGAAGAATGGTTAAAGGACCAACCAGGCATGCAAGACATCACTCCAAAGCTGCTCATAGCCATAATATAGTGGATGATTTAGCTCAATCAGCAGATGTCATGTTAGCTTTGGAAGTTCTGCAATCATGCCCAAGACAATGGAAAGCCTTGCTTTCCGCATTAGGCGCAATCGACCCTTCCGATTCATGCCTAATGGTTTTCGATATAAACAAGGCAGGCCCTATGCTTTCTTCTCTAGTCGCTTTCAAGATATCAGTTTCGGTTCTGAATATCACCATACACCGTTGCATTGTGGATGAAGGAGCATCCGCATGTATCATGTCCAAATCAGTTTGGAAAAATTTAAGATCACCTGAATTAAAACCATCTAACATCATGCGTAGAGCATATGACGGGTGCCCATTAGCCCCCGTCGGTCTTTATTAAAATTTCCTAGCAAACTTAGCCGAAAAGATAGTTCTTATAGACATTGAGGTCTTAGAAGCACAACTAGACTATAATATACTCCTTAGGTGGAGTTATATGTATGCCATGACTGCAATTGCATCCTCTGTATTTAGGGTGATGATGTTTCCCCATGATCATTGGATCATCACCATCGAAAAACTCACATACTACTACAAGAAACCCATGACCGCTCTATATGTCATGCTACCATACATAGACACAACCAAAAAACCACTCACAAAGTATATAAATTCGGCCCAGGCCAATTCAAACCATCATCCATCCTAGGATCATTCCTAGGAGATCCCCCTATTATACCAGGGGAAGTCCTTGAAAGCACGGAGGCACTAGTGTGCATGACGATTTCATCAAACATCGAAACTAGCCCAGAGGTAGAAACATAGATGCTAAATCCATTGGTACAAAATTCCTACCGTATGCCATTTCGCAAACCCCATTTTTGTATCCCCAACCTTGTTTTATATCAAAACAAGTCATGGAAACTATGACATTTCCAAATAATCCTTTTGCAATTCCTGTGTGGTATTTGGTCCCTTCATCCATGCTTGAAATTCCAGGCATTACCTCTACATGAATAACCCCTATTTCCTCCCAAGAGATCATAGCAGTTAAAGAGACACCTGTAGCTTTGTCAGTTGGCACGGCTAAGAATAATTAAAAAAAAAATGGAAAAATTTCAAGATCCCCAAGTTACCTAGGGCATTACAACCTTATGCATTGTGCTATGTCGTAGGTCATCCTACTAATATTTTCCCGGAGTTATAAGAATTAAAACCCATTCTACACATCGAAAGAAATATCGCGACCTTGAATTCCCATAGAAAGGAACAGGTCATGAAAAACCAAGGAAAATCATTACGCACCAATCATGCATGCGACATATGTGACAATTATGGGCCTTATACCCATAACTTCCTAGAAATTCCGTGTTATAGGGATTCCTTGCAAGCCCCAGAACAATATTACTAGGAGGACCCCTTAAAACCATCCATGCAAATGGACAAGGGTGAACCCAAAACCATAATGTACGTATAAGACAATCCTACAACTTGCTTTTAGATAGTTACCCCAAAGGCCCAGAGACAGAAAAAATATGCCACACCGCATGTCCCAGTTTGCGCACTATGTGACGAGTCTGATCACTTAAACACACAATGCCCCGAGTTAAGGGAGTTGAACAATTGGTATCAAATCCCACAAGTTTCCCAAAGAAAATTAGTTTGGCACATATGACATATGTGTCTGATTTGTTGGATAAACCACCACGTGTGCCATTGTACCCACATCCGTCAACTCCGGTCTGTGCTGGATTTCATGTGGCACTTCATCGCTGAAAACTATGACTTAGCCGATTCAGACATAGAATCCACAAGAAGCACTACAACTCAAAGGACAGAAGCAACAAGGACCATATTGTATATGTCAGAAGAGAAATGGCCACGTGAAAAACCACCTATCCCCCATAACCGTCCTCGGGCTCCATTCCAACTCTGTGCACTCTGCGATGAATCTCATCACTTCATCGCTGACTGTGCAGTGCTAGAGTTGTTTCAAATATGGCACCCAGCCAACCTGGTGTACTACAATGGCTTACGAGTAGTTCAATATTATTTCTGAGTTTGTCAAGATAACCACATAATTTGTCGTTGTATCTACACCCCCCTTTTTCGTTTGGCATTAGACTGTCTATGCCAGGCCATAGCCCATCTTGACGAAGAGGACGGATCAGACTTGGAGTCAGTAGAATGTTTGACAACCCAAGATAATGAGGCAAACAGGCCCATCCTCTTCATATATGAAGATAAATGGCTGAAAAGAGGGAAAATTCCAACCCCCAACCACCCTCAATGCCCAATCCTAGCCTGTGTATTGTGTGACAAACATGACCATTTGATTACTCAGTGCCCAAAGTTAGAATAATTTCATAAATGGTACTCATTTTCCACCAATAATACAAATATATTTGGTTTTGACTTTCCACAACCTAGACAACCAGGATTAGTGAGACCTCCCCTTCATTTTCACTAGACCCCTATAAATGGTAAGGTAGCCAATTATCTTGACATCATCTAAGCATTTCATGTGCCCTACGTAAAAAAAATGGCCACATGGTCAATTAATGTTGGGAACTCAATAAATTCACTAACAATCTTCACATGGTCACACCCGTACCTTACATTCATCTCTCTAATAAATAGAAAATCACATGTTTTTATTGTTGAATTTTCTCACAATTCCACCATACGATGAATTTTTGTTTCCTTCCGAGGCTAAGAGCGGCTAGAGCAGCATTAGAAGAAAAACTCCCATAGGAGCCAAATCACACTAAGTATAAAAATTGGATACGACAGAAACGAAGAAACATATGTTCTCGTAATCATCTCCCATCGTCATCCTCTAATATGACGAGTAGTACTGGACCCCATACCATCTACTCATTAAGTACCCTTACTGTGTGCAACATCTTCACGAGCCATAACCATGACACAGAGATATGCCCTATGTTGCAAACATTTCGACACCTCTGCATTCAATGCAATCTTCAAGCAAAGGAAGATGTGTTTACCCCTAGTACACCGCTAAGAGAGCATGACTCTCCTCTGGCTAAAATAATAATAATAAACATTAGGGAAATTTTATCAGAGCTCGACGGTACATACTTACCCAACCCCGTCAATGGGATCTACCTCAAAAAATTCCACCCATAAGGCGGAAATCCACCACAACACAGTTCAGATATGTCGTCTATTTTTTCTTTGAATTAGATTTATTTCAAATATATTTTTATGAAAAATATGCTTTTACTTGGAGTATCGGTTGCAGGTACTATAGACACGTTAGATCGTTGCACACCTCAGAAAAAAAAGGTACAAAGAGCAGGTATAATCCTACCCTTAGCATGATAGGCTTCCCTCGAAAGTTTTGCATATCCTGACATCATTTCTTCAAAACAAACAAACCATAGGTTTCATTCACCCGACAATGTTTATCATCACCCCATCTTGCACATGATAAACACCCTTGTAGGTCAGTAGAGCCTCAACCTCCATGGAATCCATCACTCATGTAAAACATACACCCAAAATCTAGAGCCATGTCCATAAAACCCCAAGCCCAGGAACCACTTCATGTTCGTCCATCCATCATCAAACATCAAGTCAAGTTTTTCCCATTATATGTTAAAACCCCTTTCCCGGGCCACCATTCTCGACAAGCGGATTAGCAAAAACGTGCCACCGTGTTTCACATTTGGCCTATCATGCCTCCATCAACATAGCCCATATGCAACATTTTCATCCATCTCATCAACCCCACACCGAGACCAACCAATGGGGACCCCACCCTCAGTGAAACACACTCCTCACACCATAGTGAAGGATTATCCATCTTTATGGGGCACCCGTCTTCATGCTTGTACATCCAAACCACTTTCATATTCTTTTGGAAATTGTAAAAATATTTTTCTTTTAGGAGAGAACTCTCACCCATCCATTTACATTTCTCACCCGGTACTATTCCATAAAAACCCTTGATTGGAGCTGCACATTATTTACCACACCCAAACATGACAATAATAGCAACCATACACCTACCATGGATGCACTACCAACTCCAAGGATTCTCTCATCATAATTTTTTAAGACTGCCACCATTTGCATTTACAACTCCAACCTTGAGCCACTTAACTACCATCATCAGTTATAGCCATTTATCATCATCATGCCTAGTTAACCCATCACATCACGCCCTACTACATCAGAAACCCTGGTCCTTTGCTTCATTATTCATTTCAATCAGCAAATAGTTTCTTCTTTTTTACTGCAACAACCATTTTCTAAGAAGGAGGTAGTACCTTGGATGGCTCCTCGCCTCAATAGGGGCATCCTCGGATGGAACTATGGGAATCATCATTTCCCATTGATTTCATCGATACTCTTGACATTTGAACCTCTTGACATTCAATTTCAACATAAGTTGTCATGTCCAAGATGGTATTGTAAGTTATAATCGTTGCACTCTAGCAGAATTTGTCGAAGACCCGTGACTCCATAAGCATATCTTTCAATAATGCTTACATGGGAAGGTCCCCACAGTCAAAGACCAATGCATACAATGAGCACTTTTTCTAAAAATGTGCCATACCAAGATTATGCATGTGGGCACCATATTCAACATTTTTTTAAAGAAAAATGCCCCCGGGAGCGTCAGAAACCATCGTCATCAACCAATAGCAAGTCACTACCAAAAACTAAGATAAACAACACAACTATCTGCCATATTAGCTTAACTATTCAAACGCCACAAGCATGGGACATGCCCGCCTCATTGAAATATCTTATTCATTCTATCTCTTGTAGGTTTCCTACAGAGCATTGTGTCTTTTTTACTCAAGACAAGGGGTCTTCCAACTCAGTTCTGAAGTAAGTTACCCTCTCTCTATCTCTAAAAAGTATCACATAGAAAAGAAAGCATAATGTATTTCAGCTATACAGTTCTTACTAGACCTCATACATTAGGGGGAAATTGTTAACACCAGAAAATATTACAGGAAAAAGATATTAAAAATGTCAAGCATAAGGTAAAAATGAAGATTTTCAAAGAATAAATATATTAGAGCAGACTAAAATTTAATTATTTGTAAGGTTTAGGTAGAAATTTATGGACAGCACACAAGCATCAAAGGAATTTTTCACACAGCGCAGTTATTCCTTTGATAGTTGTGTGGTCCTGAAGATGGTGAAATGTCACCATCCGAGACCACTTGGCATGCTTGGTTAATATGATTCTTTGCCTAGTACTATCAAGGACAGCCAGATTTGAGCCACCTTGAGGAGTAAATGTAGCCCACAAAGGAAGAAATTCAAAAAAAATGTCTATATAAGCCAGCCTTTGGAAGAATAATTGGAGACACATTGTTATGTTCACCAAATTTATTCATTGTAAACCATCTTGCATAGTCCAGCAGCAGAGGGATTGGAAGGACTCATATGTTGGCCAACCAACATCTCATTCCAAGAGAGAGAGGTTCAGCACTTGATCTTGAACTACCATCCCTTGGGAGAGAGAAGAGACACTTGAAAGAACTAAAGGAAAGGAGACCTCCTTGTTTTGGGTATTTGAGCTCCATAGCTCAAAGGACCCTCTTCAAGTGTTTAGCATTGTATCTTTTTTACCACCAGCACCTAATAAAGGGATAACTCTCCACTTGTGTTATTAGGTCGTTTTCTCCATCCAGCTTTTGTATTTTGTATCTTGTGTTTTTATTTTTTCTTAGTGTTGTGTTTTTAGTTTTCCCTCAAACTTAGTTTACATTATGTCGAATTATTCCACTAATAGTAGAAAAAAAAAAATCTCTGTGACCTTGTGCAGGTAGTAGCCATCTTGCTAAAGAAGTGTATTGCGTATGCCCTTGCGCCAAATACACTACCACAAGTGTTACATCTTGGGGATGGTTGGTTTTCCACGTACATCAAATTATATTGGAATGTTCTTCCACTTGGGTATATAGGACGATGCGCCAAGTATAATGAGTATATCAAAATTCCCCCATTGTATGGTTACACATTAGACAACACAACTACGGACTGCGCTTCCATGTACATTTGGGTATATTTTTGAAGTCCCCACTTGGTTGTAAACTTTCCATAGGTAACCGAATCAGTCACCTTGTTAACTATGATACACCAAACACGTCATTTGGGGAGATTACCTACACGTACTTAAAAATTTATTGTAGTTCACAGTGGTTTGGTGATCCTAATTTTATTCCTATTTACCCATTTTTATTTTTATTTGTATTTTTACTTTTCTAAATCAATTAACTAAATCACTTTTTACTCCTTAGTCGACCTTAGATTGAGTCTGATGGCAACATTTATAGAGTCTAACAATCAAGGAAACTTGTCTGATAGGAATCTTGGTCCTTTTCCTTCTTTTGGAAATATTGGTGCCCCTTACATGGCGACATTGTCTCTTCCTTTATTTACCATAGTTTTACCAGTATGGTTGTTTTCAACGTCCTTGGTTCCGAACGTCGAAACTTTTCCATAACCAATTCCTCCACTAGAACAACACCAACCTCAAGTTGGACCTTTTCCTTCTTCGCCCATTGTTTCTTATTCTCTTTCCTCTTATTTTCCCCGCTACAAGGAAAATACCCTCTAGCGAAGGTTATAAAGGAGGTTTTTAGTTTTATAAAATTGGCCAAAATTGTCAAAAATACATTTTCTACAACATTCGTTTTTAGTAACGGAGGTTTTGGCGGAGATTTTAATGGAATTTCAACACAACTAAAAAAACTGGGTGGCTGGAGGTTATTACGAATGTTTTTTCATCAGTGCACTACTCAAGTGTCAACGCACCAGTGCATGTCATCTAGACGGTTGGCCCAGAGTGGTCGAAGGTTCATGCAACGAGCCGTAAAGGTCTAAAACAACATCGGGCGCACTGTAGGTGATACAACGCACGGGTTCGTTCTAATTGGTATTGGGATTTATGCGGTGCCAATAGGTTGTATCAATGCACCGGTTCGTAGTATTATAGAAACGCACCTATGCGCATTATCAAAGAAATGCACTGATTGTTCTAATTCGTATTTGTATTTGTGCGGTGCCCATAGGTTGTACAAACACACCAGTGAGTAGTCTCACATAAACACACCGATGTACAGTAACTAACACGCACCGGTGTTCATTTTGTATTTTTTAGAAACATCGACCTGTGACAGTGCTATTATTGTGATTTTTTAAAATTCATTATTCATCAAAATTCGACACATCTTATAAAAGTATTTATATTAATTAATTTTTTATTAATGCATTTGAATGTGATGTTTGGATTAATTTTTTCTATCATATCATAATTATTGTGATTTTTTAAATTCATTGTTCATCAAAAGACAACACATATCTTATAACAGTATTCATATCAATTAAATTTTTATTAGTGCATTTGAATGTGATGTTTGGATTAATTTGTTATATCATATCATCAGATTCACATCTATTCATTATAATATTTAATCATCCATAAATTTAATCAGTGGTGTTACATTTCACAGTGACAATGGAGAACGCAATAGAATAAATTAAAACATATTTATTATATATATATGAATAAGAAAGTCTTTGTCATACAAAATGGGACAGATATTGGTATCCCTTTGCCTTTCAATTGGGAAACTATGTCCATTACAATAAACAAAATGTCTGATTTCATAGACAAATATTTCAAAAAATACAACGCCTTGCTTTGATATCCAAACATAATGATGATCATTCTTTGCTTGAACTATTGTCACTACTCGAGCTACTTCCATGACTTGGGTTATTTTTAGGAATGTTTTGTTCATGGTGTGGATTGTTTTCTTCTTCTTCACCTTCCATCTACAAACATAAAAATAAGTTGCAATGAGTGTATATACATTGGTGAGAATAATGAAAATTACAATATTAAATAATATACATCAATGTAAATCGAAAAGAAATGACGTACCATAGAAACAATTGATTCATGAACTATACACATTATTTCAAAACCAAATTTCATGCCATATTTCAATATTTCATCTATTGGCGTAGTTCCATACTTTGTTTCCTGCAAGTTTCATACCCCATAACAAATCATATATTTATATAAAATATTTTTTGTTCTATTAATTATAGACGGAGCTAAGTGAAACAAGATCGATAGATGCTTACAAATTCCACAATTAATTTATGATATGCCAACATATAATCATAACCCATATTTAACCCAATTTCAATCAATTCGTCTGATGGTTCTTCTTTGTATGTTAGCACATGTTTGTAATATTCCTTTTTCAGAATTTTATGCATTATGGTTCATGAGGACGTTGTATAAGGAAGGAAGTGTAAAAATAAGCTAAAAGGGGACTTATATCCCTTAGTTAACACATCATACATTACACTTCCAGAAGTATGGCTCAAAGAAATAACCCTAGGATGGTTATTCAGATCTCCTTCTCCTCGGTATCTTGAAAAAGTGCTCAAAGAGTGAGCTACAACAACATATGAGCATAATCATGAAACTCTACAAAAATGTACACATAAATATATGGAATATAATAAAGCCATCATGTTTATTAATAAATCAGCTACAATATACAGAAATATGTTGAGGGACAAGCCACTTAAGCTACAAGAATGAATCTCCAAGGATCAAACTATGAAACACACGAGTTGTTGCAACTGCACAAAATGCCGAAGGGCAGTGACAGCGCTGTCTATATTATGGTAGCTACTGCAATAGATACATGTACATGAAATATGGCTGAAATATATAAATAAATTCCCAACAATAGAATAATGGGCTCCAATACAAGATTTCTAGCCAACCTAGGAGAGATTGCTCGAAATGCCGGAAAATGTACAATGTGACAATCTGACTTGTCACTGAAACTAAATCAAAATATAAAATGAGGCTGAAGTAGATTGGAAATGGTGATGCCCTCCTCTGATATTTTATCTAAGAAAAAGGCTGAACCTTTTACTCATAAACAACTCCTCTTGATGAGCTCAAATAACCCTCCCAGTAACTAATAGCCAAAATAACATAGATCAAGTTGGGAGCTGCACTGTGAAGGAAAGTGGATGGTTGGCCAGATGAAAATGATATGTAAATAAGCCTGGGAGTCCTCCTCACTAATCCTCCAACGAATAGTTGAGACCTCCACTGAAAAACAAACCAAGGAACAACTCAAGAGATCCTCTATTGTTGGACCCTGCAGCACAAAATTATCCTGCTCCAGGAATAACGCTATGACTGAAGGAGCTAGATTTGGCCAGATGTCGAAATGAGGAAATGCAGCTCTATAACCTCTCCTTCCCTGAGGATGAGGTAGGGATTCCTGACCGGGAACACCCTAGTGCTATCCAGCACTTTTCTCTTGCTAAACAACAAGAGGAGCGAAGTCTCGACAGACAAAGCAAAATAATAATCAAGCATGAAGAACAATAGCTCTCCTCCTCTTCTTATATAACAAGTGCTCCTCTCCACCATGGGTCCCATCCACATGTGCCTTCCAACTCATGCATGTGATCCTCCTCTAAAACTGTGCATTCCATCAAGGAGATACATTGTATCTAGAGAGTGCATGTGGACTTGGTCAAAATGTCTAGATCAAGCATGATCCGGTCTTGTTCACACCATGTGGTGCTCGATTTAGCTGCTTTATTCTTCCTCCTTTCACATGAGGAGTGTTTATTCTTCCTTCTCAAGGATTATGGGGCCTTCCTGCCCATTTTATTTAATTAAATAAAATACTGCTAACTATAATGTTCCTTTTAGCTTGAGGCCAAAAATTGGGAACATTACAGTCCTTCCCCTTCAAAATTTTGCTTGTCCTCAAGCAACTGCAAGGTAGATAAAAATTTCCTCCTCCTCTGCTTGTGGCCTCCTCATCAATAGACCCCACCATAGCTCATCAAAATGTGTAATGAATATTTCCTCCATGTATCCCTCCAAGTGTGTAAAACCAAAGTATACATCATGAGATAATAGAAGATGAAAGTGGAAATCTCCTTGTTGTTCAATGGCCTCCTCAAGGTAGGAGTGATGGAAAGCATGGGAATTCTTATTCCCAATGAGTGACTCCTTCACCCATGCAATAATCCAAATTAAATGAGCCATCTTAGGTAGATCAACAAAGCAACCCTCATCCTCGGATCTATGCAACATATTGGGTTTGAATGGGGAGTTTAGATTTTCCCATCCATGTATTTTCTCCCTCAATTTATGATAAGTGTGAGGGGGTTGATGATATTGGGCTGAACTGTCATGGCCTCTACAATTGGCCCAAGCCTCCCCACAAAATGAATCAACCATGAAGTGCCTCCTCCAACAACGCACTCTCTCCCAATAGCTCCTCCTACATGAAGAGAGAAGTAGTGACATGGAAATCATGGTGTGCCCATTGTTTCCCTTAAAACATACAATATGTGAAAAGGGGAGAATCATACTCCCAATGGGCATATTCAACTCCAAGCCCACTCTCCAAACAAAGCCTCCCATGAGTATACAAACATTGGTAACATATGGAAGAAAAATACAATGAAAACGAGTTGCCACATTGCAACCGGAGAGGGAATCATATTTCCATATGAGGAACCAGCGCAGTGCATTCCATGCCTACCTCAAAACAAAAGATAACAAGTGCTTTACTAGCCACTTGTTTGCTGCCACAAACATCTCATAATTTGAAAACATGTAATTACATTTTGGTGCCACTGGTGCACACCAAGAAGTATGTGGCTTCGCCCACAAACCACCATTAAGGTAGCCAAAATCAATGCTACCAATAGCTGCAAGTACATCATACAAAATGCAATAAGGGATGATCCTCCTCGATACAATATGCTACTCATATAATGTAAAGAATTACAAAACATAATGTGAAATTATACCTTCTCTACCATGTACTTGAGACCTTGAGCTGAAATGGCTCATCTGAATACTCTCCCTCACCTCCAATGAGTAGGGAAATGGTTGTGCCAACCTCTCAAAAATCATCTGGGCTATGCATCTCTCCATATGTTGATATATGTCATGCTGGATGCCCTCCCAAGTGAACTCCTCCATCAACTGGAAATATGCATCAAAGTGCATAGAAGAGAATTCCTCA
The DNA here is from genome assembly GCA_034641835.2 of Pinus albicaulis. NCBI lineage: Eukaryota > Viridiplantae > Streptophyta > Pinopsida > Pinales > Pinaceae > Pinus > Pinus albicaulis. The sequence goes on along the minus strand of CM076578.1, from coordinate 1,439,334,411 downwards.
TGTGCTGCATGCAGCAGCTTCTCCTTGAGACTAGAAGATCTAGTCAAGAAGATCCTAACATAGGAATAGATGACCATATCACCCACCATGTATCTGTCATCTCCATCTGGGTCATCAAGAATCATGCATGCACCAAGATCCTTGGAGTACTCTACCAAAATCCGAGACCTCCAATAAGGATCAATCCTCCTCAAAGACAGCGCTGGTGATCTGGCATGTGAAGCTCTCCTCATGCTGCTACCTGGTACTTTGACATCCCCCATGCCAAAGTCTTCCTCCAGACTTTTCACCTCTCCAAAATCTAAGAGTGGTGAATCCCAAAGTAAGATGCCTCTCTTCAATGTCGGTTCCATTGGCCTCCCAAGTGGAATGCCTCCCTGTAGTGAGAAGTAAATATGGGAAGTAGACTGTGTATATGAGAGGAATGGATGGTCCCTCTCTCCATTACATAGTTCAGTCTCTCTCCCATGTGAAGAAACTATCCTCAAAAGATAAGGGTGAATGCTCATTCCCCTGGAATGTTGATCCCTTTCTTCTCCTCCATCCTTCATTTCACAATCCTCCAAGACTACTGTATGTTGCTCAGGAATTGTGACTAAGTCCCCACATGTAGTACCCCTTGGAATATCTTATATAGACACAAGGAATCCTCTCATGGAAGCAATGGCTCCCATCTCATCTCCATGTGGTGATGGGTCTCCCTCCAATGATACAGCACTGTGGGATCTCCTATGCACCTTCTCTTCATCAATATGTGAGTATGCCTCCTCTTTAATGAGAGACCATGGATTTTGGTCTCCTCTTGGAAGAAGGACCTTCATATTATCACAAATGGAAGAGTTCCCTTCATACAATGGGGGTCTTGCCTCTAGCAAGTCAACATCCCGGTTTTCTTCCCCTCTAGAAATGTGGAGTGGATTTTTTTTCATGTCTCCTTCCAATGCATGCAAAGTGTTTGAAGATATGATGCATGATGATTCACATTGATTCCCATCAAATTTCTTCATCAAACCCTTAGTGAATTCATCATAGGTTTATACATTTGCATGATAACATGAAACATAAATTTTAAACCACAAATCATGGGCCATACCTTTAAGACGCAGCGCTACTATAGTGATGGCCTCCTTGGCTGCAACTTACTGAAAATATGTATCAAGCTCCTCCACCCAAGCTGTGGTTTTGCACCTTGCTGATCCATCGAAAGTGGATAGAAAGAATATATCTTTCTTTCTCCCTTTGTAGCTACTGGATCTTGCTCCCCTGAGTCTTCAAAACTCTTGGAAGTCCAATTGCACTTCGAATCTCCATGATTGAGATTCATACTCCCAAAGAAAATCACTCAAGGTCTCCTCCCTTGGTGACTCCTCTTCCTCCATTCTTCCTGCAGTAGATGTGGGAAATGTACTGTCCTATGGATCTGCATGTGTGGCTGAATGCTCACACCCAATGTGGTTACAACTAGGGCTTGATTTATCCACAAACCCTCTCAGGAAATTTCTCCATTTTTCCCTTTCTATCTCCTCAAGATCTTCAATGATACCCTCCAAGGTCTGGAAAAGAAGAAGGGAAACCTCCTCTTCCATCATTCCTCTTATTTTATTTTCTCTGTACATCTCCTCTTCTAAATGAGGAGCTTCTCCTTCTAATTTCATAGTATATTGGGCTGCATAGCCTGAGCCAAGATTGATGCTTTGATACCACTGTAATATTCTTTTTTCTGAATTTTCTGCATTACGGTTCATGAGGACGTTGTATAAGGAAGGAAATGTAAAAATAAGCTGAAAGGGGACTTATATCCCGTATTTAACACACCATACATTACACTTATAGAATTATAGCTCAAAGAAATAACCCTAGGAGGGTTATTCAGATCTCCTTCTCCTCGGTATCTTGAAAAGTACTCAAAGAGTGAGCTACAGCAACATATGAGCATAATCATGAAACTCTGCAAAACTGTACATATCAATATATGGAATATAATATAGCCATCATGTTTATTAATAAATCAGTTACAATATATAGAAATATATTGAGGGACAAGCCACTCAAGCTACAGGAATTAATCTCCAAGGATCAAACTATGAAACACACGAGTTGCTGCAACTGCACAAAATGCCGGAGGGCAGTGACAGTGCTGTATATATTATGGTAGCTGCTGAAATAGATACATGTACATGAAATATGGCTGAAATATATAAATAAATTCCCAACAATAGAGTAATGGGCTCCAATACAAGATTTCTAGCCAATCTAGGAGAGATTGCTAGAAATGCCGGAAAATGTACAATGTGACAATCTGACTTGTCACTGCAACTAAATCAAAATAAAAAATGAGGCTGAAGCAGATCGGAAATAGTGATGCCCTCCTATGATAGTGTATCTAAGCAAAAGGCTGATCCTTTTACTCAGAAACAACTCCTCCTGATGAGCTCAAATAACCCTCCCAGCAACTGCTAGCCAAAATAATGCAAATCAAGTTGGTTTTTGCGTTGTGAGGGAAGTTGGATGGTTGGCCAGATGAAAATGATATGGAAATAAGCCTAGGAGTCCTCCGCATTGATCCTCCAATGAATAGTTGAGCCCTCCACTCAAAAACAAGCCAAGGAACAACTCACGAGATCCTCTGTTGCTGGACCCTGTAGCACAAAATTATTCTGCTCCAGGAATAACGATGTGACTGAAGGAGCTAGCTTTGGAAAAATTTCGGAATGATGAAATGCAGCTCTATAACCTCTCCTTCCCTGAGGATGAGATAGGGATTCCCAACCGGGAACACCCTAGTGCTATGCAGCACTGCACTCTTTCTAAACAGCAAGAGGAGCGAAGTCTCAACAAACTAAGTGAAATAATAATCAAGCATGAAGAACAATAGCTCTCCTCCTCTTCTTATATAGCAAGTTCTCCTCTCCACCATGGGTCCCATCCACATGTGCCTTCCAATTCATGCATGTGATCCTCCTCTAAAATTGCGTAGTCCATCAAGGTGATACATTGTATCTATACAGTGCATGTGGACTTAGTCAAAATGTCTAAATCAAGCACGATCCAGTCCTATTCACACCATGTGGTGCTCAATTTAGCTGCTTTATTCTTCCTCCTTTCACATGAGGTGTGTTTATTCTTCCTTCTCAAGGATTATGGGGCCTTCTTACCCATTTTATTTAATTAAATAAAATACTTCTAACTATAATGTTCCTTTTAGCTTGAGGCTAAAAATTGGGAACATTACACTATTTGAAGACATTCAATGATGATTTTTGTAAAAAAACTTAAAATATACAAAAATGAAATCTATTTAAGTTGTTATAAGGAAGTAAAAATTACTCACAAACTTAGATATCAACCCTTTTCTTCCTTGTCGTCCTGTTTTATGTGTTGAATTGGTCCCATTTTCTTTTCTTTTCTACAAGAAAATACTTGAAAATTAAAAGAAAAAATCGGAGAGGAATGATACCAATAATGGTTGAATCAACCACCGATTCAATTCCTGCTACGTCCAGATTCACTAATTAGGACTGACTACAGAAATATTAGTTCTTCAAAAGCTGGCAATGGAGGTAATCAAATAGAGGTTGGTATGGATGATTACTTTAGGGATACGAGTGCCATGGAGACAATGTTGTTAGATGTATTCCAAAATGATGATCAGCTAGGGGATGATGCTCATATCGCTGACACCTTTTTCGAAAGCCTTAAATTTGCTTCCACCACCCCTCTCTTTGGACCTAGAGGTCAGTAAAATTCTACCCATTTGGGGACAAAGATATTACTATACAACTTGAAAGCAAAGTTTGGCTTGTCGAATGCATGTTTCTCAGAAATTTTGAGGTAAGTTACCATAAAGTCCTCCTTATATAAATTTGAGAAATATAATCACACAATGAACATTACAAATGGTCAATTTTATGAACAATAATTTTTATGTCGACATTGATGTACATTTAATATTTTCAATTCTCACCAACTACAGGTTATTCAAATATAAGGTTCTTCCGAGTGATAATGTCTTGCCCTGTAGCTGCGAAGAGGCAAAGAAATTGTTGAAAATGTTGGGTGTTGAGTACATATCATATCATGCATGTCCAAATGATTGTATTATATATAGAGGAGAATATGCAGACAAAGAGATATGTCTGAAATGTGGGCATGACAGGTATTATAAATAAAAAAAGAAGGGTATATCATGTGGTCCCCCTTTTAATATATTTAGGCACATGCTTATAATCCCAAGGATTCAAAGTCTCTCTCGTTGCAAATAATTAGCTATGTTGCAGGGTTGGAATGCATCACACAGAAGTAAGTTGGGATTTTTGTGAATCCCAACTGATTCAATAGCCATGAAGCATATAGAGGATACATGGCCCAAAAAATCCAAGGATGAATTACGAAGTCTACGACTCGGCATAGCCATGGATGGTGTCAACCCATATTCCCTCCAAAACACCAACTATTATGTTTGGCCTATAGTAGTGATCAATAACAATATCCCCCCATGGTTGTCCGTGAAGAATGAACATCTTATGTTGGCTCTCATAGTCCCTGGTAGAAGACAAGTGAAGAATATGGATCTCTACGTACAACAATTGGTAGATGAATTGAAGGAATTATGGGATGGGATAAATGTATACGATGTATCAAGACCCATCTTAGCAAAGAGGAGTTTTACGTTGTATGGCATATGTGCTTACACGGCACATGATTATCCAAGATTAGGAGTTTTCTCTGGTAAATTACATTTTTATTGATTTATTTATATACGTAACAATATTATTTTTCATATTATTTATTTAATTTGTTGTAATCGTTCTGATCTTCATGATATTCTTTAACGTGCCATGCATATAAATTGTATACAATAATATCGCAGGTCTTGTAACAGAAGGGTATTTTGGATGTAAATGTTGTGGATATTCTATGAAAATTATATGGTCCAACGACCTACGAAAACCAATGTATGACTGCTCCAGGGTATTCCTCCCAGAAGAACACCTTTATAGAAGAGCAAAATCTTCTTTCAATGGTAAATGAGAGATAACCCAAAGGCCTCCAATAACGACACCATCTAAATGGATTAGAGCATATGAGAGAGAGAAGGAGAAGGATTTCATAGAAATGCTCGATTTAAATGGGGAGCCTATGTTTGATGATCCAGAATTCTTCGACACCTATGTTGAGAAATTTCCCATTGGGATGAAAAGGAAATCTATCTTTTATAACCTCCCATATTGGGAGTATCTTAATATTACCCACTTATTAGATCCCATGCATATATTTAAAAATGTTTCATCTTCTTTATGGAGGCACATATCATCGAAACAAAGTGACACATTGGTTTTTAGGAAAGATCTTATTACTTCAAAAACTAAAAAGAAACATTGGCCAAGACGATTAGAAAGTACATGATCAGAGGCAGATGTTGGTCCCTCTAATTCATGGTATTTCAAAGAAGTTGATGTCCCATGGATTTTAAAAAAAGATGATCTTTCTTTAGAAAAGGAAGTTATAATGGATTTGAGGGTGCCATATTCATATGGGTCTCACTACGACGCTACTTCACCATGGATGACCATTTTTCGGGGTTGAAATCGCATGACCATTTGAATATTCTAAGAGTAGGTATAATTCCAAAATCATGATTTTATTATTTTTTATATTAATAAATTATCCCATGTAGGGATCATAAAACATAAATAATTTTGTATATTATTGCATGTGTTTGTAACTTTGTAGTGTCATTATCCTTTGTTCATATGTGGGTGTGTGAAACATGAATTCCCTCAACACCTAGGAAGTGCCATATCTAAATTATCTGCATTTTTACGTTGGATCACGTCAAAGGAGATTCATGTGGCTAGCATTCCACGGTGGCATCAAGAGATAGTTGAGATTGTTTCTATGTTTGAGAAGGAACTGCCGACGAGTTTCATGGACTTGCAGGTTCATCTTCTAATCAACCTAGTAGATGAGTTTGAATTATTTGGGGTGGTTTCTTGTCATTGGATGTTCTTCTTAGAGAGGTACATGAAGAAATTGAAAGGTTTTGTTCGACAAAGGGCAAAACCCGAGGGGTCTATGGCAGAGGGGTATGTATGAGTCTTTCTATTATGCCAGTGAGTACATCAAGCATATCAACAACAGACTAAGTGTGGTGATTTGGGATGATGAGAGGGATGAAGACAAAAGAGAAGGGGAGCTGCTCCAAACAAACGGAAAAAAACACTTGATAAAGAGTAAGCGAATAATAATTTTTCAAATTTACACAAAGTAAATATTCATGTTGAACTTAGATATAATGTATATTTTGATCTCTCTGTACTATATAATGTCGGTTTGATTTCATTAGGGAATGCAGAAATTGAATCAATCAATAAATTTTTTATCTACAATTTTGAAGCGACACAACCGTGGGTCGCATTGTACGAACAAAAGAGGATGAAATGGGATAGTGATGATTGAATTCACATGATTTAATGGTATAATTGTTACTTATCCCGATCATTTAAAATAAAATATGCCAAAAATATGCCCCAATAGTTGGGTTGTTGACCAAGTCAGAGAGAAATACGGTGCAAACGGTTGTTACCCGTGTGCTGAAGAGGATGCGCTAAATTTAGGGATTGGGTGCAGCAACTCGGTAATAATATATCTAATTTATATGTACATTTGAAACTTAATAATGCACCTTTCAAATGTAATTACATCTATATTTCATATTTTAACTGTTGGGTTATTATAAGACACATGACACTATGATTTTTTTAACTTTTTTATAATAGGTGCATTTGTTCCCATCTATGTGGGCATATGGAGACCATTTTTGCACAGAAAATGCCAATGTTGGAAACATTACACAAGACTGTGGAGTGGAAGCTGATTTTGATCAATCTAGTTGATCTAGCCATCATGATCAAAACCTAGTACGAGGGACATTAGGTCACATCAGAAAGATACAAGATATCATTTAAGTGGAATTCTCTTCTTTTCAATGTGTTATTTTTAGGTGCAAGTGGTGGGACACCTTTGATCAGCATAATGTAAAGGAATATCGGGATAGTAGGCCGATATGTATCAACTCTAGAAAGATGTGGGATGAAGCTAAGGAGCCCTATGTTTTCCCCAAACACTGCAACCAGGTTTTTTTTACCCATATGTGTTGGATAGAGATTGGTGGTTCGTATTGAGACATGACCCTAGATCAAAACATATTTTATAGAACAATAGTGTTATCATGCGAGCTGGAAGATAATGAGGGTGATCATGAGAACCGAGAGTGATATGGTACATGTGTTATTTCATCAATATTTATACTTTTTAAGATGGGTTTCTATAAAGAAGAGGACTTAATTACCTTATAACTTATATAAGACTCTCTTTTTTGAAACATTATAATGTGTATTTTGAATTAATTGGTAATTTTCATTTTGTTAATGTTAAAATCAATATTTCACTTAATAATTTGCAATTGTGTTGATCTCCAAAACAGTGGCGTAATGTATAAAGTTATTTTTTTTTGTACGTAAGATCATAATAAAATAATGATAATTCTAAAGCAAATGAATTTATTTGCATTATTTTCTAAACTTTATTATGTTACAAAAATTCATAATATTCTAGATTTATTATTTTACAATTATTTACAATTTTACAAATTTACAAATTTAAAATTTTTAATAAAATCATTTCACATTAATACAATTAAAATTTTCACATTAATACAGTTAAAATTTTACAAATATTTTGCATACAATTACAATTACAATTTTACAATTTCACATACAATTACAATTACAATTACAATTTTAGAATTTTACATAAAATTAAAATTTTACAATTACAATCATTTCACAGTAATCCAATTAAAATTTTACAAATAGTTTACATACAATTAGAATTACAATTACAATTTTACAATTTCACGTACAATTAGAATTAAAATTACAATTACAATTTTAGAATTTTACATAAAATTTACAATTACAATTACAATTTTACAATTTTACATATATACAATTACAATTAAAATTACAATTACAATCATTTCACAATAAATTAAATATTACAATTACAAATAAAATTTTACAAATATTTTACATACAATTACAATTAAAATTACAAATACAATTACAATTACAATTTTACATATATAAAATTACAATTACAATCATTTCACAATAAATTAAATATTACAAATTATAATTAAAATTTTACAAATATTTTACATACAATTACAATTACAAATGCAATTAAAATTTTACAATTTTACATACAATCAAAATTAAAATTATGATTACAATCACGACATAATATTTAATAAATATCATGATTTAATATTAAATTAAATAAGCATCACGATCATGATAACCATCGTACAAACATCATATTCGACTAAAAAAACACATTCAAATTTGCTAACATCATCTAATCATGATGATTATGATCATCTAACAAAACACAATTAGCATTGAATAACATCAACACAACACAAAAATCAAATATACATCTCATGTCAAACAATTACTATCACATACACATATATCTACAAGTTGCACATTAAATTAACATATCTAACATGACCTAACAATATACACATCATGATGATCACCAACATGTAAATTAAGTATAACTACAACATGAACATAAAATACATAGACTATATAGAGTATATATATAACTTCAAAAATATACAATTGTAATATAAATGTCAAATATTAGCTGGTGGTACATCATCAATAGTAGTACTAGTTGAGGCATGCTCAGTCAATGGTGCAGCCTCGACAAGCTCAGATAGATGTTGATCATCACGTGCCTACTGATTTGGTGGTGCCTCATGCTAATTAGGATCAATTGTTGAATGCTCATGATGACTCGCATAGTCAATGGTCCATCCTTCTCATGATCATGAGTATTGTTGGATGTTGCAGGCTATTGACTCGACGTGGATGGTCCAGCCTGCTCTCCCTCATGACTGTTGATCGATTCTGCAATCTTCTCATCTGCGGCATGAGCTGAACAATGATCACTCCCCTGATCATGATCATCAGATGATGTGTCGCTGCTCGATTGTTGACGTATTGCGTCTCGACCACGCCTACATCAAAGGGTCCTCCTCAACCGCGTAACTAAGCTCATAGCTCCTATGACATGCCACATCAGGGTTAACATGTCACGCAACATGCCTCTCCACATTTGTACCAGTCTAGCATCGACTTGTATCTCTCTCATAATGGAGGGCCTAACTCCCACCTCCACAAACAATGCACATAGTTAGTCACCCAACTCCATTCTCAATCTACTGTCAGGCCTACGCCTAGCAAAAGCGGTACCGATGCACAATGAGGACCAGGTCTGTCTACACCGACCTAATCCTTGGCATCTGCCATATCCTAATCGTCACCAGGATCTTCACCTGGATCATTTGGTGGCAGTGGCATCTCATCACCATCAAATGACCCAATGTCTGCAAAATATATATAAGTACACAACAATAATTAGACAATTTCATTAAATATATAATTAAAAACAAGTTAAAGAACATGTTAGAATAAATTTAAATAAAACAGTAATATTACCTCTATCATCTGGTGGCTCATCATCTGTGAAGAGGATGTTGGCACACCCTCCCAATCCAAAATAGCATACAGACAAGGGACCAGAATGAAGGGATGTTCATCAACACTGGCTAGAAACTCCAGTGCATCATCCAATATCCTCGCAGAAAACTATGACTCACCCCTCTTGGGCACCATCTGTCCCCACATCTGCATTCGTACATGCAACATCGGCCTACGAGGCTGCCAAACAAAAGTAGGCCTCGTCTCTGGAAACTTCTCAAAAAATAAACAAAATATCTCTGAAGCAAAAGGAAATTTCACCCTCCCTTGTGCCTAAGCACGACATCTATCTAAAGTTGTACATAACTGTTGCAAAAAAATGGCATACCACCTCACAAGTTGTGGCTCCTGTGCTAAGGAATCAACATAAAATAGAAGCGGGCAACTAATGCGTTGCCTGTCACTAGTGTTGTGTGAAATGGTCGAAATTAGTAGTGAGAGGCACCTCACCACCTCTCTACCAAATGAAGCAATATGTAATTAACCTCTAGAGACCTGAAAATTTGAAGGAGACAGTATATCTGCGCTAATGTATCTCTAGGAGTACACCAACTGACTCCCTGCTGCATAGCCAACTCGTACCTATTGGAAAGAGGGAAAATCCACCCCTCTCCTCGATAGGCCAGTAATGAAATAGATTTCCTCCTCAGTGGGTGTGTACCACTGGTTAGGGCTAGCCCAGAAAGCCTATAGGTGGGCATTCCACCTGCGGATAAGATGTCGCAAAAACACACCATGGCCCTTTAGGGATGTAGCTTCCTCATAGAACTTGAGGAAGCCTATCTGCGTTAGGAGCCCCTAGGTGGCTATTGTAATAGGGTGAGGGTATGTATCTCTCTCCCTCTCTCGCACCTCCCACAAGCGAACCATTTTATACCAGTCTGCTTGTTGTTGTCGTTGTTCCCTCTCTTCTCTCCTTTCACGTTGTTGAATGATTGACATATTAAATACAATTTTTTTATTAAACGAGACATGTATTTAGGAATATACATATATATATATATATATATTTAAAAAAAAAAAAAAAAAACAGTCGGTGCGCCACAAAAATAGGCATGCACCGGTAACGATGCGTCTTTTTTTGTTGCGCACCAGAGGCAGTGCACCAGAAAATTTTCTGTGTACCGGAGGTGGTGCACCTACAAATTTTCAATGCACTGGCCTCTTGGAATTCTTACAAGGTCAATGGTGTGGTGGTATAATATACCACACCGTTGACTATGTACCAATGTCAGGAGGGCAGTGCGCTGACCAAACTATACGCCCCGGGGCGTATAGTTTAGGAATCGCACCACCCTCCTGACATCACTATATAGTCAACGGTGTAGTCATTTACATGACCGCGCCATTGACTATGTCAAGTTTGGGGTAGCGGTGCGCTAACAAAATTACCCACCCCGGGGCAGATCTTTCCGTCAACACACCACATTCCCACAATTCGACATGGTCAACGGTGAGGCCGGGTAACCGACTGCACCGCACTTTTTTTAATTTTAATAAATCATGGTGTGTCATTTTGGTACTGCCCTGGAACAGGTGTGGATACCATTATCATCGATCGCAGTGCAACCTATAAATTTACAGGCAGCACTGCGAACCAGTGCGACCCGAACGGCTCGAGCGCACTGCGAACCAGTAAGAGCTGAACGGCTCGAGCGCACCACGTGGGAATTTTCTTTTTTTAAATAAGGTGAATTTTAAGCCATTTTAGAAAAATAATTCGCTAAAAGGTTTAATTATGGAAAAACAAGGAAAATACCTGTACATTTGGCCATCAAGGAGGCATATTAGATGTAGAATTTTCAAAACTAAATTTTCCCACCATTTTGAAAAATTCAAAATGGAGATGGTGGGCAATGGACAGCAGCAGTGTGTGCAGTGGGAGCACCGATGGCAAGGCCCCTCACACAAGGTAAATTTGCACCAGTTCTTGAGATCTCTAGAGCACGTAAAAGTGAAAAATGTGGATTTTTTACCATAATTTTTTTATTTATTTAACTCTGTTCCAGTGTGCGGGTTTTATAGCCGCACCGGGTTGTTTCAGTTTTTGCGCGAGGTTTTAGGATGGACCGATGCGGAATATTTGTAAAGCATCGATGCGCTATAGTAATGAGGCACACCAAATGGGTTTGTATCGATCACATTTTTTCCTAGTGTTCCAATGTTTTGTGCGCACCGATGCTTTCTCTAGTTGAACGCACCATTGCAGTTTAGGATGATAAACACACCGAAAGAAAAACATCCGCAAAAACCTCCACCCACCAACCTCCTCTAGTAACCTCCGCTACAAACAGATGTTTGGGCTATTTTTATAATGGGTTCCTCAAAAACATCTGCTAGAGGGTCTTTTCCTTATAGTTCCCATTGAAATCTTTGATGCTAGTAACCAGGGAGTTAAGAAAAAGAAGAAAAGGAAGAAGATGGAGAAGAAAAATAAGAAAGGGGGAAACAAACCAACAAAAAATATGAATGTATCCAGTGCTTCCAAGCCTCGTAAATTTCTTACATGATTTATAAAGGTGATCACCTTCTTAGATATTGATCTTGTATTCCCAAATTATTATAAGTGTGGTCTATAGTTTTGCAATGGCCCTTGGCGTCAACCTCTAGAGATCATGCTGGTGACAAACCATCAAATAGTGATAATAAGGTTCCCAAGAAGAAGGGTAAAGTTAAGTTTCCCTATAGGTTATTTAAATGGAATCATCAAATTCTCCTTTTCTCTTATATGGATTAAGACTCCGAAGTGTTAGAAAGCCTTACTACTTCTCAACAGCAACTTCCAACTGACTATTGTTCGTCCAATAGTATCATTGATGATACCGTTAGACTAAGACTCTTTCAACACACATTAATAAGGCCTACAGTGAAATGGTATGTTGAGCAGCCTTCTTCTTCTCATGGAACCTTTAGCGCCCTTGCTACTGCATTCCTCACCTATTTCCAGCTCCCCATCCGTCATGATTCGAGAATGGAATTGCTGACACATTTCAGACAAACACCAGTCATCCATATATCAGACCAACTCCATGAATGGTGATGATGTCGTAGTTTGTGCAAATCCAAACACGATATAGAGTGTTTTTTAACTTATTTTTGAAAACTCTCACAACTAAGATTTCAAAATACATGGTGATGTAGAAACCCGCCTCCGAGGAGGACGCCATTAGCAAGGCCCAACAACTTGAACTCATATACACCCAATCATGATATATTTACAATTTCCTTCCAAATGCCCCATGCTTGCAAACTTATAGGAAATTACCGGGCACCTCGAATACCGTAGACAGTTTGATTGGGTCCTTAGCCCAAGGTCACATAAGTAGCAAAAACCAGTACCCAAGATACTCGTAACTGGACAATTTTTATTCAATTGATGGAACAAATTCTCCAAAGAAATAGAGAATATCGTTTCTTGATTGTGCGGGCTAGCGAAAAATAAGGAGAACCGTGCTAGTTTTATAATAGAAATATGATTGTTAGCTGCCGAATTCTTAGGATCTCCTGATCCTTAGGATTCACTTTCATCCATTAGTTTTTCTATTATGCTATATAACATTGATGGGTGGAAAGGGATTGTAACTTCAACTTCGAGATTTAACTTTCACCCTTGTTATTATTATCTTTGTATTAAGAAAAAATCATACTCATTACGGTGATGTTATACCTTTATTACTGCAATTAATGAGAAACATGGAGTTTTCCTTTTAATTGCATTATGAGCTTTTTCAGCATTAACTTCTGGAGGCTTTGGGCTCAGTCGTTGGGAGATTTTCTTTTTCGTTGTGCCATAATTATTTCCTTCTTTTCTGCAATTATTGATTATTGTTCTTTCATAGAATTAAGTTAATTTGATCGTTGTGTGATGTTAGAATTATTCTTTACGATTTACCTTTACAATTGAATAGATATTTAGACATTGTTACTTTTACATATGAATATTGTTCTCTAATGAATTGCTTAGATTAAGCCATGTGTACCACTTAATTGTTTTTCTTTCTAATTGATGTTAGAAGTTGAGTGATTAATTACTATTATTTCCAATTAATGCTTGAATAATTTATTGATGTTCATTTGTTGTAATCTCTATTTTCATCAGATTAGTTACTGTAGATATCAGATAATAATATTTTAATTTTGATTTCTTTTAATGTATATGTTTGAATTCATTTTCGTTACAAACCAATTAAGATTGGATCTAGCTTTATGGTTTTAATATGCTTTAATACTTATTGTTGGAATTGTCTTAGATTGAAATTCGAGAATTAGAGATTGATTATTGCAATGATTGAGTAAAATTTAGAATCATTTAGTCCAAAAAAACCTCTGATCTCACTGCACAGACAGTGCTAACACCCTTGAAATAAACATACGCATCCCAAGTTGATAATTAATGTAGGTATTAAGATTGATTTATACAGTCATCTTAGTGCACCAACGTTTTGGTGTTATTGTCGGGGAATATCAAGACATGAAGAGCATAGACCCTCAATTTTGTACACACCACATCTACACCAAAAAGGATGCTCGTCCTATTGGGAAAACTCAGTTAATTCTAAACCCACATCTCAGGGATATCATAAAGGAATAATTGCAGAATTTGCTGGACCTGAATTCTAATGGTATAATCAATGATACTATTGGACTTATCACTAGCTCATCTCTCAGTTAGAACTAGTTAAACTTATTTTAACTCAAATAATTGAGTTAACTAATTACAACTCAAAATAAATTGCAACTAGAACCCCTAAAACTTAGAGTGACCCCTATATGCCTCCAATTTGATGCTCTACTCAAATTTAATGAGCTAAATAAGTATTTCCAACTCAGTTAACACTTACAAGTTGTCATGTGATGTGGAATTACAATTTTACTTCTTATTTAATTAAGTGAACATTAAATTAGAAGCCCCCTTGGGCTTCCATTCGTGTTTCCAATTTCAACAATGTTGAAGTTATGGTAGTCTTAGGACCCTTGTATTTTAATTTACTCCTTGGGTGTGACTATGTTTATACCATGAACATTTTCATTTCCACACTCTTTCGAGTGATGTCTTTCGCACATGATGGAAAAATTGTTCCTATCAATCAGATTTCATTTGTTGGTATCAATTTGACTACCAATCATCCAACTCCCCTAAATGATCAAAATATGCTAGTATCTCCCACACAATAGGTCAATTATGTGGCAACATGTCCCAACCTACGAGGATAGTTCTTTTACTGTGTCAACCTCGTTAAAAAATAAAACAAGGTTCCTTGAGAAAATTTCCTTTTCTGTGTCAAGCTTGTTAAAAATTGAAATGAGGATCCATGAGTATAGTTATTTTACTGTGTCAAGCTCGTTAAAAAATTAAATAGGTCCCTTAAGCATAGTTATTTTACTGTTTCAAGCTCGTTTAAAACTGAAACAGGTTACCACAAGCATAGTTTTTTCTATGTTTCAAGCTTGCATAAACATGAAACAACCCTATGAACATAATTATCTTTTGGTGTCACCTTTGTTTTATCCTATCACATGATTCTCTTCCTTCCTTCCTAATGAATATATTTATATAAATGACCAACATTCTCTCTGATTCCATGAGAATATTTGGTGAACGAAATGAATTTGGGGGGGGGACATGCCTCTACCATTATGGTGGGGGAAATGTACTTAGTTCAAGCACAGTTTTCCTCTTTTTCAAGCCTTCGTAAAAATAAAACCACGCACTATCAAGCATATTTTTTTATCTATTTCAATCTTATGTAAAAACGAAACCACTCTCAAGAGTTTCAAGCTTGTGTAAAAATGTAACCACTCTCAAGCATATTTTTTCCTTTGTTTCAAGCTTGTATAAAAATGAAACCTATTCTCGTGACTGCCATTTTTTATTAGCTTTTTTCTGCAAGATGATCCTTGGTTTTTTCATTCCATCATCACGATATGATTGGTTGATCATTCGCTTTTAGTTGGTGTTTTACCCTTTTTTGGAGGAAATTTTGTCATGAGTGTTCTTATTAGCCTGCCTCTTAACCTCTACATGTTTTGAGAAATTACATCATGATCATAAATAGTTTTATCCTTTATACCACTCGTTCCTTTAGGAGGAGTTTCTTTTAAGCTCTTTCAAACTCCCAGAATATGAAAATATTGTCGAGTACTCATCTCTTTCGTACTCCTTAAAGTAAATGAAAGGGATTTTTCCCAGTATAAGTTTAACCCTTTTCCAAATTGGATAAACTATTTATGAAAAAATAATACTTTAGTTGAACATGGCTAAAATGCTCTCCTGGGTATTTTTATTCCTTTTTGGGCCCAAGATAATAAATTTATGAAAAGGAACCTATTGGATTTTTCTTTTTCACCTATTTTTCAAACTCTCTAAACATGAAAAAGAAGTCAATTTATACCTTTGTTAGACTCGTAAAACTATAAACAACATAGGATTCATCAAGCATGATAAGACCAACCACTATTTCTCAAGGTTCATTAAAAGTACTCAGACAGATTCATTTGAAGGATGAACCTATAGATAAAGCATATGTTATCTTCCTAAAGCTTGTCAAAAATGAAGAGTTACTTGCTAGAAATGGAGGGTAAATTGGGGAAATAATACATAAAAAAAAAAAAAAAAATTATGGAAGTGAGTCACTCTTAAACGTGACACTCAAGTTCACCTTTGTGACTACTTTGGGTTGGGGAATCTGTTTTCCTCTCTATTTATCATGCCTCATTAAAATCCTTCATGATGGGTCTTTGAGTCAATGTTGCCAACACCATAAAAGTGTCATCGATATGTTCAATATAATTCCACCCTTAGTTAACATCTTCTATAATACCTTAAGCCTTATTTCATGTTTATCGGCCCTAAACCAGCTTTGAATTGTCATATTTTGTCTCAAATATTGATAATTGTTTCATGTCATTAATGGGGGATTCATTTAGGCCCTTCTATGATGAGTCACTTCCTATGGACTTCAACACATTATCTAGTAAGTTGACTTAGAAACTCCTTTTAGCGCCTTGTAACTTACATATCTTAATGGAAATTTTCCTCGCTTTCAGCAACAAGTTCTCACCATTTACCTTTAACCGAGATATGTTGTGTGGTGTTCAAATTTAACTCATTTATTCATACCTCATGGATTGTGCTTTAGTACCTTGAGAGTCATTATCATTATTGTTACTTCCTCTCGCATATATTAACATTTTTAAGTATTGGTCAGTAATCATATGGTGTCTATCATGCTCGACTCCAACACATATATTCAGATGGTTATACTCTTACTATCGTTTTATGAGGTAGAAGACCCTATATCGAGGTTCATCCATCTAGGTTGTGATTTCAATATTTTTACAATATTTACAAAGTATGATGACTATGGTCATATAGAAATTCATCCAAGCATGGGTACATTATATGTCATCATTGGGCTTGAATTTCATCATTCTACATGTAAAATGGCTTATATATTGAGTATGGGTATGTGTAACTCAGCAATGATATCATAATGATAGTGTATTGTATGTTATAAATTAATTAACATAGCAATGAAACACATACAATATTGTGGAAACACAAACACATAAACGCATAAAACAATAGATACACAGATATATGTGGTTCACCCAATTTTGGCTATGTCCACGAAGAAATAGCTTATCCTTCCTTTTATATTATCCAGAAAAATGAAGAGATACAACCTATAGTAGATCCATTGTAATTTCCTCTTTGCTCTCACACAGTCTCCTCTCTCTTTCTCATTCTGAATAATCCTACACAACTTCCATACAATTCCCTCACATAAATCGAGGGTTTCCTTCTAGGTAAAAAAAAAATAAATTAACCTAAATTATACCATGATATCATTCACCTAATGAATGGCCCAGATTGACTATTAAATTACAATATTAAAAAAAAAAAAACAAAAAACAAAACAAAACAAAACAAACAAACAAAAAAACAAAACAAAAAAAACAAACAAACAAAACAAAAAAAACAAAAACAAAAAAACAATTCAAAAACAAAAAAACAAAAACAAAAAACAAAAAACAAAAATACAAAACAAAACAAAAACAAAAAAACAAAACAAAACAAAAACAAAAACAAAAAAGCAAAAAAAACAAAACAAAACAAAAAGCAAAAAACAAAAAACCTCTCAACATTTAGGAAGATAATCAGGCTCCACACCTAAGAATCTGCCACTTGGAGGTTTATTATATACACTCCATCATTGCTTCCCTTGTTGGACAATGACTCCACTTGGACCTAGTTGTTTCTCATATTTACCATCTTACTTGAAGACCAATTGAAACTGAGTAGAATCTCAGTTTCTCCTAGGTTACAATTTTTGTTAACATATCTCCAGTATTATGGCTAGTGTGTATCTTTTACACCTTCAACTATCCATCTTCCAATAGTGACTATATGAAATGGTACTTGAGTTGTATATGTTTAGTCTTGTAATGAAATGTTAAGTTATTTGTAAGATGAATGGCACTCTAGTTGTCACTATATAACATTCCCATCTCTTTCTTCTTACCTAAATCATCTATAAATCTTTGTAACCAAATCATTTTTTTACTATCCTCTATAGCAGGAACATACTCTACTTTAGTAGTTGAAAGTGCAACAATGTTTTTCAATTTTGAAACCAAACTGACAGTTGTTCCACCTACATTAAACACATACCATGTGGTGCTCCTCATTTTATCTTTGGCACCTACCATATCTAAACTAACATATCCCTGTAGTGAAATGTTTTAACCATAAAAGCATAATGTTTGATTTTTGGTACCTATCAAATACCTGAGAATCCACTTCATTTCCATCCAATGCTCTTTTCCTAGATTTTTCATATACCTAATTACAACTCCCACTGCATGTGAAATATCAGGCCTTGTGCAGACCATTGCATACATTAAACTTCCAATTGTTGATGCATATGGAACTTTACACCTATAATCCATCTCTTCCTAAGTCTTGGGACACATCTCCTTACTTAGTTTGAAATGGCTAGCCAAAGTTGCAAGAATCGTTTGCATCATGAATATTAAATATTTCCAATGTTTATACTCACTCTAATTCCCCTTTATTTTTGTGATTTTTCATGTCTCTAGTTATTCTCATACCAAGGATTTGTTTTATAGATCCCAAATCCTTCATTGCAAATGAATTTTCCAATTTTTTTTTGAGAACATTTATTTCTTTCATGTTATACCCGACAACAAGCATGCCATATACATACAATAACAATATAATATAGCTACCATCATTTTTATTTTTCAGATAAACACAATGATCATAGTGACATCTAGTATAACTTTCTTCAGACATAACCTATCAAAATTTAGATACCACTGACTTAGAGCCTGCTTTAATCCATACACGATCTTCTTTAACCTACACACTAATTTTGCCTTCCCTTTGACTTATACCTTTGTGGTTTTTGCATAAATATTTCTTCTCCAACTCTGGAGAAAGGTTGTCTTTACATCTAATCAAGCCAATATGCAAACCCTTTACTACCCCTAGACTTAAAATAGTTCTAATTGAAGTCATTTTAACAAGAAGAGAAAAAATCCATCAAAGTCTATATACATTTATCTTAGGCCAACCCCCTTCACCACAATTCTAGCCTCATACCTTTGTTTACCGCCATCTTCTTCCTTCAACCTATAAACACATTTATTCTTCAATGTTGTTTTGCCTACAGGAAACTTGACTAAGTCCGAAGTCTGTTTATTCATCAAGGAGTCTATATCTTCTTCCATGGCTTTCTCCCACTTTTTCTTAGTTTCTACCTGCATTGCCTCTTCATATATTTCTGGCTCACCATAAATAGTCAAAAATACATAATATAATGAAGGAAAGTATCATTTGGGGGGTCTACTTATCCTAGTAGATATTCTAACACAAATTTCAGGTGTTTGAGGTGCTTGATGCTATTTTGGTTGTTTTTGTTGTTACAAATGATGATCATTATCATTTTCAAGAAACTTTACTCTTTCTGTGATCTCATCAAGCACTGTGTATTCTTTGTTTTCATTTTCCTATTTCTTTTCCTACATCTGGTCCTTATACATGACCTTTTCATTGTATATGGAATCTCTGCTCCTAATGATTTTGTGATTTTCATAATCATATAAGTGATAACCAAAATCATTAAAACCATATCCAACAAAGGTACATTTCTTTGATTTTTCCTCAATATTTGTTCTATTTTCTTTATTGACGTCAAAAAAGGATTGACAATAGAAAGTCTTTAAAAATGAGTAGTTTACCTTTTTTACCCGTCTATGCCTCCTATGGAATACCACCATCCAAGGAAATTGAAGGCCCTCCGTTTATTAGATAAGAAACAATATCTAAAACATCTACCCAAATTATAAGGGAAATCCAGTATGAAATCTCGTGCATCTTGCACGCTCCATGATAGTCTCGTTCATCCTTTTTGACACACCATTTTCTTGTGGTATTCCTAGAACCTGTAGATTCTCCTCTTTCCATTCCATTATTTGAACAATATTTAATAAACCTTTTGTTGTAATATTCCACTCATTGTATGATCTAATACACTTCAAATTATTTCTTGTCTTCTACTCTAAACTATAGCTCATTAGAGGAAGTTTCGGCCTAAAAGTGCCCATGAAAATTTTGTGTAATTTCCATCTCATAATATGTAGACCAATCAAAATCCTTTAAATTTAAAAAGAGGTACATATAAATATTTTAGAGGAAAAAATAAGAAAAACTACTTTTTCTAATTTTGTATTTTTGGCTTATCTCCTTGTAGATTTTCTTAAATTTCAAGTGTAGACACTCATTGAATGCGGAATTAAATTCCACATCCAATGAGTACTCATTATGCATACTTTTGAGAATACCCACATTGATAAAATTTGAAGATCCATTAAAAAACAGTGTTGAATATGTTTTTTTAATGTATCTTCAATTTTTACCAATCATTAGGGAATTCTGAGGTCTAAAATGGGCTCCTAAGGAAAATGTACAATTAAAATTCATTTCATGAGAACCAATCACATTTTAGGGGATGACATCATCCCTAATGGTTGAGGTGGGCATTGTTGGAGTTAAAGGTACTTACTTGTCACATTCTCAATGGTGGATAAAAACTCATGGTTAACCTTGGTAGTTCTCTAAGTACTTTTAAAGTTAAAGTAAAGTACTCATAATAAATTTCATTTCACACTTTTCGAATAAAAATATATTATTGTCGTTTCATATTTCTTGAAAGAAACAATGCATATCCCTATACATTTATTATATTATATTATATTATTTTTATATAGTATTTTAATTACATGTTATTATACAATTTAGATAATCTAAATTTCAATTAATAGCATATAATATGATTAAGAATTTATAAATTTATATTTATATTTTATTTTATGTTATTTAAGTACAAAGGACAAATGCATTAGTTGTTCAATGATAATGACTTTTTCTTGAAAATCTCATTCTTACATCAATACAATTTTTTTATTAATTTTATTTTCGTACAAATTTTGAATCAAATTTAACTATGGTTACATTGATTGTGGTGCAGAAAGTGAATTGAAAATTCATAAATATTATTTTATTAGTTTAGCTATTATTTGATTATTTCCTTTAGGAGGCCCATTTTAGACCTCAAAATTTTGACAACATATGGTCTTCATACATGCACATTTGAACACTAGTTGAATGTGGAATTTAATTATGCATCTAATGATTGTCTACACTTGAAATTTGAGTAAACCTATAAGGAGATAAGCTAAAAAGGCAATTAAAAAAGTAGTTTTCATCTTTTCCCTCCAAATTTTATAACTATTATTTTATTATTATTCCTTAGAAGGCCACTTTTAGGATGAAATTTCCTCTAATGCCATTTCTTGAAAGTATAAAATACACCATATTTATTCTCAAGACAATAAATCCAGGTTTTTCTAGTTGCATCATCCATAAAAGTAACATAATAGTGAGAGCCATCGAGAGATGATACCGGAGCAGGTCCCCATACATCTGTACGCACAAGATCTAATTTTTCACTCTTCTTTTCTTTCCCAACTCTGATAAATCTGATTGTCTTCTGTTTTCCGTAAACAAAATTTTCATATAAATCCAAATCAACATGCTTCAAACCTGGAAACAAATTTCTTGAGCGCAGAATATGCATCCCTTTCTCACTCATGTGCCTGAGCCTGTGATGCCATAATGTCGTATGTGCTCCTGTGGAGGTTAAAGCATTAACAAAATAAGAAATACCATTGCATAAATACAATGTACCAATCTTTTATCATTTTGATATTACTAGGGCTCCTTTAGTGACCTTACAGGTTTTGTTTGTGAATGTTGTTACACAAACTTCACCACCTAACTACCCTGTTGAAATTATATTTTTCTTCAGATCTGGAACATGTCTTACCTCCTTTAATAGACATTGTTTTTCATTATGTTTCTTTATAAAAACCTTACCTATTCCAATGATTTTACATGGTTTATCATCACCCAAATGAACATGTCCAAAATCTCCTTGAACATAGTCATGAAAATGTTTCTTATCAGGTGTAGCATGGAATGAATCCCTTGAATCTACCACCCAGGCATCAAAAATATTTTCTAATGAAATAATTAAAGAATCTTGCAACACATATCCTATCACATTCGTTTCATGATTTTTCTCTTGTTGTTCATCTCCTTTTTTTCCTTTCCGATATTTTCAATATTTCTTCAGGTTTCCTTTCTTCACACGTTTCTATCAGACTATCCATGATCTCGATTTGGATCTTCCTTTTCTTGACTTACTATGTTTTCCTGGTTTCCTTCCTCTTTAAATTTTTATTTCCCTAGTCTTTTCAATCAAAGCATTACTTTTTGTCTCACTAGAGCTTTTCTGTCGCATTCCTCGCTAAGGATGGCACCAATAACATCAGCAAAATTTAAAGTACTATATCTAGAGACAGAGTTACTAATAGCCATAACTAATTCATTCTGACTTTATTTCAATGAGCATAGAAACAAAAGAGCCCTAACTTCATTATCAAAATTTACCTCTAAAAAACTTAACTGACTGGTAAATGTTATAAATTCATTTAAATGATCAGCAGCAAATCCACCTTCTGACATCTTCATAGTAAATAAACGCTTCATAAGAAATACTTTATTTGAAGTCAAGGGTTTCTCATATAGTTTCCAATGTCATCATCAAACCTTATGTTTTCGTTTCCTTTTAAATATTGAATACCACCAATACTACCAGACACAACCCTATTTTTCCTAGGTCCTTTATGTCAATAATCTCCCATTTTGCGTCTATCATACTCGTCGGCTTCTTTGATTTTTTTCTCAATGGTAGGTACAAAAATTTCTTATATAAATAATATTCGATCTACATCTTCCACAACTAGTATTTTTGGTCATTAAATTTCTTGACCCTAAACCTACCATCTTCCGCCATTGCTCCCACTAAAACCAGGAACCCTTATTTCCTACGATTTTATTAGCCAAATAGACCTTTAGCTCTGACACTAAGTTGTTAGAAATTAATTAATGAAGCAATGAAACACATAGAATATTGCGGAAACACAAACACCTAAACGCATAAAACAAAGAGACATAGATATATGTGGTTCACCCAATTTGGGCTATGTTCACGAAGAAATATCTAGTCCTTCCTTTTATATTATCCAATAAAATGAAGAGATACAACCTACAAAAAATCTACTGTAATTTCCTCTTCTCTCTCACACAGTCTCCTCTCTCTTTCTCACTTTGAATAATCATACACATCTGCAATAAATTTCACTCATATAAATTGTGGGTTGACATATAGGGTAAAAAACCCTAAATTAACATAACTTATGTTGTCATATCATCTACCTAATGAATAGCCCCT
This sequence comes from Pinus albicaulis, assembly GCA_034641835.2. Lineage (NCBI taxonomy): Eukaryota > Viridiplantae > Streptophyta > Pinopsida > Pinales > Pinaceae > Pinus > Pinus albicaulis. Next base: position 1,439,310,914 of record CM076578.1, on the reverse strand, counting down.
ATTGAATACGAAATTGCAATATTTTACGAGGAAAAATTTCTTCTTTTTTTAGCTTCAGGGACGTTGCCTTGAACCCCCATCGGGGAGGGGGGCTTCATAAAAGTCGTTGTTTCCCCCCCCCCCACCCCCTCGTCGGACGACGACCAAACGGATGACATTGTCACCTCGTTAGGAACAAGGATTTAACGTGGTTGAAACAAAAAAACTATGAACAATCAAGAATATAATTAGGCTCCACACCCAAAATTGTAATAGTCAATTGATGATCTCAACTAGACGATTCTTGATCCATAATTTTCACATGGTAAAGCACTTCAATCCTCGGCCACAACTTCTGAATTTTTACTTTAAGAGGCAATCTATTACAGATCATTTTTTGGCATCCAATAAAATTTCCTAGAACACGGATCTATCATCATCCATTGGCACTTTGCAATCACCCCCTACAAATCCAAAAGCATTATATTTCCAAAAGTTACAATAATCCTAGATTGCATTAGCTAAAAGCCATATTTTTTTGGATCATCGCACTAGACATACTGCGCTGACGCAAGTTGCACACATGGAAATTTTGTTGGCCAGCATAGGTTTCTTCCTTAAAAAGTGCAATGATAGCAGGAAATGAGTAATAAATAAAACTTAATTTCGAAGTTTCTATTTCTAGAAGCTTCAGAAGTGGTTTTAACCATTTACTCTTGGATCATATTTTGAACTCCTACTATTGAGGTCTTATCTCTTATCTCCTAGAAATTTCCTCCCTCTAATATGGATCTAATCCCTAGAATGGTAAATCTAAAACCACCTCATTTACCCTATAAATTCACTGGCTCGCATAGAGTTTGGGTTGGATTTTATAGACTTTGAATTATGCCCTTATGTTTATCATTTGTTTATAGGCGTTCGTAATCAATCCATGTGCTTGAGGTGTGATTTAAGGCTTGATATTGTGGCAAATAAAGGACAAGATATTTGATTTACATGTTTAAGGCTTACAAGGGTTGTAATATTTTTCCATCATTATCAATACAAAAGTGCATTATTTCTCCTATAATTATGTCATATTTATGCATATGTAGAACATTAATCCTTGAAGTATTGTTTAGAGTTTCTTTTATATGTTATTTGTATGGTTTGGTTCTATTGCTTGTTTTGGATTATTTGTAAGTTCCACTTATAGAAATTGAGGTTGGAGTTGGAGCTAACAAGTAAGGAGAAAGAGGAATCTTGTGGTAGATTCTGTTAGGGTCCCATGATTTGGCTGATTGGAAAGCCAAATGACAATGTAACATCAAACCAATCTTTGGAGCCCAAGGACCTAGCCTTCCTGGACTCAGAGAGGGCTCTCTCTATATGTGTAAGGGATATCTGTGTGTTTTCTTATTGTGTTCTGATTTTAGGCTAGTTATGAAGTAGGTTTTTCCGGTTTTTCTTTTTAGGTTGTGAGGGATGAAACTGATCAAACATATAACATAGGTAAAAAGATGTCAGATTAACTGGGCTATGGGGTCGAAAAGGTCAAGAAAGCTATCAGATGGTGATACAAGGTTGTTGAAGGGCCGATTTGATTCGAGGTAGAAAGGATATTTGGGAAAAATGGAATAAAATGGACATCAAGTTTGTGAATAACAAAGGATTCCAAGCATAAATAGTTTAATATCTAACACAAACATGGTATTGCAAACCATTAATCATGAGAAATGTAACTATAAGCTAATCAATACATAGAAATAAACATTCAAGCCATGCACAGAGATATATGACTCTCTAACTTTGGTAAATGGCTATCAGACTTTGGGGAAACACACTTAAGACAGACAAACAACTTAAATAACTATGTTGGAACACCTAAACATAGTACTTCAAGTTATTGGGCACTTTGAAAACAAGATTACATAGTCTTAGACAAAGGGCAAGATCAGAACAAGACCTCCTTGGTTCAACAAATGACAATCTAATCAGTCAAAGAGAAATTTCATGGATGGAGCTATGGCTAGCCATGAGTAAGTAGGGCATACCGTAAATCATACTTATCATGCATAAAACCATGAATAAAATAAGCAACAATATCCTTAAGTTATTAAATAGCAATCAAGAATTATTTAATGTGACTAAAGATGAAGAAAATATGGAAGCTATGAAGAAACAGGAAATTTGAGGTGCCTCCAAGGGCATGTCTCAAATTTGTTCTCTACTGTTCTATAGCAAGCAAGAAACATGGATTCATGAATGAAAACTAGGAAAAAAAACAAAGAGAGACACTATACCATTCTACCAATTCATGGAATCCAACAACAATCCTCTTTCATCATCCAAGAACATCCAAGAGACTATCCAAAATCATGAGACAAGTATTTCTTCCAAAGCTTATATGACCATATATTGCTTCTATCATCAAGTTTAGCCTTGTTTACAATGAAAGCCTTTGGAATATGTAGGCTCAAGTGAGGAAAACCTCCTAGTTTAATTTGCACTCTCATTGGCCTATCCAAAATATATATTCTTGTCCTTGAGGCTTTGCAAAGCCCAAGGCACAAAATATCTCATAAATATCTAAAAAATGCTAAAAGAGGGAAATAAATTGACTTTTCATAACTTCTCATGTGCAAAAATAGCTAAACGCACATGAGGAAAAAGCAGATTTTAAAGGTTCAATTTTTACAAAAATACTAAAAAAATACATCAACAAAAGGTCCTCTAACTTGCCGGCAACTTTTGGCAGCCTTCCAGATGTCGAAACAAAGCTCATGATAGCTCGTTGGAAAGCTCTAAGTGTCTAATTTCTGGAGAAACTATCATTTTCCCAATATGATACCTAGAAGTCATCCAAAAATAGGCCTGTGTGTAAAAACCCAAAAAATAAGGTTTGTTGATAGACCGGGAAGAGTGTAGAAAAAGCGAGCATATTTCACCATTTCGGGGGAGAAAATGATCTTCAAATGTCCTAAAAATCACTGAGTATGTGCTCCTGAAATTATGGCATCCAATGATACCATTCTCCTCCTTTGATGATCCTCCAAACTGAAATGGCGAAGCCCATGAGTTTTGGCCAAAAACCCAAAAATGCCAAAAAACCAAAATATGTCGAAAATTGCCCAAAATTGGTGAGCATGACCCTCAAGCGTTCTCAGCAACATGTTGTGAAGCAGAGGCCAAAATCTGAAGTCCTGATATGTCTTTCCTCACTTTCCGTGTCGGGCGCTTCCCTTTAGCCTCCTTGAGCTTTTCTGGAGCAGCCTTCAACTTGCGCTGGGTAAACTGATTTAACTTTTTATAATGCCTCGTCATTCTCCTTTGAAGGTATAAATCCCTGTTTGCCTTCTCCAATTTCTTTTCCAAGTGGCCATTTACTCTCTCAAGCCATGCCTCCCTATTTTTCTCTATCTCCTGTTCAAACAATGCAGTGAGAGGAGTAGATTGGAGAAGGGCATTTTCCTCTTATTTTTGCTTCTCAAGGGCCTTTTTAAGCCCCATGGTTCTTGGCCTCTTTCGCCTAGGCTGATCTTCGCCTTCACCTTCATCAAACTCGCCCATGAGTTCTTCCAACCTTGGTTGGGCTTTGGAGGCCTCCTTCTTGTACTTAGTCGCCCATGTCTCATAAACAACCATATGGACACTCATTTGCCTATTTTGGATTTGAAAAAATTGATTGAAATTTCTAGCTCTATGAAGATCATCCTTCAAAGCATCAATTTGGCCTTCTCTATGGATTAAGAGGTTTTCTAGAATCTGGGCCTCATTATCACTATCATCGCTTTGTATTGGGATGATGTCAAATGCACTCTCTTGTTCATGATTGCCTTCTTCTTTACCCTTCCCTTTGCTTTGGGTGGTTATTCTAGTGCTCTTCCTTCTAGGCAAATCAATCATGGGCTTCTTTGACAATTTTCCTTTAATCCAGAGGGCCCTTGTCACATTTGGAGTGACAACCCTAGGCACTCTCTTCTTTGTTGTCTGGGGCTTGGCCTTTTTAGGAGAAGAGGGCATGGCCCCTTTACCTTTGTCGCCTTGCTTCTCTTCTTTTTGAGTTTGTTGTTCTTCTTGAAGAGGCTGTTGTTCCTGAGGAGGCTGATGTGTCTCATATTTTGGCTACCCTTGATCATCACTATCATGCCCTTGTTCATCATCTCCATGTTGCTGCTATGTCTCATAAGGCTGTTGTGTGTCCTCTTTTGACTGTTCTTTCTCATCACTATCATGCTGCCCTTGCTTCTCTGTCTCACCCTCACTGTGTTGTTGTGTGTCATCATAGGGCTATTTTTCACCCTCATCATGAGTCTGTTGTTCACCCTCATTACTGTCATGCTGTTGTTCAGCACTTTCTTCCTCCTCCCCTTGCTGTTGTTTATCATGTTGCTGCCCGTCATCCTCTTCCTCATCATAATGATCATGCTCTTCTCCCTCTTCAGGCTCTTCTACTTGGTCTGTAGTAAATTTGATCTTTTTAGGAATAGGTCTGCTAGAAGAAGGCAAGGGATGATGAGTAGGAGATGTAGGGGATGTATGGACTGAAGGGATAGTGGAGAAATCTGGATGAGTGATGAAAACATCCCAAGAGACCTCTCTCTTTTCAAGCTGATGAAGGATGATGATTTTGATGAGAGAGTGATGGAAGAGACAGACTATTTGCTGTGAAGGAGGCTTCTTCTGGATAGTGGAGGCCATTTTCTCAATGCTCTTTTGTAAGAAGAAAGGAAGATTTAGAAATTTGGCCCTAGTGAAATGCATGAGCATTTGAATGTGATATGCGTAAATTCGGGAGAATCTTCCCTCACAAGTGAAGTACTTCATGATAATCTTCATGAGAGGGGCGTATCTGGCTAAAAGATATGAGAAAGGGAAAATAGAAGGACATGATTCTCTGTGCTCAGGTTTTAGGAAGGGCTTGTAATCATCTGAGTCCAAATGGCTTTGCTTAGACCATTTCTCACCAATATAGGGGATTTTAGTAGCCTTGGAGATGGATCTTGGGGAGAATTTGAAATCAAGGCCTGCCAACTGGAAATTCTTGTCTCTGAACCTCAAAGCGCAAAGATGTGTTAAAGGAGAGAAACTCTTCACCTCTTGCACCCTTTGACAGAAATATAAACACCCGACCTCATGGAAATTGAACAAGACTGATGGGTGTGCATTCACTTCTTCAGTGGAAATATGTTCATATCTCTTATGCAATCCACTCCTATTATCCTGCCTAGGAGGCATCTTGTTGTGGATGCTCTCTGCACAACCAAACTACCTCAAAAGGATTTCAAGAATATTTTTTTCAAAAAAAACTCTGTCTTCTTTGTAAATCACTGTTTTTGTCAAGGAAAATTGGTTTCAAATGTTGTGTGAGATGCTTCTGTGATATTAGGTCTCTGTTCCTCCCAAAACACTGCCCTTTCTCTTGGTATGCCAATCAACAAACAATTTTAAAAAACAAGATACACAGTCAAGTGATTTCTATGTTTGTGTAAGGGCACATGGCTCTACGTGTTTTGAGGACAACAGGACAGCCTTGTATTTTAGACAAAGGCAAAACAAAACTCCTCCCAATCAAAACACCCTCCTTGTCTTCATTTTTTCTCACACAGATTTTGACAAACACCTCCAAACTGATTAAACTGCTTTACTCATTTAAAGTCTGCTTGATAGAGTAAAGGAGAAAACATTGGCTTTTTGTCCTTTTTTACCACATGGAAGAGACCTTTGAAATGACACAAACACTTATACCATGATTACTGCTGTTTGAAAATAGGCCCACTGTTTCATTTTTTCAAATACTGGGCTTCTGCCTTTAAACAATGCCTCCACCTTTCATCATTGTTTTGAGGGCAGTTATTGGGCTTTTTACATCAATAGAAATGCACCAATTTTACTATGTTCACCTTGGGCAAACAGTAACACAGAAATTTCGAGTTTCCAACATAAAACACCTCTCCTTTAAAAAGCTCAAAACTGTGATTTACACCATGAATTTCATTCCTTTTTTCACCACTTAACAATTTTGAAAAGAGCAAGGAGGCACATAAAATACCTTTGAAAACGATGATGGCATTGTTTGAGGATTTTGGACCGTTTTCAAAACATTTCGGAGGCGTTTGAATCATCAACAAGTGTGCATCATGTTGGTAAAGGAAAGCGTCGTGCAAAGGAGAGTTGTTGGGTCACTGTCGGGCGGTCGTGACCGGAGCCTATAGGCGCGCCGCGCGCTACTACAGGCGGGCCATGCGACAGTGTACCCCTGTGGAAAAATTCCGCCCAAACGCGCCGCGCAATCCTACAGGCGCGCCGCGCGGTCAAAAACCCTTGAAATATCTGCAAACCTACTTGAAATGCCTCTTAGGTCCAGCGAGCAGCTAGGAGGAGGTGTGATGTGCGTTTTGGAATTTCAAAATAACACTTGGAAATGGTCATTACCTCCTTTTAAACATGGAAAATTCAAAGTCCCTTTCACACTCGTTTCGTGAGGTTTTTGAAACCTTTGAAAATATTTTAACGACCCTTTGCACCAAACCCTCAACAAAAAAGTGGAGTTGGACCTTTGAAAAAGAAGAATAGTGAGGACTTTTGTTTATATGAAAAAAGGCTTTGTTTATGACTTTCAAAACTTTTCTATTGCATTTTCACTATGATTTTTAAAACAAGAAATTCTGCCACTGCTGTCTTTTTAATGACATTTTCAACATGGAAAATCCGCTCCAAAACATATCAATGACTGGTGAAACCTCTTTTGCCATTTTGCAAGGAGGTGATCTATTTCTTTAAAACTTGATGAGAGTTTCTGTTCCTTATACTTACATCTGCTTGTTAGAGGTAACCTGACTCAAATCCACCTAATGACTGTAGATGCATTCTCCAAATGATGCTTCTTTTTTACTGTGGGTGAAGCCTAGTTGTACCCATCTGAGCTTTACTATCCTCTGTCTATCAAGAAGGGCACTTCTTCAAAAAAAAATTCCTCTACTCAAAATGTAACAGCAAAGTACCTTTGACCTCTTTTCATAAGGAAACTGCCTTCATTTGTAATAATGACATGCAGGTATTGCTTTTGAATGTTTGTTCCAAAACCTTTTGAAAAACAATTATCACCCTTTGGCTTGTGTCTAACCCAACTGATTTCAACTATTTTTCAACTCTGTTTTGTTTAAAGGAACAGAGACTAAATGTCAAGCCTATTTATCAAGGAGATGAGATTTTTGTAGCTTTTTAAGGAAATCACACCCCTTAGCAAAGTTTTTACACTTCTTGGCTCCAGACTGTCTTGAAAGCAAACTCTGATAGGAGATAAGCCAGCCTTTTTGATAGTTATAGTACTCATGCTTTTCCTTTGTTTTTTACATGATTTCCCTGTTCAGAATCTTTCAACTGTATTCTGCTGCTCTTACCATTTGTATCTTACTCAGTCAAAACCCTGAAGTCAACTACTCCATTTTCCCTCTGCTTATAGATGAAGGAGGCACTCTCAACCCTCTGCTTATAGATGAAGGAGGTTTTTCAGTCATGTCATATTATCAGCCCTTTGGCAGTGTTATTTTTCCTTTCACTGTCCTTTCAGGCTTTGAATGTGATCGCAGGAGCTTAATGAAACAATTCTCTGCTCTGTAGCTGCATCCTAAACTCAAGATCACATTGAGAAGCAGTTGTCTTCTCATGTGGAGCCAAATATTGTCTTCTGGGATGCTGGTATGCCTCTGTCCTTGAAAGATCCATTAAAACACTATAAAAACACCTAGAATCAGTTTGACTTATGGTCCATGTATTGCTGAGACTTGAGGGTGTATTAGTGGCACGACCTAGGGCTGTAACCAACTTTATTTGCAGAATGGTAAGGTCTGTTATGACTGGTCTATAGCAGGTAGATGTTCTTTGGTTTTAGAGTGGTTTGCCAAGGGAGAAATGCCTAAAGTGCCACTACCTAACTTAGGGGAGACTTTTTGGACAGATTTAGATTGTTTCGTTGGAGCTGATGGGAAAACTAGTATGGCTGAGTCTAGATAGGACTTGATAATGAGGTTTCATCTCGTCATGGGCGGACTGAAAGGTAAGAGGGAAAAAATAATTTATGGGTGTTTTCCAGCTGGCAAATTTGACAATTTTTAGATCAGCTGCTAGAAAACTTGGCTGTTACAACTAGTCATCACGAACAAGTGAAAAATAATGATGACTAACAGATTCCAAGTATGTTTTCTTCCCATATTTCAAACATATCTAAGGAAAGCATTGTATTTTTCCCTTATTTGTTTCTAAACTAAGCCACTAATTTCTAGGGAGATTGTTTTTGTTCGCAAAAACAATTTATCCACAAAAAAATAAGTATTTTTTTTTTTGAAATTTTATATTTTATGATTTTCTTTATGGTACAATGCACTAATTTTTAACATATTTAATGACGCAGATGTCGCTCCATAGAAAATATAAGGTGAGTCTCTATATGAACTTCGAGGAGAATCCAAAGAGTTAGAGCCATTAGCGACCCTCTAGGATTTGGATGAGGAGGAAGATATTGATCGAAACGATTTGACAGAGTTACAAAGGAACCTGGAGGGGATTAAAATGGGCATACCATTCACTCGAATTAAGGATTTATTGTGGCACATGCAGTGCCACATTGAAGGTGTGTCTAGCAGGATGGCTCGGCTTCTCCACTGAGTGGCCAAGATCGATGTGTGTTACCAGGCACACATACACTCTAATAATTATTAGATGTAGGATGACGATGTTTGACTATGTATTCTCCCTTCAGGGAATTATTTTGGATGATAGTGTATTAGTTACGAGCTTATAATCCTTGGCCTATGATCCTAATTTTTGGCACTATACCATTTTAAGTGTTTTAGATGATGTATAAAAACTATGTTCTACATATATACATATGAGTTTCTATTTTTTACCTATGGAAGTGTGAGTGATGATGCAATGGATCCCATGTGTTTTATGTACATGCATGTCTATTTATCTTGGTCTTAAACATATGACAAATTCCATTCCAACACATAGTTAGCTAATGAATCAACTAATGCAATAGAACTCATAGGGACATGTTGATAAATGATATAATCAAATGAACATTCAAGCATACATACCTTGAGATAGCAACAAAATATCACAGGATGTCACACATGATAGACTCGATTTAGATGTGATACCATGAGTTGAGAGTCCATATTCACAACCATATGAACTCCTTGAGATACAACATCGGTTAAGAGTTCAATGTAGACATTGAATTCTACTATGTTGTTAGTGGTAGGGCCTAGAAAGATGCCCTAAACTCAAAAAAATTTCAATGGGTGAAAAAAGTACCCATGAGGTGGAAGAAATGTTCTATGAACTATGGCGAGTGTCATCGGCATATTCTATGTAGATTGAAAGGGATATGTATGTTTGCAAACAAAGTACCAAACATGATAAGAAGTGAACTGAAATGTGCCACACATTCAGAAAAAAGTAAAATCATACTAATTATATATGTACAAGTAAGCACACCTAGAGTCCTAGGAATAGTGTTTTTTAGGTAGAGCCTGTTGCAGGGCTCCGCAAGAGTGATCCCATCATAGTCTATGAGCACATATGTCCCCTTCTTTAAAATGTGTTTAACAATGTATGGACCAATTGAAAGGGGTTCTAACTTTCCCACACTAAGTGGATCGTGTTTTTCATTTAGACTAGGACCAGGTAACCTTTAGAAAAGATGTGAGGTCAAACAAAATTGTCGTGTTGAATTTTGATGTTTTTTTGGTGTGCCTTGTTAGCTAGAAGTGCATCACAACATTTTTCATCAATTTGATCCAAACAAAGGAGGAATTATTCCTTGGTTGAAGTGTTAGGGATAATTTTTATGGCAAGTTTCAATGAGGGAATCTCGTATTCAATGGGTAACATTTCTTGAATGCCATCAATTAGTTAGAAAGGAGTGAATCCCATAAAGATATTGGTTGAGGTTAGATAAACCCAAATGGATTCAAAGAGAATTAGATGGAAATTCTATTTTTTGTTCCAGAAAATATGTTGGATCATAGTATTGAAGATGTGATTTATGGCCTTAACTTTACCATTAACTTGAGGATAGTAAGGAGAAGAGTGTTAATGGTGTAACCCAAACTTGGTTGCCAACTTAGTCACCATATGTTTGTGAAAGTGAGTTCCATGAGAATTCACATTATCTTTGGAAACACTAAACCTACCAATGATATGGTTGAAGAAAATGAGATCCTAAGTGGTGTCATTGGCTAAATAGGTAGGAAAAGACTCATCCCATCTATCCATAATAACATAATTATTACCATTAAAAAAGGTAGTATTTAATTGCATAAAATCGATACCCCATTTAGAAAAGCAGCTTATAGCAACCATATGATGAAGAGGAAAAGGATGGGGGCACACTTTACGAGTAAAAATATGACAAGTATGACACCTTTGTACAATTATCATACAATCCTTGAATGTCAATAGCCATAAGTACCCAACGCACAAATTTGTGAAGGTGGATTGGCCAGAACAGTTGTTGAACAAGCTTGGCCCCTTCATAGGTGATGATTTCATTATCTACAATCTAAGGATTGATGTCAGGAATTCCTTTATAATAACAAGAAAAAACATCACAAAATTCTTTGAAAAGAGTGGTATAAATAGTAATCTCATCTAGATTTCAATCCAATCTGATCATGATTTTTTACACAACCCCAAATTTTAGAAAAATATCAATCAGTATTACAGGTGAAATGTTTGCATGGCCCATGTTGTGAGAGATATTAGTGGTTTGTTCTTCCAAGTTCACAAATATCTCTTCCACCACATAATGATAGTTTTTGAAATTGGACTTATATGCCATGGTGAGGGTTCCAGGACTTCCTTCTTGATTTGATTGTTGGATACTATGGCTTCCCATAAAAATACCAAAGTATTGATATGATACCATTATGATATATAAAATACCATGGATATTCCACTAGGATAGGCATTATAATATATCTTAAAATATTGGGGTGGTAGGTTTTTAGGGTGGCATTTTTTATCCTGATGGAAAAAAGGAGGATAGGTATGAATGGAGCCTTGGCCACCTAACTAACAATATGGAAAAAGGCTACGAATTGTTTCAAGTATTAAAGATTGATAAAAGTAAAGGAATTGCACAAATAATTGCAGTTGGGAATTCATGGAATATTACAAGGGCTTTGGTCATGGATTGCAGGCCCAAGGATGTGCAATTGGATGTTGTTATATCCCAAATTCATGGATTGGTGGCTAAATTTTAGTCAATTTCATTGTTTCATGTTCTAAGAAGAAATAATAAATAGATTTATAGCTTTGCTAAGCAAGCATGAAAAAGGGGGGTTGAGTCCTTATGTTTGAACTCTCACCTCGGCATTGAATCTCCCCCATGACAAATCCCATGGCAAGTCGAACTCAACATATGGAGTGGAACGAGGAAAAAATCGGGATTGATCTTGTTAATTGAAAAGTGCATATATTTTAAATGTTTTTTGTTCTTAGGCGCATTTTGGAAAAAAATTGCATATATATATAGAATTTTAGTATCGGCTGAAATAAGGATTGAGGCTATTGTGTTTCAATATGCATGGAGAAGCTTATAACTCCAATCCTTCATAATCAATCTAGCCTCTTTGTAATCTCACACTCTATATATATAGATATATATAAGGGATTGTTTACAATCCCTGAATTTGGTAAGATACAATTTGAAGTATTTTATTGTTTTATTGATCAAGACTTGATGGAAGAACTTCATAATTTTCCAAAAATTGAGGATACAGATAAAGAAATTGAATTTTGGATTTTTGGTAATGAATATGAATTAGAAAAACCTTTCATCATATTGATCTTTATTTTTTCCAACCAATAGGAATATGAGCAGTTATAAATCAACCTATATTGAAATTTTTTATCAATCATTACCTCATTTTCATCATTACATGAATTTCTATCCCCAGATACTAAATACTATTTACTAAGTAAAGCTAGAAAATTTTTTGATTGATCGAATCGATCGAAGCTCTTTGGAAATTTTTACCAGACTTGGGGTATCTTACAATATTATAGAAACATTTTATTATTTGGTTTATCACCTTTTGATCTTTGACTTAATATTACCAACTTAGTACTCAAATTTATAGAAATAACTAAAATAAAAATGGGAGCTCAAGCAAATGAACACATAATCCACACAAATGAACACAAAATGTGACCTAGGAAATATGATATTAAAGAAGACATAGTTATAAGGTGAGTGTTATCATCTAAAAAAATTAATAGTAAGATATAGGTAATGAGGGAAATCATCATCACTAGAAATATATATTATGGCATTAATTTGCACCCGAAATGAAGTTCTAAAAATCTATGGAAGATTAGATTTTGTATACTTACATAAGTTTCCCTCATAGAACACATGAAATTTACATGGATTGTCCTTATATAGTCATGCAAGTTGGTAAAATCATTCAAAAGCAACATATTCCAATCTAGAAAAATTCATCCCAACAAATTCAAGTTTGAGTTCCAAAAGGATAAAATTAATTATGCCTTTGATTCCCAAAAATAACAAAGAAATATAGAAACACTCTACCTTCAGTGACCAAAACTTGGTATGTCCAAGGTGCATAAACCTCCTCTGTAATTTAGTTATAAAAGGGAGGCATAGATATGTAATTCAAAAGAGTTCAATATGCATTTTAATGCTAAAAATTTGATTCCTGTGATCCACTTTCTTGATAATCCACAACAATTTATTCATATATATATATATATATATATATAGAGAGAGAGAGAGAGAGAGAGAGAGAGAGAGAGAGAGAGATGAGGACCCTCCTTCAAATAAGGAAAAAATCCCTTGGTGTATTAGAAGGCCTTTTTCCTTGCCATTGGTTAATAAAGATATATTTTCTTCATTTTTATTATTTTTTTTATTCTTCATGTCAATTTATTTGGTTATATTTATGATTCAAGTTACTAACTCACTAGTCATGTTTCTCTCATTTTTTTGTTGTTAGCATTAGAAAAATAACTAGGTTTTATCTTCATAATTATTTATGTACTTGTATCAATTTGTATTTTAAGTAAAAGAAGAAAAATAATTTTATTTAAGCATGGGTTTCATGCTCAAGTCTAGTGAAGAATGCTCTTCATGCTTCTAGATTTTTTTTTTTTTCTTATGTTGGTTCATTTGGCATGTTCAACAACCGTTACCTTTCAATAGTGATGAACAACTACATATAGGCATGTATCCTCTACCGAAAAGACAGAAGTTTGTGGATGTTCTGATGAAGGATGTGAGTTTTAGTGACTGGGATATGTGAAGTTATTCTATGAAATGATGTGTGAGTTCATTTAAGTTGTGTGACAATACCAAATAGCTAAAGCGGTATGTAATGTTGCGAGAAAATAGAAAATCTTAAGAAGTCTCAAATTTGTGACAGGGCCAAAGTTCAAAGAAGCTTGATTTTTTACTATGACTCGAAAGTTGAGATGACTTGGGGATATTATGGATAAAATTGTCTTGGTCTTGGTCTTTATATCTCATTTGATCTTATTTTGGAAGAAGAGGATTGGTTTGGTTTTCCCCATTTGTGGGTTTTTTCCTTGGTGTGGAGACTATATCTTGTGTTCTTTATGTTTTGTGAAAGGAAAATCAATTCTAATCTACAAACTCCTTGATTTTCCAACATGAAATCAAAGTTAAGGTCAGTAAAATGAGGTGTGAAAATTACTCTTGTTGGCATATATCTAAGACAGTTCATTCTAACGAAATAGTGTAAGAATTTATATTGCTAAAGATTTTTTGAAATTATCTTTTGATTAAGTCTGAGCTACTTCCCTTATGATTCAAATAAGAAGTTTTTTTCCACCATAATGCAAAGGCCATGATAGAACAATGATGTGAAAATATGAAATGCATGATTTTAATCCAAATCAATGAAAATGTTCTCAAGTCATATCTGTAGAAATATCTAAATAGATTCAACTGATCTTGTAATATGCTAAAACAAAATACTGAATCAATTCTACAAATTTTGCAAACCAATTACGATCGCACAATCGCATGAACAAGAAAGAGAAATAATTTCAATCGCATAACACAGATGTTTTTGGGGAAATCCTCAACTAAAAATCCCGCTATCTTTATATTTCATTAAGTCATGAACATGAAACAATACAATGTTATCTCCCTTCCTAATAAACCTTTGCACTATCTTTGACTATCTCACACTTATCTAGGAAAAATCAATCCAATACTTAACCAATTCCTTGCCTCTTTCTGACTAGCCTGGCCAACACGTTCTAGAGGTAATTTAGCCCCTATTAAATAGGAAATTCCCAAGAATTGATTGTGAAATTCATCTAAGGCGTCCTATTGACCTCATGCATGACCTGTACAATTTTCTAATTATACAACTGTTAGTTCTCTTTCTTTTAACTCCAATCTCAACTGGGCCCTCCTTAGAAATAACATGCAACAAATATTTATAGCAAATTATCGGTTATCTTATTGATCATTGCATGTGAATTAAATTAGATTTAATTCATTGGACCTCTCACTAGCTCATCCATCGGTTAGAACTACTTAAACTTATTTTAACTCAAATACATTGAATTAACTAATTACAACTCAAAATAAACTCAACCAGGGCTCCTAAAAAATAGGACACACCCTACATGCCTCTAGTTTGACCCTAAACTAAAATTGACTAAGCTAACTAAGTCTTCCTGACTCAGTTAACTCATATAATCTTTCATATGATGTGGAATTACAATTTACTTCTAATTTAATCAAGGGAAAATTAAACTAGAATCCCTTTTGATGCCATCTTCAATATTTCTTGTTTCCAATTTCAACACTCCCTCTCAACAAGAAAGGAATTTGACTCTATCCCTATCTGGTACCTTTGGAATGTTCTGCATGCAACACTTCTCTCTATTTTTGTTGCTACTTCAACTTCTAAAACTGAAAAGCATCCAAACTGGATCAGTATGATGCATCTGTCACCGGAGTCTCTGACTGCTACTAGCTACTACACTATCTATTGAAAACTCTATGTTGCTATTGAATCTGCATCTGTGCCATCTTACCTTTTTCAAACTTTACTTTGTGCTCCAGTATCTGACTCCTTATAGTCTTTGCATCTGTCTCTCTAACATCTGACTACATCAACCACCATTGATCCATCCTACTACTGTGTATTGTCGTACCCTGTAGCTAGGTAATGATCCATGAGACAAAAAAATCTCAATGTACCATGCCCAAATGTATTCTCTCTTGGGACTATTGCTTCACATTGCCCCACCTGTCACTAAAAGGTCTCCCCACCTCTCACCTGGAGGTATGGTTGCATGTGCTCCCTCTACCCACTTGGCTCAAAATTTCCCCCTACTGGAGGTCTCTTCTTGAGTGGATGCCTCCACTCAATCTCCTCTATGCTTCTCTAATTGTGGTTGCTCCAAAACTTTCTAAGGCTTCTTCTGAGGTTGCATCTTGACAGGTAATTCATACTCCCTCTCAACTGTTAGCCACCTATAAAATTTGTCATATCAAATGGTGGCTAAATCATTCTTTGAGCCTTCAAGAAACAAGTTTTATTACCAAAATTTTCATCTCTTGAAGTCTTTTGAAGGTATCATGTCCTTTGATTAACCTTCACTACTGTTTCCCTCTTAAAACTCTGAAATTCTGTTGTTTTCCCAAAGAAAATACTACTGCAAAAATCCCAATTTTTCCCTCATTTTACTCCTTTTTCCCTTCATCATTAACCTTCATTTTGTTCTATTTTTCCCCCATACACTTCCTCTATTTTTCATGTATTCCCTTCCTTCCTTCATAAAACCCCTTTTATAAGGTTTAAAAATCATTTTTAAACCTTACTAAAACCCCCAAATCCATTGAAAAACCTTGAAAAAATCATAAAAAATAAGCTTTTTTGACCATGGGACTAAGCCCCTTTGGGCTAAGCCCTAAACCACTTCCCCACCATAAACCCATGCCCTGGAACCAAGCGCTAATGGTCCCGAGCACTTATCGCATCAGAACAATCAGAGAGCGCAAGTCTTTTGGCTTTTATGAAAACTCCAATGCCTTTTTATATAAACCCCGATCCTTTTCTTTATTCGTATAACCTCGAGTTTTTTATCGGGTGCTTAAAACATTATATAAACCTTCCCCGATCATGTTTTCCCTTTGCAAATTCATAAAACCCACTTTTTCCTATGTTTGTATTAAACTCGTCAATTCAATGTTATTAAATGATAAAGACCGTTGATCTAAAAACCTGATCAACGATAAATAAAGTCTCGCATCGAAAATGATTCATCGGGCGCATTTGAAAGGCCCTCACCTTTGTTCCGATTCTGATTGGCCCTTTTTAATATAAACCCCCGATCCCTTCATTGTTTCATATATCCAAAGGCCTCGCAATCGGGCGCCAAGCCTCTTATAACAAACCCTCCCCGAATGCGAAATCCTTTGTATTTCATTAAAATTTTGATTTTCATATGTTATAAAGGGTCCCGCCCATTCATTGGTTAAACCCATTCCTAACCGTTGATCTTGAACCAATCAGACGATCTGCGCAATCTCACATCGGGATATTTCATTGGGCGCGTTAAATATTTTATTCACCACCTCTGATTGGCTAACTCCCGATTCATTTCCCACCATCGATATGATCTGCAGATCGACGATCCACGTCTAATCACCTCGGCACTCCTCTGTCTATGCCCCCGTCGATCGCAATCCTTCGATTGCATCTGGGCCGTCCATGCCCTGAGATCGGATGGTCCAGATCCATCTTCCCGACCTTGGTTAAAAACATGAAAACCCCTGTATAATGTTCTTTTATCCAATCTCCGTCGTTGATCTCTGTAGATCAACGGCCCATATTAACTTTTTCTCTGCCTCATATATCATTTCCATTCAACCCCAGATCAAATCTTCACCGTTGATCCGTTTCATCCAACAGCTCATAATAAGCGTGACAAGCCCGACTCCTGTGAGTCCTTCCTTCCTTTAGATTTGATCTCAGCCATCCAATCTTTGATCCAATGGCTCGGATTAAAACCACCTTTCCTACCCCCACCTCGTTCCGCTCGCGCGGCTTATCAATATCACGCTCACTCCCCACCATTCGATCTGAGGCCCCAGATCTAACGGCTGATGCCCGTTTTCGCGTAAATTCATGCCCGAGCGTTAATTCTCCAAAATCATGCGATATGGGCAGTTTTTAAATGCCACATGTTTCCCGATAATGCATATCACATTCGAAAATTGAAAACCGCCTACCCGCCCTTTCACTGCGCAATACCGCCGGTTTCTCCACCTGAAACCGCTTTCCCCTGTTTCCACAGCATTTCAACGTGTTCGCTCTGAGTCGTTGATCTCTGCAAATCAATGGCTCAGATTTAATCTGAGCGTTTAACTATCTCCCTCCGCCATTCACCAAGGGATTTCGCGATCAGCCATAGTTGTTGATCTCTGAAGCCAATATGATCTAACGACCCAGAATCATTTCGGAAACCCCAATTTTCCTCCGTGCCTTTTTCACTTCTGATTAAGGTTTTAACCCCATTTCTTCACATTTTTCACCATTTCATAATATATGTGACCCATTCACATTGTATTGCCCCGATTGATCTTGACTGTCGATCAAAACAGATCTACGGCCTGGACTTAATCCTCTGCACCATTCTTCCAAACCACCTCTCATCTAACTCCGCGATCAATCTCCAATGGCCACACTCTAAACCCTAAGCCTCCTAAGCATTCTCACCCAAATACGCAGGATTTTATTAATATTTCTTGGTTTTTGCAGGTTTCAATAGATTTCCAATTATTTTAAAGAAAAGTTGAAGGCCGGGGATGACGATCCCTCGAACCTCTATTCATAAAGGAGTATTCATCTACAGGGTTCCATATCACGTTTCATCAGTGCATCATGAGCACTGATGCCATAAGAACCCTCTGCGCACCTGCACATCAACAAGACACAGCAAAATTAAAACAAAAAAAGAGTATCAGTGTCGAAGACCCAAACACAGCAAAGATGAAGAATTAAACGTTGATTATACAGTTTGGGGTGGATTACGGCTAATATCGACAATCAAAAGCCTAATCCACTAAATTAAACACATTTAAAGAGAAGAAGACAGAATTTAGGCCTAATTAAGCCTAACACACAGAATCAAATCAAATTAACAGTGTTTAAAACAATCAAAATCAAAAATCAAAAATATCTATCAGTCCGGGAAAGCCTCCACCACCACATTAGAGGCTAATTGATTCCTCTCAGCTACCAAAGCCACCTATAGCCTCAAAACATTCAACAGAGGGCTGAATTATTACTCAAACAGAGCATATATGCCTCAATACAACTGAACCAGTTATTCCAAGCCAAAAAGATTTATTGCAAAAATATCAGCAAAGTTATTACAAGATGACACAAAGCCTTAAAGTCAGCAAAAGCTTCCAGCAAGCTTAATACTTAATGTAAGTCAATTAATACAGAGGAAATATCTGTAAACTTCTCCATTGAGCCCCTGAAAGGCCGAGAAGCATTAAAACTGTATTGATTGAACCCCTAGATCTTTTTTCTCTTCGACCTCCTCATTTTCCTATAAAATCTTCTTAAGGAGCTCATTGTTAATGGTTGGTTGCAAAACTTTGAAATATACTTGTGCTCAAAAATTCTGCTTGTAAATAGTGTTCAAAGGCTCTTGAAGCTCTGTTTGTGATTAAATAAGTTAGGCTGAGAAGTGAAGATTATTACTAAACTAAAACATTGGACTTGAAGAATGTAACTGGATTGACATCAATATACAAGTTGATTCTTGGGATCCTGGTCTATATCACTGGTTAAGTGCTTCTTTCTGTGTTATTTTTTTTCCCTTATGTATGCCATTTTGTCCATTATTCTCTGATAAAGAACAGTAAGCATAGAGTTAGGATTTACTATTTACAGTACCCTTCTCTGACTGATAAGCTTTATCTCAATGTTTTCCTCTAAATTTGTTTATTTAAGAATAATTCAATACAGTCCAAGCAGTGAGGAATGTTGGCGTTCCCTCGTCCTACTATTTTCTTTAAACATTGTTCTTAAATGTTATTTTCATTATTTTCTTAGTAAATTTAGACTAGAAAAGTGATGGTGTGCCCTGTTTTCTAGCTTCTTTCTCCAAAGGTAATTCTGAAAGTTTCCCTAAGTGTATGCTGAAAGCAGGCTAGATTTAAAAGTATCTTATCTGATCTGAAGTCGCACGTTGTTTCTCTTATTTGTTTTCATACTTTCTGAAAGTAATTATGTGGATTACTGGATTGTTTGTCTATTGAGTCAGCTTTAATATGAACTTTTCCAAAGAGGTTTTATGGTTAGCCCTGCCCTTTTTTCAGTTTTAAACGGTTACTTAAAAGGATTTTCTTGTTTGGACAGACTGTTAAATCCTAGTTGAAATTAGTGTCTATTTCCACCCCTTCAACATTTTATTGTTTCCATTCCATCATTTTATCTCAGAGATATTGTGATATAGATGACTTGCCCCTTGGATCACTCTTGAAATTGTTGCACAATTAAACCCTTTTATGACTCCATATCCCAATGGACTACGAACCAACGTTATATCTATCTAATCAGCCAAAGCTTGTTCTGATTGCTTGCAAATTCACACCTTTGAAACTCTTCCATTTAGGACTTTCCACTCAACTAATAATCATGCTCAACCATCCAAAACAAACAAAAACCCTCGCTCTTAATAACTAGCCTAATATCAAAACCAAAAAGCCTTAAAGATAAATAAATATTTGCAATTTATTGGAGAGATCCCTCTCCGGATTCAGGAGGGCTAGATCCTAGAATCCCAAAGTGGTTCAAGTGTCCTCTCCGCATTTTTGGTCTCACCAATCTGCCGAATTACGGGGAGCTAACATTTCTGGCGACTCCGCTAGGGATTTGAGTCAAATTCATCTTAAATACTTTTAAAGACTCAGAGCAACCAGAATCTCTTTAGATTGGTATTCATAATAAACATGGTGGTGGAACCATAAAACATTTTACCTCCTTAGGGGCTAAAATATTCCACCTGGCGACTCCACACTCTGCAACTCCCAAAAGGCCAAATGACTCCACTGGTAGAAGACCTTGAACTGATTGAATAGACACAATGCATTCTTTTCTGATTTACAAACATGGATTTAGATATAGACCTAGATGACAAACATATGGTCATGATTGAAAAATTTATGTACATGCTTGGAAGAAGGGTGGATAGGTTTATGGCTAATCTAAACGTTGGTGATCCAAAGCAACATATACCTTTCCCTCAGAAAACGCAAACTCTACCACTACAAGACATGTATGATGAACAATATTATAGAGAAAATAATCAAGAAAAATTTCTAAACATGATGGAAAAGATTATGTACCTTCTTGGAAAGAGAATGGATAGGTTGATGGCTAACATGAATATTGATGAGCTAGAGCGAGCTATGTTTTCCTCTGATCAAACACAAGCCCAATCACCTCAAGACCAAGAAAATGACCAAGACATGTATCATGATCAACACTTTATAGAAAATTATGAGAAAACTTACAAAGAAGGCAATCAGGAAGGTTGTCAAGAAAATTTTGATTGCCTTCCTATGTCTTGTACTATGCTGATAAGAGATCTTCATAATAAATTTTCAAATACTAATAGTGAGCAGTGCTTCGAGGAAACAAGTAGCCATTTGGAAAATGAAAAAAATTAAATTGAGGAGACACCAACACATATAGAAACCCTTTCTTTGTGTCATAACTCTGTTCAGATTATACAAGAAGAATGGCATCCTGATAACGTAGAAAAAAAAACTCATGAACCCTGTATACAAACTGAATATCATAACGATCATGAGATATTTTTTACACAAGAAGATCAGGAAATAATATAAAATCCTCAGAGTTTCCCTGCAAGCACAAGTCAAGATCCCCTAGAAGAGGCTCAAGAAAACATCCAGCCTCAAAATCAGCCTTTACAAGAGATAGAGAACTGTTGTACTTATGTTCAAAGGGACATAGAAATATTTTCCTCGTTGATAGAAGAAGAGATAAATCAGACTATTAATAAACAGTCAGTCTTTAAAATTTATTGCAAATCTAATACTCTTGCTCATTCACGTAGGGAAATTTGTTGTAAAGATGCAAAAGTTCTTTTGTTGTTCATAAGAAATAGGGTACTTATTTTTATGTTTATGCTGAAAGAAAAATCTCTTCTTTAATAGAAGAACAAATTGATCAAATATTAAGCAAGCAGCTACCCTCCAAACCATCATCTCAACCCGACAGTCATGAACATGGTGCCTATTCCATAGAACAATCTAATGGCACTCAAGACAAAGAGGATAGTAATGAAATTAATGATAATACTGAAACTAGTATTTTTTGGAATATGAATTTCAATGGGTTATGTACTAAAACTAATGCAGGTGCAGGAATATGGCTTTACAATACAGAAAGCAATTATTCTGAAGCCTATTCATACAAATTGAAATTTCAATGCACAACTGACATAGTAGAGTATGAGGCACTCCTCTTAGGGCTACACTTATTGAAGAAATTAGGAGCCCAGAAGATAACAGTTCATGGAAATATAGAATTGGTAATTAGGCAAGTGAAAGACGAATGCATGGTTGAACATCCTAGACTTAAAGCTTATAAAAATGATGCCATTGATTTGTTGCAATCTTTCAAAAATTCCAACTTATCCTTGTTCCTAAAGACCAAAACAGTTTTGCAAGTGAATTAGCCCTTGTGGCTAGTACATGTCTAAGACCTTGGGAGAGCAAACAATATACAATTCAAGAAAAATTCAGACCAGCTGCCCCAAACAATAAAATATACTGGAAAAACTTTGAAGGAGAAAAACAAATAGAAGACTGTCCTACTGAGGATATATCATCTTTTCAAGAAGAGACTTCTTGCTTCATTAATGTCAATCTGTCATCCGAAGAACCTGGATTCATATCAGAAGAAAGCATGGATTTAAAGAAATAAGATATTTCATTGTTTACTATTTTGCAGGTTAAGGATGATGATACTTCCAAGCCACATAATAACAATGAAGTCATCAGAGTTGAAGTCTTGGAAGCAGACAATCTACCAGACATGGAGAGCTAAAAAGAAGAGAATCTTCATTTTTTCTTTGTTGATCCTTTGGAAGAGTGCGTGGAAGTCCCAACTGGCTCAAATTATCAAGCATGGATCCTTTGCAAGAGCCAAAGTCATGAAAATTTGTCACCCTCTGTGATAGTCTTGGTTTTGAAGATTAATCTTCAAAATGTACTATGGATACCTCTGACAAGCAGCCAGATTTTCTTCTTCTTTTTGACACTACTCAACTCGCTACATTGGCACTTTTGTATCATATGATAATGTAAATAATCCAAGTTAGAATAGGTTAGATAAGAATTTCAATATAGCTCACTTTTGAGCTTTTTAGATAGTTGTTGATTTTTGTCTACGAAGAAAAATCAAAAATACAAAAAACAATACAAAGAGAAAAGAGGGCAGAATGTAAAAACAATAAAGATATAGCCCCATACCAAAAAAGAGAAGCAAAAATCTGAAAGTGTGCAAGCTCAAATGCCACTCCTAAAAAACACACTTCTAGTTAGTCATACAGCCTAATCATGACTAATTAGTTTTAAATTTACTGTTGATAGGTTAGTGAATTCAATTTTCCAAACAGCTTAATCTTAGCTTATCAGCTAGGTAGATTAGGATAGAAAATACAGTTCAAACAAGCTCAAAATCTGAGTTTCTCAGTTTTCAAAAGAAGAATGACTCCAATCTATTTTAATCATGAGTCAAAGACAGAAGTAAACTGGTTCTAATAAGTCCAAAATCTGAGCCAAAGAATAAAGAAAAATAGCTCGAATGAACTCAAAAACAGAGTTGTAGAAAAAGAGAAGGTCGTGCTTAGAACTTTCAGATCTTAAGCCTTCACCTTTTTTATTTAATTTTCTACAAAATAATATCTATGTGCAGCTTGTTTTTATGCCATAGATCAGAAACAAGTTAGACTGTTCAATCCTGACTTGTATTCTTTTAAATTTCTATTGTAGAAATTAGTGAATAAAAATCTGTTAGACTATTTAATCCTAACAGATAGTATACTAGATAGAGAAGCTTATGGACTCAACTGTTTAATCTGAGTTCATGGAGAAATAAGAAGTAGACTTGGATTTTTTTTTTTTTCTTTCAAAAGAATAAAATGTTTGTGAAAGAGTTTGCCAATCCAAGTGCACTCTGATGGAAGAAAAAATGTTAGATCAGTAAGATTGGGTAGGTAGAAAACTTGTTGGATAGATATCCATTGCTTTTCTATGGCTGCTAACATTTTCCAAGCAGAAGAAGATCATCCAAGTAAAGAAAGTTTCAGCCCAATGGATGAGGCATTGATCAGCCCCCCAAAGAATGCAAGTCTAAATTTCTTGATGCCTTCAAGAAGGCACCATCCCCATGTGGAGCCACTGTTAGCCACCTATAAAATTTGTGATATCAAATGGTAGCTAAATCATTATTTGAGCCTTCAATAAAAAAAATTTATTGCCAAAATTGTCATATCTTGAAGTTTTATGAAGGCATCATGTCCTTTGATTAACCTTCACTGCTATTTCCCTCTTAAAACTCTGAAATTTTGTTGTTTTCCCAAAGAAAATATTGCTGCAAAAATCCCCATTTTTCCCTCATTTTACTCCTTTTTCCCTTCATCATTAACCTTCATTTTGTTCTCTTTTTCCCCCATACACTTCCTCTATTTTTCATGTATTCCCTTCCTTCCTTCATAAAACCCCTTTTATAAGGTTTAAAACTCATTTTTAAACCTTACCGAAACCCCCAAATCCATTGAAAAACCTTGAAAAAATCATAAAAAATAAGCTTTTTTTACTATGGGCCTAAGCCCCTTTGGGCTAAGCCCTAAACCACTTCCCCACCATAAAACCATGCCCTGGAACCAAGCGCTAATGGTCTCGAGCTCTTATCGCATCGGAACAATTGGAGAGTGCAAGTCTTTTGGATTTTATGAAACCTCCGATGCGATTGGCCCTTTTTATATAAACCCCGATCCTTTGCTTTATTCGCATAACATCGAGTTTTTATCGAGCGCTTAAAACATTGTATAAACCTTCCCCGATCATGTTTTCCCTTTGTAAATTCATAAAACCCACTCTTTCCTATGTTTGTATTAAACCCGCCGGTTCAATGTTATTAAATGATAAAGACTGTTGATCTAAAAACCTGATCAACGATAAATAAAGTTTCGCATCGGAAATGATTCATCGGGCGCATTTGAAAGGCCCTCACCTTTGTTCCAATTTCAATTGGCCCTTTTTAATATAAACCCCCGATCCCTTCATTGTTTCATATATCCAAAGGTCCCGCAATCGGGCGCCAAGCCTCTTATAACAAACCCTCCCCGAACACGAAATCCTTTGTATTTCATTAAAATTTCGATTTTCATATGTTATAAAGGGTCTCACCTGTTCATTGGTTAAACCCATTCTCGACCTTTGATGTTGAACCAATCAGACGGTCTGTGCAATCTCGCATTGGGAGATTTAATTGGGCATGTTAAATATTTTATTCACCACCTCTGATTGGCTACCTCCCAATTCATTTCCCACCGTCGATCTGATCTGCAGATCGACGGTCCATGTCTAATCACCTTGGCACTCCTCTTTCTATGACCCCGCCGATTGCAATCCTCCGATTGCATCTGGGCCATCCATGCCCTGAGATCGGACGGTCCAGATCCATCTTCTCGACCTTGGTTAAAAACATGAAAACCCCTGTATAATTTTCTTTTAGCTGATATCCACAATTGATCTCTACAGATCAATGGCCCATATTAACCCTTTCTCTACCTCATATATCATTTCCATTCAACCCTAAATCAAATCTCCACCGTTGATCCATTTCATCCAACGGCTCATAATAAGTGCGACAGGCCCGACTCCTGTGAGTCCTGCCTTCCTTTAGATTTGATCTCAGCCGTCCAATCTCTGATCCAATGGCTCGGATTAAAACCACCTTTCCTTCCCCCACCTCGTTCTGCCCGCGCAGCTTATCAATATCGCGCTCACTCCCCACTGTTCGATTTGAGGCCCCAGATCTAACGACTGATGCGCGTTTTCGCGTAAATTCATGCCCGAGCATTAATTCTCCAAAATCACCTGATATGGGTGGTTTTTAAATGCCATGTGTCGCCCGATAATGCATATCACATTCAAAAGGTGAAAACCGCCTACCTGCCCTTTCGCTGCACGATACCGCTGGTTTCTCCACCCGAAACCGCTTTCCCCTATTTCCACAGAAACAAGATTCTTCTTTTGTCTTAAAACATACAAAACACCTGTGAGTATGAGAGGGGAACCAGACTCCCTCTGAAAGATAATTGTACCTATGTTGGTCATGGTATACCTCCCATCATCTCCAAATTCTATATTCTACTTGAGGTCTTTCTCCTCCAAGTCACTGAAGATATATCTATTCCTCGTCATAAGGAACAAGCCACCACCGTCGAGATACCACATGCATCCCATTACAGTTTTGGCCATGCATGCAATGAGAGTAAAATCAAACTCTAAATGTGAAGATAGAGCTTCACCTGCTACTTCTACTGCAGGATCCTTCTTTCATTCCTTTTGGGGAAATTTAATGGCATAGTGCTCATAGTCATGACAGTGAAAACACTTGATGTTGGACAATTCTTTTTTCTTGCCCTTTGTGTCTTGGGAATTCTTTCCCTAGCTTTATTTCCTTTTCTGACTAATGAAAAATATTCTTCTTTGTCTTTGGAAGAGGTCATGTCTCTGGTGTTCCACCTTATCTCTTCTTGTACAAATTTGCACCACAATCGCTCCCACTCTGGTAAATTCTCCCTCCCATTTACTAAATCCTAGTAGTCGTTCCATCCCTTGGGAAGGCCTAGAATTTTTAGGCTCACCAAATCATCCTGGGAAATTGTCACACCAACACTTCCAAGCTCATCTTGACATTGAATGAACTTCGTCAAGTATTTTGGTATTGTCTCACCCTCCTCCATCTTGATATTTCTAATTTTTTCCTCTAGTGTCAGCTTCCTGTGGTCACTGCTATTCTGAAATAGATATTTTAAGGCCTTACAAATAGCATATGTATTTTCCTTTCCATGGAGGTTCGATCCAATATGATCTTAAACTCCTTCTAACAGAATCCTTCTCACCTTTTCTACGTTCTTCTTCCATGCATCAATATTTTGAGCATATGTTGTCGCGAGCTTGGGAATATCACTGTCTATGAATTCCTTCAACCTTTTATTCTCCAAAATTTCCTCCATCATGTCCTTCCATGTTATGAAATTCGAACTACCCTCAAGGGAATATTTGAGTCTCAATCCATATAAATACATCTTGATATGTTGTTGGTCTTGAAGAATAAATATGAAAATTTGATTCACTTCTTCAAGAAAAACTCTGGTTATTCTCTTCTATAGTGATTCCTTCTATGATACCATGTATAAATATCTAAATAGATTCAAATGATATTGTAATATGTTAAAACAAAATATTGAATCAATTCTACAAATTGCGGAAACCTATTACGATCTCACAATCACATGAACAAGAAAGAGAAAGAATTTCAATCGCACAACATAAATATTTATATGGGGAAATCCTCAGCTAAAAACCATACTATATTTCTATTTCATTAAGTCAAGTACATGAAACAATACAATGTTATTTCCCTTCCTGAGAAACCTCCGCAGTATCTTTGATTGTCTCACACTGATCTAGGAAAAATGTGTCCAATACTTAACCAATTCCTTGCCTCTGTCTAACCAGCCTATATTACACATTCCAGAGGGAATTGATCCCCTATTAAATATAAAATTCCCAAGAATTTATTGTGCAATTCATCTAAGGTGTCCTGCTGACCTCATGCATGAATTGTACAATTTTCTAATTATACAATTGATAGTTCTCTCCCCTTTAACTCCAATCTCAACTGGGCCTTCCTTAGAACTGACATGCAACAAATATTTATAGTGAATTATCATTTATATTATTTATCACTACATGTGAATTAAATTTTATTTAATTCATTGGACCTATCACTGGCTCATCCATCAGTTAGAACTTGTTAAACTGATTTTAACTCAAATACATTGAGTTAACTAATTACATCTAAAAATAAACTCAACTAGGGCTTCTAAAAAATAGGAGACACCCTACATGCCTCTAGTTTGACCCTCATTTCGAATTAATTGAGATAACTAAGTCTTCCTGACTCCGTTAACTCTTACAAGTCGTCATGTGATGTGGAATTACAATTTACTTCTAATTTAATTAAGGTAGAATTAAACTATAATCCCTTTTGTTGCCATTTTCAATATTTCTTGATGTCAATTTCAACAATATCCTCCAAAATATGATGAATATGCAAAGTTCTAAAGCAATTATTGAATATCCAAGCTATGACACTACAATGATATGAGTTACAATACCAGTTGAGGGTTTTTTTATTTGAATATTCAAGTGATACAAACTAATTCCCAAAGCATTAAGGATAGTTAAAAGACATGTAAAGTCTACAATCAAAGTCTGAGAAGTCACTATATATGATGCAAAGCATAAAAATATTATCCAAGTACCTTCCACCCAATTCTATGAAATATTACAAATATCAAGTGATCTAAATTCATCATATAATCTAAAGTAAACTATTCAATGCATCGAAGAAGACATAACATCACATAAGTATGAGCTACGTCATATATGATTTAAATTATCTCAACAAAATTTTTGAAGGATCAAATTATCAAGGAGTATTCTAGGTTTTTTAATATAGTCATACTCATGGAGAGATTTCCTTTGCAATGATACAACTTTGAGAAAGGGATCATCTTGACCAATAAATTTCATAAGAAAAATAGTCCTTATGGAGGCCAAGTAGGCATAGTAAGGCTACAAGAAAAAGGACAGACATCCAAAGTGCAATCATGAAAGGCATATCTCTCTGATATAGGTTGTAAGTTCCAAGAGACAAGCGAGGGAGGAAGGAAAAATTTTGGGCTACTTTCTCAATTATGTTTGGGCCGCATTAGGAACATAAGAAGCCAACAAAAGGAGGGAGACGAGTATGATGGTTTTGTTCAAAATTGAAGGTTGGTTTTCTTCATGTTGCAAGTTTGAACCCTTTGAGGTGTGCCCTAATTGTAGGTTGCAAACCTGTAAGGTGATTTTGATGGGCCTAAAGCCTCAACAATAGGTTGGTAGTGCATAAGGGCTATCAAGTTAAGGACGGTTGTGGTGAAATCCTAGCCCTAGGTTTTGGAAGCACAAGAGGCCAAGTTTGATGGCTTGTGACTGTAGCTACAGTCAACCCTAATCATAGGGCCAAAGGTTGCAATAAAAGGCCATGGATTTTGAGGATGAGAGGAGTAGGAGAAGTTTCAAAAACAATTTAATTTTGTTATCTTGTTTTGGTGATTTGCGAGTGGATGTTGTCCTAGTTTAGGATAGATTTTTGGAACATCCAAGGAGAAACTTGTCATAAAAGGAAGTTTCCTATGTTGAGGTATGTTGTTGTTCCTAAGTTGGTGACTTTCTAGTGGTTGTGGTGTCTTATTTTTAAGGACATATTTTCATTGTTGTGGGTAGTCCTTATATGCTCTATTTTATGGTTGCTTTGGCATGAAAATAGTCAACTTAGTTTAACACTAAAATCTACCCTAGAAAATGTAAATTTCTGTGGAGAGGGTTGAAACCCTACATATGTTGGATAATCCTTGTTATAAGGGACACTATGTATAAGATTGAGCAAGTATGTGGAATATTATATCCAAGTGTGGAGACATAAATACCTTCAAGTGTGGGCAGAGGCAGGGTGAATTGGTTATGATTGTATGGTTTCCAATGAACTACTAAATCTGAAGTAAATAAGTTTGAGCAACAATTTTTTGTTGCCAAAGTATAGTGGTACTTCAAGGATAAATTCAATATTAGTAAACAAATGGTATGAATCCCTAAGGATAATGAATTCTAGAGTTCAAAATTTATTGTGTGGGTATTTATGTGAATTCTCTAAGCACATTGAATAAGGAGGTGACTCAGTTTTGTATGGGTTTTTGATGATTTTGTAAGTTGTGTGACAAAGGAGAAACCTTGTCACTGTGTAAGGAAAAATATAAAATACCCTATTAACATTATCAGTAAAAGTATTGTTGGATGGAAGAATTACAATCCCTATTTTTGTGATTTGAAGTAGAATATCAAAAGATAAGTGGGCATATATTTGAAAACAATATGAGTTGGAAATATTGAAGGGGTATGATAGCAGCTAGAAAGAAGAAATATTTCTAACTATTGAGTTGTTTTGACTAATTGGATGGGTCAACCAATTTGTGTTTAAACAGTGGATTGGATAACCTTGTTGAATAAACTATGTGATGAACTATCATCAAGACCAAATACAATGCACAAAGTGGTGGTGGTCATAGTTGGAGATGTTGTAGGTGAAGATTTCACGTAACAGGATAATGATATGTTATGAGGTATATTTGGAGCCCTAGGAGTTGAAATATGAGAAATATATATGATAAGAGGGTTGGTTTAGGAAGCTAAAATTATAACTAGTAGCTTATGTAAGGGAAATATGAGTACTTATAACACAAGTTGAGGCTTGTTAATATATTCTCCCTAGTTGATGGGAAATGAGCATGAATCTCTCCTCTCACATTGAGAGGGAGTAAGGTTGGACACTAATTCTCCATGTGTCATGTACTATGCCAATACCAATAGTTGTAAGTGTAGTGCATGCATCATGTATAGGGAGAATGATGATCTGAATTAACATGATTCTCCTTATGTCAGGTAGTGTGATGGATTAGGATTGATCTGCTAAGTCAATTGCATGGACATGGATAAGGATAATCATGGATTGGATAAGTATCTTGTATATACCTTCTTAAGTCATGTAATGTGATGTATTAGGATGGAGATCCTAAGTCATATGTACTTGGATAAGAATGGTTTGGTGGATGAACATTTCCTTGAGGGAAATGGTCTGATGAAAAATATACTCTGGATATCCTAGGTGGAGTATGTACCTTAGTGAAGCGGTATGGTGTCCCATAAAATGCCTCACAACATTTTTCTTTGATCATGTGAGAGATAGAGTGTACCTTTCAAGGCCTTGGTAATGTAACAATGTTGACTATGATGATATTTTGATGCTTATCAATCTAAATCCCCTCTTATGAGAATATTTCAACTTAAGATGGACTTGTTGAGTGATTATGAATACTTCCCTAGTTAAGAGGGAGCGTTGGAAAAACAACTAGGTTCGGTATTCATAATTATTTATGTAATTGTATCAATTTGTATTTTATGTATAAGAAAAAGAATTTCATTTAAGCATGGGTATCATTCTCAAGTCTAGGTAGAGCGTGTTCTTCATGCTTCTAGGTTTTTTATTAAGTCAAATAATTAATTTCGAGTCAAATTCCATGACTCTTAATAAGAAAAATGAAAAGAAATTTTTTATTTAAAATAAGTCAAATAGTCCTTAATAAGATCAAGTTGGCCTTCTTGTTTTTCGAGTCGTCATACTGAACAGTCGTGACATTTCATAGTGACAAACAATTATATATAGTCATGTATCCTCCACCAAAAATATAGTAATCCGTGGATTTCTTATGAAGGATGTAAGTTGCAGTGATTAGGATATGTGAAGTTCTTCTATAAAAGTATCTGTGAGTTCATTGAAGTTGTGTGAAAAGACCAAATATTTGAAATAGTATGTAATGTTGTGAAAAAATCAAAAATATGAAGAAGTCTGAAATTTGTGTCAGGGTCGAAGTTTGAAGAAGATTGATTTTTTACTATGACTTAGAAGGAGGGCCGACTTGGGGATCTTATGGAGAAAAGTGTCTTGGTCTTGGTCTTGATATCTCATTTTGATCTAATTTTGGAAGAGGTTTGTTTGGGTTTTCCCCAATTTTGGGGTTTTTCCTTAGCGTGGAGCCTATATCTTGTTTTCTTTGTATTTTGTGACATTCATGTTTGATAATTTCTTGAAGAAGAAGAAAAATAAAAATCAATAAAATGCCAAAAAATATCACAAGTCATTATCATGAAAGGAAAATCAATTTTAATCTACAAACTCCTAGACTTTCTAATAGTTAGCAATGTTTAGCCACTAGAAGGATATTTTTATCACCTTGACCAAACAATTATCCCAACAAATTGGTGACTCAATAGGTTCAAATTCATCAAATTTAAGCCTAAATTAGTTGTAGAACCATATCTTATAATCCTTTTATTTTGTAGATGGTCGTACCAATCAAGTTGTGTTTTGTAAATATGTTTTCACCTTCATTTTCTTATAGAATTATCATTTTTTTCCATGAGAATAATTGCACAAATTTCAAAAGAAAAAATGTGCAAGTTTCACGAGATCAGTTTTTTATCCTCACACAATATCACTCATTCAACTATTTTCCTATTTTTCTCAAAATTTATAATTTTTTCACTTTATAAAAATTTTATAGCCCATGTACCTCTCTCTTATTTAACATGTGGGCATGTCATCTTGTACATTAATTTATTTTTGGAAAAGAAAAGCTTTAAAAATCAGGACCAAAAAGGGCTACTTCATGCCTATAGTAGGTTCTCCTTTTTACACCCATGAGAAATTTTGGAGGATTAGAACAAGCTAATTAGTTTCCCTTCCTTATCACCCACAAAATCGAATTTTCAATTAATTTACATAGTTGATTAGGCAAAGTATAAGTGACCTTTAATGTGTGCATCATTTAATTTTCACAACAAAACTAGGGAATTTTTTAGTTTTAATGCAGTTATTATTTTGGAGACCTTTCAAAAGAAACTAAGAATCCATTACATCTGCATCTTTCAATCTAGGCCTAGTTTTCATTTTCCAGTAATTTCATTTTTGTTCTAGGTTGTTATCTCAAATAGTTTAATTAGTGGGAATTTGAAAGACCTAATCATTCCTACATTTTGCAATTCAAACGTGTGTGATACTCACATTCGCCCTTTGTAAAATCCCTTTTAGCCTTCTCAAGAAAAACATGTTTTCTCCTTGAACCCGTAATGATCTTAGAGAATCAAAATTTTGGGATAGCCAAGAAAGTCCTTATTCACACATTAACTAAACACAACTAGGCCACCACCTTGGATAAAAAATCCTTACAAAAAACTCTAAGATAATGAAACTAAAATACTCCATAAACAGATCATAAAATAAAAATGTAGTTTTACTAGGAATTTAAGGCTAGGCCTCCAAGTAATCTCTATCTGTAATTTTCAATTTGAAACATAGTATTTTTCTTATATGGGATTTTAAATATTCCATAATTATTGTGAACAAATCCAAGGTAAGTGGACACCTATCATGAGTGTGTGGCAGAGATGTAGTTACTCATATGGGGTTTTCTTGAGTAACCTTTCTCTTGTGAGGTCCTTGGCCCATGATCTTATTTTTTATAGCTTATAATCCCTCTTGTTACACTAATGGAAGTAGCTTAGTGGAAGAAACATAGGATGTATACAAAGGTAGTGGTAATGTGATTCTTTGTTGAAATATGTAATTAGATTTGGTCTTTATAATGACATATGTAATCATGATTTTATGTGTTTCATGTAAAGAGAAAAATAAATTTATTATTTTCATTATTGAGGCATGGGTTTTATTCTCAAGGGAAATTTATTTTTATGTAAAGAACCCATTGAGTGCTTCTAGGGCTTGTCATTGAGTCTACAAGTCAATTGAGTCATTTTCATGTATGGAAGACCCTTTTGGGAATGTTACATATTGTAAATAAAATGTATTTGAGTCAAAATTAGATTCAAAGACCCTCCAAGACCTTATCAATGGACAAGAAACAAGTCGGCATCATGGAGGGAATTTATAGCACTAAAAATCCTATATATAGGAAGGATCTCGACCTCATTTGGACACACAAGAAGCAAGTTCAGTCTCCTCAAGAAAGAAGCTGAAAAGGAAAAAAATAAAGGATAAGAATAAGAAAAGCAAGATCAAAGTTTTGGGCCTCTCTCTCTCTCTCTCTCTCTCTCTCTCTCTCACTCACTCATGCTAGGATTTATAAAGTTGTTTGGAAATTTTAAGTGCAAGAAAGTGTTACAAAGTTGCTGGGAAAGTCGAAGTACTAGAAATTTGTTGGGAAATTCGAAGTGTTGGAAAGTTTTTGGGAAATTCGAAGTGCTGGAAAGTTGTTGGGCAAGTCAAAATGCTGGAAAATTTTTGGGCAAGTCGAAGTGCTAGAAATATGATGGCAAGTTGTTGGGGGTCGAGGTTGTTGGAACTTGTTGGATCAAAGTAGCTGGAGGTTTCTAAAGTTGTTCGAAGCTGCTAGGTCAAAGTAGCTATAAGATAAATTATTAAGAATAAATTTCAACTCGGCCTTGGAGGGGCCTTGGTCAAGGGTCATAGGTCTTGGAATTCTTTGATTGAAATTATATAAGAAGAGAAGAGTTTTTTTGGGTTTTCCTCTTATCATGATAGTTTTTGGCCTTGGTAGCTCTCCTATTTATTGTATCATTTTGTCTCATTTTTCTTTATTGTTTCGTAGTTGTTTGAAGATAATAACACTAAATATAATCAAGTGAAATAAGAAGCTAATTAATTTAAGTAAAAATGCATCACAAGCATTTATCAAAGTAAGAGAAATCTCTTAATCTAAATTCCATATATTTATCAACATGCTCCACTCCTAGAGGTGATTTTGAATGGCTATTTGGAAATATTTCCAGATCCTTCAAAACGTGCCCTAGAACCCCTCATTATAAACCTCCTTTTAACCTTCACTAGTTTATTTTAGTGAATTCATGTCCTACAATTGGAACTTTTAGAAGTTCCAATTACTAATTGAGAGAAATAAAACTAAGTCTCTAGGAATTTTTATTCTATATACTCACACTTCAAGAAATCCCTTCTAGCAAAAATCATTTGACATATTAAACTATTATACAACATTGTCATCGATCACTTTTATTTATTTTCTTTAAGTATACCATATTCTAAACAATTTTTGTAGTCCATTCCACTCATCGTGCATTTCACTACGAGTGGATTAACATAAGGGAACCCTTAGTACCCTATTGTTCTTGAGTCCTACAAGTTATACCATCACTATTGGGAATCATAATTGTTCTTGGTATATCACTCTCTAAGTCTTCATTGGATTCATGTTTGAGTGCCACCCTATTAGGATCATCCTTGCTTAGACCATCCTTGTTTGGTAGTCTTAGCACTAGTACTCAACCAAGTACCCAACCTCATATGATGGTTGGGAACATGCCAAGTTCAAACTTGCATATGAATCCCAAGCCATATCCCAATGTTTTTTTCATGATTTACCAAGTTTAACAATATTCATCTTTCATAATTTTTCTTCACCCACCACTCTAACCAAACTACATTTCACCATTCCCATGTTTGAAGTTAAACTAAGTGATGATCATAGAAATCATGTGACTACTTTCCATTTGTGATGTTCCTCTAAAAGCATTACAAAGTACATCATTTGATTGAGACCCTCATGGAAAATATTAGGGGATAATATTCTCAAGTGGGTTAATTTTCCATCATTTTTTCCAAAAAAAATCGTTAATTTCCATTTTTATAAACATTATTCGCCTAAATTTTATATTATAAAATTCTTTTACCTTAAAAATTGCCAAAAATTTATATAGAGACTATATAAAATTATTATAAATTCGAATACTTTTATAAAAACATTGCCAAACATTTTTAAAATTGCATATTATGTACTGGTGAAATTTGCCAAGGTTTCTAAACATTAAAATAAAATTCCATGCTTAAAATTTTCCCTAGAGACCCTTCTAGAGAACCTTGATCAAATTGGCGGCCAAGTAGTATTCCAAAGAACCAGCAAGTACCCATTCCACATTTACATCATTTTCAAATTACTTTATCTAATATTTTGAAATCCCAGTTCATCATGACCTATGACTAGAAATTATTTTAGAATTTTGGTAGACAACATCCATTCACATTGTGGATCACATCCACAAGTGGCACAAATTTTGTATGCTATGTCAAATTCAAGTTGATGACAAACTCCTCTTGAATTAGTTTATAAATTTATTGTTTCATTTTATTGCAAAGGATGCGGCTACCACCATGCCCAAAATCAAAGATGAATCCATCTCTAAAGCATAATGGTTCATGTTGATTTATGCCTAGCCCAAATATTTGTACATTTTCATCCTTGATGCCCCACATCCTCAACCTTTTGAGTGTCAGCAACGTAGAGTGTACACTTTAATTTCAAATTAATTAAATAAATCAAAAAACACAATTTATCTAGTTTACAACAGAAACCATACCCTTTTCTACCCAACTATAATCCAAAATATCACCATGTTGCATATACAAGTGATGTTATACATTAATACTTTTTACAATCGCTTTTGCAATGTGATTTACAATGGTGGCCATACTCAACTACTTAAAAAGGCTACCCATCTCTTACCTAACTAGGCTAATGGGGTTTCTTCCAATAGTTGGTTTCATTGTTGAATTGCTTCATTGGTTGGTTATTTCACAAGTTTTTTCACATGCTTCCTATCCTTCTTTGGTTGTGGCTCTAGACGGAGCTTCCAACATGTGGCTCTCTGATATCCACCCTTGTTTCAATGGTGATTCAGGGTAAATCAGTTTGACATATTTCTTTAAAGTTGTCTTCTCCTCTCTATACAGTGAACCTTTCTATATTCCAAACTAGTTGTCTCCTTATAAAACTGCAAGAGCAAACTGGAAAAACACTTCAGATCTAAAGTTGTTCTTTCTCTATAATTTACATTTTCATATACAAATTTGGATATAATCAATGAAACGGATTCAAACTTTATGCATATACCCTTTCATACCTTCTTTCCATTTTTTTTAATCTTATTGACATTTGTATAGGTTCACCTGTCTTGCGGAGGTGAGAGTTAACTCACAGGCGAAACTGCAGCATGTAGATATGAAAATGTAGTGCACAAAGCTATGTGCAACACCTGCGCAACGAATTCGTAGCGAGTCTAGTGTATGTGTAGTGTCTGCAAGGTATGCGCAACGCCTACACAACAAAATGCATAGCGCTCTTCAGCAAAAGGGTAGTGTTCTTCAACGAAAGGGTAGAGCCTACGCAGCGAATGTGTAGCGAATCAAACTTCAAACCCAAGTTATGACCAAAACATGATTTTGTTTGATTTCCTTCTGATAATTGGTGAATCTGAGATTCTGGCACACTGATTACAATTTTATTAATAAAATTAAAAGGGTCTATTTGTCCCAACGGCCTCCATATGATTCCCTTTTTACCTACTGTGACTACGTGAATTTCTCACTGTATAAACACATAGAAAACAGTTGAAATATTTAACACAGTACCTTATTAACTCCAGTGGCACAATCCGCACTAATTCATATGGAGTTAAACAATCAAACAATTTAATCTGGATAGTAGTAATCTTTGCAAACAATTATGATTTCAATTAAAATACTAAAAAAAACAAACATTTTTTTTCTTTCTCTGGCCCTTGATGGCTTGATTACAATCCTTTTCTTTCACTCTTCCCTCTTTGTCTCTCTATCAATCTCCTTATTATATCTCTTCATCTCTATATCTAAAACAAATGTGTTTTTTTCTTCTTTCTAAATGCGACTAACTATTCTTATCTCTTCTAACCTTCTTAATCCCTATTCGATAGGTCTAATTCACACTTATACTAACAATATTATCTTTTCTTTCTAATTTATAAATATACTATCTATTAAAATAAATGATAATTAAATTAAATTAAAGAGGTCCAACCCTCTCTACTAAATGATAATTTGACCAATCAGGTCGATGAAATTTATCTCATGTGGTGTTCCTACATCAGACTCCCAAGGAAGAAAATAATGATCCATCAAACTTTCAGGATTTACTTCATACTTCTGTAACTATGTCGTTGTCATCCAACCATCATCCTCCACTGGTTGTCCCTTCCATTTGACTAGATACTGTAAATAATTCTATTCTTTGGTCCTTTTAGCTACTCTCCTCTCCAAAACAGCTTCCACTTCTTTCTTAACTGTCTTTCGCATTTGTTCCTCCCAATTCAAAGTTTGAACTTCGTCCTCTACAAGTTCATCTTGTAGCTCTGCCTTTGGCTCCTTGCATGGGTACAAATCTGCAACATTGAAGATAGTTGGTATACCAACCCCTTGTGGTGGGTCAATCTCATAAGCATTAGTTGAAAACTTTCACAAAATTATGCACAGCCCTATCTTTTTCATCTTTAATTTGTTATAAGTCCAAACAGGAAACATTTCCTTTCTCAGGTAAATCATGACGAGATCGCCCACTTGAAATTATTTTTCTTTCCTCTTCATATCAGATTCTATTTTTATTTTCTATTTCTTTCCTGTAATCTCTCTTTGACATCTTCCTGTATTCTTAGCATCTGCTCTGCAAACTCTTCAGCCTTTTCCCTCCTTGTCTCTTGTTTGACCAAATTTTCGAGCTCATACACACCTCTTGGATGCATCCCAAAAAAATCTGGAATGGACTCATCCCAGTACTTCGTTTAGGAGTATCGTTATAAGAAAACCCAACTTGAGAAAGTGCTAAATCCCAATTCTTAGGATTTTTATAAACTAAGCTCCTCAATATGTTTCCCAGGCTTTTATTTACTACTTCGGTCTGACCATCTATTTGAGGATGATAGGATGAACTAAAACTAAGGTTTTCACCTAGTTTCTTCCACAGATTTCTCCAAAAATGCCCCACATACTTTGTATCCCTTTCAGGCACAATACTTTCAGGCAGCCCATGTAACCTTACAATTTTTGACCAAAAAAAAAAAAAAAACATATTAGCAATATGAGTTGCATCACTAGTTTTCTTGCATGCAATAAAATGAGCCATTTTCGAAAATCTATCTACAACAGCATAGATAGAATCATTTCCTCTTTGATTTTTTTGAAAACCCAAAACAAAATCCATACTGATTGCATCCCAAGGTCGGTTTGGTATTGGCAATGGCTGGTATAATCCATTTTTTTGGCTTCTCCCTTTAGCATGTTGAAAAACCCTGCATTTCTCAACAAACTTCTTAACATCATTTTTCATATTTGGCCAATAGTAAAAATAAATTACTTGAGAAAATGTTTTATCCTGCCCAAAAAGTCCAGATAGGCCTCTGCAATTTTTTCTTTAATTAAATTTTCCCTCATGGAACATTTAGGAATACACATCTTATTATTTTTGAACAGCAAACCTCCTTGAATAAGATAATCCAACCACTGGCTTCTATTGTGAATTGCGTGATTCTAAATAGCTGCATATATGTCTTTAAATTCCGCATCTTCTTTATACATGTCAACCATCTCTTCAAAACCCACAACACCAATTTTTAATTCCTGCACATTTAAGTTCACTCTGCTCAAAACATTAATGACTTTGTTTGACTTACCACTTGTATGCTTGATCACAAAAGTAAAAATTTGCAAAAACTCTACCCACTTGGCATGCTTTTGTCTCAACTTCGGCTGATTATTTATAAACTATAATGCATGATTATCAGAATATAATACAAATTCTTTGGGTAACAGATAATGCCTCCATTTCTTAAATCTTGCACAATAGCATAAACTCTTTTTCATAAGATGAGTACTTTTTCTTGGCCTCAATCAATTTTTCACTGAAATAATCTATCGGTCTCTGCTCTTGCTTAAAAAAAACTCCAATTTCAACTCCACTACCATCAGTTTCGACTTGAAAACATTTTCAAAGTTCGGTAAGGCTAAAACTGGTTTTTATGTGATTTTCTTTTTTAATAATTTTAAGTTTTGGTATGTTGCTTTTGTCCACTTAAATGGTTGATTGTTCTCCTTTATTGTTTCAATGATTGGTGCACAAATCTGACTAAAAATTTTTATGAATTTCCTGTAAAAACTTGCAAGACCGTGAAATATTCTTAACTCAAATATGTTCCTTGGAGTTGGCCAATTTAGAATTGCTTGGATTTTTTCTAGGTCAATATTTAAGCCTTCTTTAGAGACTGTGAATCCCAAGTAAACAAGTTCTTCCTTCATAAAACTGCATTTCTTCAAATTTATTAGCATCTTCTCTTTCTGCAAAGTTTTTAAAACTAGTTTAAGGTGCTCCAGCTGCTCTTCTTTACTTCTACTAAAAACCGGAATATCATCAAGATAAACGATCACAAACTTGTCAGCATACTCTTTCAAGACTTCATTCATTAGTCTCATAAATGTGTTGGGTGCATTAGTGAGTCCAAAAGGCATCACTAACCATTCATACAGCCCATTGTTTGTCTTGAATGCAGTCTTCCATTCATCCACTTCTCTAATCCTTATTTTATGATAACCACTTTTCAGATCTATTTTAGTAAAATATTTTGAGCCACTCAAGAAATCCATTAAATCATCCATGCCTGGTAAGGGAAAACAATACCTGATGGTGATCTTGTTTATAGCTCTGGAATCAGTATACATGCGCCATTCACCACTTTTCTTTGGGTTGAGTACTACTGGTACAGCACACATACTAAGGCTTTCTCTTATCAACCCCTTATCCATCAACTCCTACAAGTGTCTTCCAAATTCTGCATTCTCTTAAGGAGTTAACCTATATGCTGCTTTATTCGGCAAACTTGCACCAGGTATTAAATCTATGTGAGGACTAATACTCCTGATTTGTGGTCATGCATTTGGCAACTCATCGGAAATAATATTAGCATAGTCATCTAGTAGGTTTTGTATTTCTTCAGAAAGATCATCTAAATTTGTAGAAGTCAGAATTACCTTGGGTTTACCCACAACAACAAAATGCAATTCTTTGTTCTTCTCAACTTCTTGTAGCAATTATTTTCCACTCATCAGCATAACATTGTTTCCAAGTGCTTCTTTGTCTGCTTCGTTGTTCAAAGGCAGCAGTGTGTGTTTATTCCCATCCTTTTCTAGGGTATAAGTATTTCTTCGGTCGTCA
This sequence comes from Pinus albicaulis, assembly GCA_034641835.2. Lineage (NCBI taxonomy): Eukaryota > Viridiplantae > Streptophyta > Pinopsida > Pinales > Pinaceae > Pinus > Pinus albicaulis. Next base: position 1,439,270,867 of record CM076578.1, on the reverse strand, counting down.
TGAATATATTTTCAATCAAGCTTCCAGGGTCTTCCCAGCAATATGTGGCATACATCCATTTGCATTACATCACATAATATAACATCTTTGTATGTACCAATCTGTATCACTACCTTTCATTTTTCTGTCACAAGAATTTGATGTCCTTTTTGCAGCCACGACACCTTGTAAGGAGTAGGGTGTACCATTTGTAGATTCAGAAGTGTCCTCAGACACATAACTTTAGTGATCATGAAAAAAGATTACATAACAAATTGCAGGAGTTTACAAACGTAAACTCTCACTACAATGAAATTAGGAAACTAACCTATTTATAAGCTCTATGTTCTAACTTAATTTAGTTATGGATCACTTGGAAAACCAACAAGTGTCCATTTACAATCAATTACCTTCTAACCATTCTACTAACTTTATTCCTATTTTAGAGCCTAGGAAACGACTCTATTCTAGAGTCATATTTTTACTAACAAAATACTAATTCTAAGTATCTCTAATATTTATTAAATATTCTAATTTAATAAATATATTTATTCTAACTTTACATTATTTAATTTATGTATTTTTGGATTTATAATTGTCTTTATGAAAGAGGCTAACATTCCCCCCTTCAAGGATAAATCCAAAATAAGAACGAGGAACCATCTTCCAAGTTCTCAAGTTGATGCTGAAAAAATCTTCAATCTGAAGAGACCATGATTCAGTTGTATGTCTGATTCATCTCTGAATGTTTCTTGACAACTCCATCACGTGCCAAGTTGCAAAAGGATCCGTCTATCCTTTGCGTGAAATCAGCATCCTTTATCCACTGACAAAATTTGTTGAATGCCCACTGGCTGATGATGTCAAAAACAACTCATTGTTGCTTTTGCTATGTTGAAAACTTCTCACTACTTCTTTGCTATCGACTGCCCACTGGAAAATTTGTTGATGCCCACTAGCTGTTGAAGATGTCGACTGGCTGCTTTTGTTGGTTTTGTCGAGACTTTTAGTCTGACAACCACTATCAATTTCATTGAAATTTTCCCCCATTTTTCAACTGAAAGGAGAGACACTTCTCTGAAAAGTTTCCTGAACTCCCCCCCCCCCTTCAGGTGTAGGAGTGTTACACTGATGTACTCCCCCTGTAATATTCCAAATCTGGAATTTTCTGCTCCATCGGGAATATCTTAAGATATTCCAATTCCTTCTTCAGTGAGAAATCACAAGTCCATTTCAGAGATTGACTGTTAGGGAATTTACAGGATATGACTCCTTCCAAAGAAGGGAGAAATCCTGAGGCTAGTTGGCCCTTCAGAGACTTTGTCTATGGATATGCAATATTCCACCTCAAGAATTTCTACTACAGGGTCCTTGAGGACACTATATAAGGAATATGTTGCATAAATAAGACAAACCACCACTGGGATGCCCTAGAAAAACTCATATACAACTCCCTTGCAGAAAATGAGCTCAAAGAAATAACTCTAGATGGGTTATTCAGATCTCCCCCATCTAGGTGTCTAAAACAATGTTCAATGAGAGAGCTTACAGCAACATAAGAACATAAGCATGAACTCTGCAACTCTGAATATATCATAAGAGATAAATGCTACATCCATCGTGATATTATGATATATCAGCAGAAATATACAAGAAATAGTTGAGGGACAAGCCACTCAAGCTTTAAGAACCAACCTCCAATGAATAAGCAATGAAATACAAGAGTTGTTGCAACTCCACAAAATGTCGAAGAGCAGTGACTGCGCGGTGTCTATGAAGGTATAAGCTGTTGAACATGAATAAAATACATATGTGGCTGAATGAATACAAGAAATAGCCCAATAACAGAGAAATGGGCTGAAATACAATATTTCTAGCCAATCTACGAAAGATTGCTAGAAATGCTGGAGAAACCAAAATGTGACAACTGACACAAAATGAGAATGAGGCCATGGTAGATCTGAAATTTAGATGCCCTCCTCTGATAATGTCTCCAAGCAATGGGCTGATCCCTCTGTCTCAAAAACACTCCTCCTTATGAGCCCAGAAACCCCTCTCTCACTGCCTCCTCCAAAATAACGCAGTTTCCTCCATGGACTGCGCAATGGGAGATGATGGAAGTGTGGCCTCATGCCACTGATCTGAAATACAACCCATGAATCCTCCTTGCAGCTCCTCCAATGAGTGGATCACTCCTCCACTAAAGAAAACAAGGCAAGAGAGACTCCATGAGTTCCTCTCTTACTGCACCCAACAACACAACGTCCTCTTTGCTGCAGAAATAACGCTGTAGAAGATTAATTTAGTTGTGGCCAATGCCGGATTGAGGAAATGTAGCTCAATCCTCATCCTTCCTTGAGGAAGAGGTATGGATTCCCGACCGGGAACACCCTAGTGCCCGAGGGCACCATCACCCTGCTAAACAACCTGGGGATGCAAGCTTTGCAGACCCAAAGTCTGAAACTCAAGACATAACATGTATCCAAATGGGTTGCCATCTCCTCCTTATAAAAAAAAGGAACTCTTCTCCACCAAGGTCCCACAAATTAGGGTTTCCACCCTCATGTGGATCTCTTCCTCCAAAACTGTGCAGCTTCTATCGGAGGCCTCTTCCTCCTTGGGCAGCACTGTTGACTTTAGTAAAAGGTGACTAATCAAGTGAGCTAGGTTCCATTCACGCCCTTGGTGTTTATTTCAGCTGCTTTATTCTCCTCCTTTTCACATGAGGAGTGTTATTTCTTCATCTAAAAGGGGTTAAGGTGTCTCCTTGCCCATTTTATTAAACAAAAATAAAATGTGCAACTATAATATTCCATTTTAGCTTGAGGCTAAAATTGGGAATATTACACCCCCGTTCAACTGCATGAGAGTACTATCATCTTGTCACTGTTGGCTGCACTATGTGTGATTATATTCGGTTGTAGAACTAAGACAATATTTTAACTCTGGATGACCATTTCCAAGGGTCGATCCATTCATAATGTATCTTCAATATAGTTGTTTTTTGTTGATTGCGACATTTCTCTGAGGAATGATTTGGCTTGCCACAATGGAGACAAGGATGGAGATCAAAACACTAATCTTCCATATGACCAGTTCTTTGACAATGAGAACATTTTGGTTGGACTTAAACTTCAGGTTGCGTGCAATTTTGTTTGTCTGAAAATTTGTGTTGCGTGCATTTCTGGTTGTCTACAATGTTCTTAGAACTTGTTGAGGTGAGTTATGCAAGAAATCTTGCACTGATGAACTTAATTGGCTTGGAATAATCTGGGATATGTAAGTTGGTGTTATCATTGACATATCCTAAGCCTCGATGATTCTTGTTATTTTGAATTTATTCCCATTGCTTGATGATGGGCTTGGAAGAAATTGGAACTGGAACAACTTCGACACTTGAAGTTGTTTGGATAAATGACTTATCAGCTGGATGGTGCAAAGACTTGAAAGTATCACTCTTTTCTTGCAATTCATTCCTTTTAAGTTGCGACTCTAGTTGAAGAAACTCAATGGTTTCTTTTTTTTGTTGTAGATGCCGTGAAAGATCAGCAAGATTTTCTTTGTTGATTTGCACCATGTCTTCATCACTGGAGATTATAAAACTATGAAGAATGTTTAACAACTGAATATGTTGCGCCATATGAACTTGTGCACTTGAAATCAGGCTCTCTTGTCGGAGATGTCATGCTTTGAACTATTTCACTTGATTTTGGTACTTGAAGGATAGGCTCGCTTGCTATGTGGCTTGAATGGCACGCTCGCCCGATTTATTGCTTGCTTGGAATACTTGCTAGAATTATAGAATTTTCTTGCTTAAACTCTGGAATTCACGCTCGCTTGATGTTTTCTTGAACGCTCACTTGACTTACTTGATGACTTCACGCTCACTTGAATGAATAGCCATGCTCGCTTGATGTCGATCTCAACTTGCTTGATTGGTGTTAGAGTTGAACTTGTTTGGTTTCTTTGATGGTTGCTGCAATGAACTTCACTCTGGCTCGCTTGAAGGTTTTAACTTTGTACTGTCTTGACGCAAATTGCTTGAATGAATACTCATGCTCGCTTGCAGGAGATGTGAATTTGTTGCTTGTTTTCTTTAGATTTAAAACTCGTGCACTCACTTGATTTTTCTTAGAGAAAGGGTGTCGAACACTGTCAAAAATGCACCCAAGAAAGCTTACAATGATTTTAATGATTCAGTTTAAAACAATGAATTCACTTGTCCTTTTAAAAATTCATTAACAATGAATTTTTAATGATTCACTTAAAACAATGAATTTGATTACAAGTTCTTAAATGTATTTACAAGAATGTTGATGTAGACTTTGCTATGAAACGTTGGAGTGTCCAAATTCATGAACTTGATTTTATTGAGTGAATTTTCTTCTTGAAGTAAAATGTCGATGTTGAAAACTTTGATTATTTGTTGTAGGTGCGCAAATGCATGTGTTGATTTTATTATCCTTCCTTGCAGCTTCTTCGTTACATGTGTTGTGCTTGCTTGTATTTAACTTTATGTATGTGTTAAATGAAAACATTTATGTTTCAAAACTAGACACAGATCAGAAGCAACAATATGAAGCCATAAAAATACACGCCATCAACAAACACACACATGGTGTACCTAAGATCCCCTTATTCAATTTCGGGCGGATCTAGGACACTTGAACACCACAAATAATATGTCTTTATTGAGTATTGAGATCATCAACCTTTCATCTTTTACAACATCGGTATTAAAGCTTTCTCAAACAATGAGAATTTCACGCTCACAAATTTTGGAAACAAATGTCTTCAAAAAATTGGATGTTCACTGACTCAATCCCGTTCAAAGGAAAAATACTACTTTGAATTACAAAAATGACTTTCCCTTCACCCCAAATTTACAAAAAACAAATCATCTTATCTCTCCAAAAAATCACTTCAAAAACTTTCAACATTTAAACTTATCACTCCACTAAAAAAAAACATATTATTTCTTCAAAGTAAATGAAGTCTACTCCTTTTAACAAAAATACCTTCATCATTAGTTGTCAATTTCAAAATAGTTTGAACTCATTCTCGTTCTAGTTCATCACATTGCCACATGGATGAGTAGGCTACCACAGAAAGCATAAACCAACGCTCCTTGCTATGTTTTGTTCTTAAAGATGGTGGACTCATAAAGAGCTGAAGTAATTTCCAATACATAGCTTTTCTATGATCAAGAGATTACAGTAATCTGACTTTTCAGTAAAGTGCCACTCCTTCAAGAACCAACTGTGGCTTGAAGTCAGCATTCAGCTTCACCTCCTCCTTCGAATAGGTGATCCAGATCATGATTTCTTGCACCTGCCCTCATGAGAAGGATAACAGGAATGCCTACGATGTGAATGTATGGAAATGTTTCTCTAGCTTCTTTTTCATTCTTTGTTAGTGAGGATCGAAGACGGTGAGAGAATGACTACATTCACAGCAATTTGTGATTTTGTTTACAATTTTTTTTCATCTGCGAGGAGTGTCGTCAACATTTCTTTAAGATGTGTTCCAGCGTGAAGGAACCTTTAAAAACTCAATACTACCTTGTTCTTTGGCTCTGGAATGCACACAATCGGGTTAATGAGAGATTGAGGATTGAAGAAGCTACTCTGGGAACTGGTGATCGAAATTTTCCAAAAGTGATATGGCCATCGAAGCAACTTTGTAGATTTTGTTTGGAACAAGACAGAAGTCTCACAGTTCCTTCTTAACTACTATGGGTAGATCATTAAGTTTCCATCACAGGAGGATGCATAACAGCAAAGAACTCTTGAGAAACAATCATATCCGAGGGATGACACAGCTCCTAGTGGTGTCGTTTCAGTACCTATTGGTGTTGCGGTTTCCATTTCCATTGCAAGCTGTGGTTTTGGGGCAGTGTCCATTTTCCAAAGCACTGATTTGCAAATTCTTGGCGCAGCAATCCACAATAGTACTCCAGTATTTATAAACACATTCGATTTTGTCAAAACTCATGGCGGAACAATCCATAATATACAATCCATGAAATATAAGAACTTTTTAGTAATCATCTTTCCTGCAGCTATGTCAAACAGTAATTTGCCTTGAAGAATCATAAAGGAAACTCAACGCTTGCACCTGGTATAAGTGCTTCTCCATCTGAGGAAAATTTATAGTATTTTAATGTGATGATTCTTGGTCCATCTCAGAAAATTTACAGTATTTCTGGCTGAAGAGTATCAAACGGAAGCACCAAAGGTTCGTTTTTTTTTTTTTTAAGATTTACCACCCAAATATTGATAAGCTTGGTCGCATATGCCTTGATATTCTCAAGGACAAGTGGAGTCCATCATTGAAAATTCGAACAGTTTAAGTGCATCAAATCCAGATGACCCTCTTTCTGAAAACATTGCAAAAAACTGGAAGACAAACGAAATTGAGGCCATAGAAACAGCGAAAGAATGGAAAAGGTTGTATGCGAGTGGGGCTTGACATTCTACATCGATTCATTTAATAGTACTATTCTAAAGTCTAAACAGTCTTTACGCTGGTTTTAGAAACAAATTCAGCATGTAGCACCAGGCGATTTTAAAAATGCAGAGAATAAAAAAATGGTGCTAATAGAAGCAGCTAAAAAATAAATCTTAAAGCATTGACAAGATTGCATACCAATTAACTTTTTTGGTAGAATTTTCAAAAGCCTGCATAGTTGAAATCTCCACCTTCACATCCTCTGCATTGCCGATGGCTCCGATACCACATGTAGATTCAGAAGTGTCCTCAGACACATAACTTTATTGATCATGAAAAAAGATTACATAACAAATTGCAGGAGTTTACAAACGTAAACTCTCACTACAATGAAATTAGGAAACTAACATATTTATAAGCTCTATGTTCTAACTTAATTTAGTTATGGATCACTTGGAAAGCCAACAAGTGTCCATTTACAATAAATGACCTTCTAACCATTCTACTAACTTTATTCCTATTTTAGAGCCTAGGAAACGACTCTATTCTAGAGTCCTATTTTTACTAACAAAATACTAATTCTAAGTATCTCTAATATTTATTAAATATTATAATTTAATAAATATATTTATCCTAACTTTACATTATTTAATTTGTTTATTTTTGGATTTATAATTGTCTTTATGAAAGAGGCTAACACCATCTTAACCAATTCCAATTTTTCCACTATCTCTGTGTAAACAAGGTTATCAGTGCTTCCACTGTCAATCACAACCTTGCAGCATTTCCCTTTTGACTTGCATATAGTCCTGAATATATTCTTCCTCTGAACTGGCTCTTCTGCTTCTTTTTCTGCTTTAAGCAATACCCTTTTCAATAATAAGGATTCTCCCGCTTTAGGTGGTTCTTCTTTTCCCGCAATGTGAGGAATTACTTCATTTGCTTCAAAAATATTCACATTTCTTTGAGTTGTTGGTTTATTATGAGGACGGTCCCATGACCCATGTCCCCATTCACCACATGTATTGCACTGAATTTATCTTCCTTGGCCTTTACCTCTGGGTACAAACCTTCTTCTGCCAGAGTCTCCTCTCTATGGTGGTCTACTACTCGAACCTCCTACTTAACTGTACAAATGCTCAAATCTAGGTTAGAATGCTCCTCTTCCTCTTGTTGGACTTTTCCCCCTATTCCTCTGGCTTTTCTTCCTCATAATTTTCTCCTCTATTTTTAAAGTTTCTTGGTAGGCATCTTCAATTGTCTTCAGATTCAATAAATTGATCTCATCTTGTATATCATACCTCAAGCCATTTATATACCTGGCTACTTTCTCGACATCATCTTCAACATGTCCTGCTCTGATATTTAGCTTATAAAACTCTTATTTTTATTCATTGACAGTCATCCCTTTTTGCTTCAAATTCTGTAATTATTTAAAATTATTTAACTAATAATATTTTGGCATGAACTTACTCTTCAATTTGATTATCATTTTATCCCATTGCTTGATCTTTAGCTTTCCCTTTCTTTCTCTGGATACCTATAATTCCTCCCACCAGATAGTTGTGTGGCCCTTTAACCTGGTAGCTGCAAACTTCACTTTCTTTTTGTCTTCGACTTCTTCAAAGTAAAAGTACTTGTCTAATGAATTGATCCAGTCCATTAATTCTTCCATGTTGAGATTTCCATCATACAAAGGTACTTCCACCTTTGGTCTTCCACTCACCTTAACCAACATCTTGAAAACTTTAGCTACCTCGCTTTCTTCCTCTTCTTCATTAGGTACTCTCCTCTGATAATTTTCCATTGTCTCCATTCTTGTGTGAAGGTGTCGAATCTCTTCCAGCAAAACAGCATTGGCTACATGTCTTTCCTGACCTATGCCAGCTCCTCTCCTGGGTGGCATGTTTGTTGAAGCAGAACTTAATCTTTGTTTGTGATCTGATACCAAATGATGCAAGGTAAATCAGTTTGACAGATGTCTTTAAAGTTGTCTTCTCCTCTCTATACAGTGAACCTTTCTATATTCCAGACTGCATGTCTCCTCATAAAACCGCAACAACAAACTGGAAAAACACTTCAGATCTAAAGTTGCTCTTTCTCTGTAATTTATGTTTTCATATGCATATTTGGTTATAACCAATGAAATGGATTCAAATTTTATGCATATACCCTTGCATACCTTCTTTCCATTTTTTTAAGCTTATTGACACTTGGATCGATTCACCTGTCTTGCAGATGTGAGAGTTAACTCACAGGAGAAACTGCAACATGTAGATATGAAAACGTAGCACCACAAAGCTATGATCAGAACTTGCGCAGCGAATTCGTAGCGAGTCTTGTGTATGCGTAGCATTTACAGGGTATGCTAGCGAAATGTGTAGTGTTCTTCAATGAAAGGGTAGCATTCTTCAACGAAAGGGTAGTGCCTACGCAGCGAATGCATAGCGAATCAAACTGCAAACCTAGGTTATGACCAAAACATGATTTTGTTTGATTTACTTCTGATCTTTGGTGAATCCAGGATTCTGGAACACTACTTACAATTTTATTGATAAAATTAAAAGGGTCTAGTTGTTCCAACGGCCTCCATATGATTCCCTTTTTACTTATTGTGACTCTGTAAATTTCTCATTGTATAAACACAGAAAACAGCTGAACTATTTAACACAGTACCTTCTTAAATTTGGTGGCACAGTCCACACTAATTCATAGGGAATAAAAAAATCAAACAATTTAATCTGGACAACGGTAATCTCTACAAACATTTATGATTTCAATTAAAATACTAAAAAAAACAGAGTTTTTTCTTTTTTCTTTCTCTGGCCTTAATGGCTTGATTACAATCCTTTTCTTTCAGTCTGCCCTCTCTGTCTCTCTATCAAGCTCCTTATTATATCTCTTCATCTCTATAGCTAAAACAAATGTGTTTTTTTCTTCTTTCTAAATGCAACTAACTATTCTTATCTCTTATAACCACTTAATCCCTATTTGATAGGTCTAATGCATAGCTATACTAACAATCTTATCTTTTCTTTATAATATATAAATATACTATCTATTAAAACAAATGATAATTAAATTAAATTCAAGAGGTCCACCCCTCTCTACCAAATGATAATTTGACCAATCAGGTCGATGAAATTTATCTCATGTGATGCTCCTGCATCAAATGGAAACAATGGCTTTTCCTCCTTTAGAATTTCTTGATCTTCTTTTTCTTGTGATGTGGAGAGGGATCCTTATGTCGTGACTCCTTCCTAGTCAACATAACCTTCCTCGAATAATTGTCTCTGGTGAAATTTTGGTGAGGAGAGCTTGACATAGATCTTCATTTGAAATGTTCACCTCCCTTTGGAGATGAACTACAATCACGATCACTGGAATGGTGTGATGTAGCCTTAACCTGCATTGATTATGAATCCCTTTATTTTGCGACTTTGGGGTGTCTTTCAAATGCACCAAAATCATCATCATAATGAGAACAAGAATCTAAATAATCATTGACATTGTTTACCTCATTTACTAACTCTGAAGGAGGTGATGATGGTTTCGCTAAGCCTTTGTTGCACTTCAAACTTTCCAAATCCTCTTCCGTGGCTTGTAACTGAAGCTGCAATATTTTCTTCTCCTATTCTTCTTCTTGTAGAATTCTTCTTAGTTGAACATTATCTGTTGGAATGCTCTGGTGATGACAATTTCAATGATGAGAACAAGATGAAGAAGAAGAAAATTAACTTGAATATGGAGATGGAGGTTCTCCTTCATTTACTAAAGCAGCATCCTCTACTCTCTCTTTCTTATTCTTTTCCTTCTTTGCTAATTTCATCTCACAATATATAAACAATTTATCTACCATCTCTACCATCCTATAGAAAGATTGATGAAAATATTTTTCATTCTCCATTTTCCTTCTTCATGTTGCACATTCAGTATTTGGTTATCATTCACACTCATAATTCACATCGACAAGAAGACCTCTCTGATACCAAACTTGACTCGGTATTCCTCTAATAACATCATTATCCAATTTCTTTTCTTCTATGATGTTTTTAGAACTGCATGAAAAGAGCATGTAAAACAATATGTGCAAATACTTAAATAAGAAATAATGTAAAGGATACCATAAACACAAATACACATAAAATTTTGATAACGGATTTTTTCTAGTGTCGATTATGTCTTCAATCCCTGCTTCAATAGTGGGGAGGACGTTTCATTCATCTCATCAAAAAGAAAGGAAAATACATGGAAAAATATATCATTATACCTCCAATACTGGGAGTGACTTGAAATTTGAATGCTCAAATGACAATAATGGTAGCACCAACAAGTTTTTCTCGTCCTCCTGAGACTTTTGACTGTAAATATGGTCTACTTTTGAAAGGCACTTTTTTGTCTTGACTTCATGCCCAACAATTAATGAAGAAGGTGGTTTTCTACCATGACCCCTGAAATCAGCTACTCAAATGCAAAAATTTATTGCACCGTGATCCTTGTGAAATTATGGTTAAAATGAGCATAAAGTTAGCCACATTCTGCCACCTGCAATTCTGGCCCCTCGGGGAATATTTTAGATTCCTCACAACATAAAAAAGTATATGCCAAGAATATTCCCTAGAATCTATCTCAAAAATTGTGCTTGCATCAGAGTTATACTTCAAGGTTCCACCTCTGGTTCAAGGTTTCATGCTCCTGCATTAATATTCCACTCATATTTTCCCTCGACTCTCGGCCATCCTCCGCTCATCCAAATGCAATAAGTTTATATGGTTTTAGATCGGGCAAAAATTACAAATTCTAGCCCATAGTGATCTGAAAATTGGTTGGATAATTTGTTATGATTTTCAAGAACCTCCCACCCAGTTAAACAAATAAAATATCTAGCTTATACTTGACTTTTGCGGAATTGTATACTTCAAACGGGTGTAATTTTTTTTACTATTTAAGTGCTTTAAGAACATTTTTTTTTATATATTAAACATATTTAAAAACCATATAATGCAGCAAATAAGCATCAACACTTAAGAGCAAATTTAATATAGGATTTCACCCGAATATTATGGGCTACGTCTCCTTGAGCTCTTGTCATCTTGACTTGTCTCTTTGGGATTATGGAAAAAATCTTTTAAAAGTTACAAAATCAACTCCAATGGTTAACTGAACTGAACCAATGGTTTTATAATACCATTTATATCCCTGTCATAGCTTTCATCACTCTGAAACGAAACTAGGTCCCCTTAGACTTGACAACTTGTGTCGATGCCCTTAAGCTACCTTGAGCTTCATTATGGCACTAACTCCCTCAGAATTATTTTTTCTATCCCTAATAATGCACCTATTGTCTCCATCACATATCAGACCTCCAAAATGGACTGATCATTTTCTCAAAATGAGCACTGGCTCCCCAATCTAGGCCTTCATCCATTGATGGCCTTGGGCTGCCCAAAACTTCCTTGTGGCTATTCTACCTTCAAAATTCATAAAAAGGTGCTTAAAATACTTCCATTGGATCAAAAATGTCAAAAATATTCATAATAGACTATTCACTTTCAGAAATTTGCCTCTAGCTGCTCTGGTTTCGCCTCCGACACCTGGTGGCACCCCTTGGCTCTAGGGTCACTGAAAACTTCTCTGAAGCATCTTGTCTTTCAAAAATTTTCAAAAGCTTCTTAAAACTCCTTAAATATATTCATAAGTATAAAAACAGTCATAAATGACTATTGGTTTGCTGATAATGGTTATTGCTTGCCCTGGATAGGCCACATTCTCCTGCTGGCACTTGCTGGCCCTAGTGACCCCTAAAACTTCTCTGAAGAAAATCGACCTTCAAATGCCCTTTACATTATCTAAAAACCACACCATTAGTTCCATAATTTCTGAAACATCCAAAATTGACTATTGGATTACTCAGAAAGGCCTCTAGCTTCCCTGGTTAGGCCTCAAACTGTTGTTGGCCCCTCATGGCCCTGGTGGCCCTTAGAACTTATATGAAGTAAAAACCTACTCAAAATTCCTCTGATGGCTCTACAACCCTCACCAATGAGTCTGGAATGTTTGATATAGTCGAAATTGACTATTCACACTCTCAGAATGGTTGAGTCTAGCTCAAGATAGAGCCAAAACCAAATTTGTCCAGTGTCCCCTAAAAAGCTCCACTAATTGTGGAGTAACTGCACTTAACTCCAGTTAGTTTTTGGAAAATTCCTCAAAATTTAGGGTGCCCGCCAGATTATCTACTAGGTATTAACTACAACATAAAAATTTGGGTTAGGGGGTTGGACACATGTCCTAAACCTGCGGTCTTCAAAATCGTAACTGTCGGCGAGAATTGTGAAAACCATGGCATTTAATCCTTAACCGTTGCATGTGATAGTTTTCGGCATTTATAGTTGCGAATACTAATGCACACAAACCGCCAGAGAAAATTTTTATGTTATGCCACCATTTCCATGTGACAGGCTTTAATGTTGGCGGTTAACAGTTTTCACTCCCGCCGGTTTTAAAGGTCGGAGCCCCTGGTTCTTTCCTATCGGTCTCATGGGAGGGGGGCTGGCCTGAGGGGCTAGCCCCCTCCGAACCCCCATATATCATTTCATTCAATGTTAAATAAAAATTGAATACAACATGGTTAAGAACTAACCATAGTACATACGGTAAGGCGTGGGCGTGATTGGCAGCAGCTCTCGGGGTCGAGCCCTGGGAACACCAAAAAAAAATTGCACCACGAAAACTGGGCCACGTGGCGGCCTTTGATTGGCCCTTTAAAACACGTACAATCCAACTGCCAATAAACATCCACCACTTGTCAACATGCCATTCGCCCAGAAGGAATATTCTAGGGAATATTACCTGGAATATTCATTTTTTTATTTTCCAAAAATAGTCAAACTTGGTCAAAGGCCAAAAATTGTAGTTTACTGGACTTTTCAAACCGCGATAACTTCTTCATTGATGTCGGTTTTTCGAACTGTTCATAGCACCGGAATCAGGAAGACGATATCCATACGGTCGCTCAACTTTGGCACACTTCCAAACACTTTGAATTTTGAGCTATCACTTAGGTCCTTGATCCAAATCTAATCACACCTCCCCATTGGGAATATTTTGGACCCCAAAAGATTGATTACCTGATCTGCTCAGTAGATGAGAGTACATCACCCTCACTTTTTGGCCTCCATACACTTTTCCTCACATGGCTTAGTTCCTTTGAACCACAACTCGAAGGTAGTCAACACTTTCCTTCCTGAATGCTCTTGTCCTCCTGTCAAGAATTGTCTTCCTTGAAATCACCCAGAAATTTATGGCAAGAAAGTTATAGAAGGTATTTGAACATCATGTCCTTGATAATCAATCCAAGGTGGCTCAATCAAACATGACATTACAACATAAAACATGCATACATAACTGAAATTTGCATATGTATAAATGAATATATGTCTTACTGTGTCAAGAATTCAAACCACTTCTTACCAAGCCACTTCCACGGTGACTTTTGTTGTTGAAAATATTATTCATGTGAAACATATGTTCTCACATCAATGATGGAATCTTTGGTTCCACTTTCGCCAGTATTTCTGTCCTCTTGCTTTAAATTCTTGGGACGATTAGTTGGATGCAATGTCCAACAATGGGCAACAACATGTCCATTTCTCTAGCAATGTGTGCAAGTCTTTGGGACCTTCTTTGCAAGTTGCCTTCACTTCAACTATTTTCTATATGCCTTCATCCTCTTCCAGCATTTTGAAACAACATGGTTACACAAACCACAATATGCACAACAACTCTTTATTCCATTCAAGCATGCAAAATTTTCATGCTTAGCAGAAACATAATCAACTTGACTATGGGAAGAATTATACCTCAAATGTTGCTTTGCATGTCCATCTTTTCTACCTTCATGAGGAGATGAACTAGTAGAGGTTCCAGCTTACCTTTGAAGACTAACATCAGTGTTCATGTCTTGAAATATTTATGAACTCTCATGCTCGCCATAAGCTACATGTCTACAAACATCTTGTTGCAAAATAGGCTTCAAACAATGGAAATCAACTTGAAAACAAACTTGACATGTTTGTGGTTTACAACTTGGAACAAAATTTCTTTTTGAAGTTGTCTCAAATGCCTTCATGGAAGTAGAGTTTTCACCATAAGATTGAACATAACCAAGACCAAATTTCTTAGGTCTTTCCTCAACCAAAATAGGATCAATCATGCCTTGTGCATGTTTTCCTAAACCCTTGCCTTCATAACCCATTTTAAACATTAACTTGGACCCTATACCTCTAGTGTGCTTTTCAAATGAACCAACACATCTATCTGACGAGGAATTTGAAGAAAAGTTAGAGTGAACTACCTTTGTTTCACGAATGTTCTTGGTTAAGGCCTCTTGGGCTTGATGGATCTGCGTCTCCATCTCATGCATTCTTTGAATAATTTCTTCTTTCTCTTTCTTCATAACAACTAATTTCTCACGAAGTCTGGTGCTTTCTCTTCCATCGTCAAACAGAATTTGCACCATATCCTTCAAGATGTAGAAGTCTTGCTTCGTGTCCTCATCGAAGAATCTTGTGAAGGAGGAGGATTTTGAAACCTCACTTGATGAAGTTGTCATCATTATGTCAATGAACAAAATAACTTCAACAAAAATTCACAAATCTTTCAAAAACAATTGACAAAGCTTCTGAACAAATCGTTGTAGATTCAAGCTCTTCTTCAAGTAGCCTTTTGCAAATAAAACCTCTTGTGCTTCAAGGACTACCTTGAGGTCCTTTGGGTAAGGAATATGCCTTCAGACCTTCTTCCTTCTTGTCCTCTTCTGAACTTAGTTATCAACAGCTTTCCCTTCACCTCTAGCAAACTTCAAACTTGTAAGCAAAAATTAGTTTGCAAACATTCAAATTATTTGCATTTTTAAAACACCTTTCAAGTCAAACAAGCAACCTAATGCTATGTCAATGAAGCAATCCCTGCTCTCATACCAACCTGATCTGAAAATGGTTTTGATAACTTACTATGATTTTCAAGAACCTCCCACTCAGTTAAACAAATAAAATATCTAGCTTATACTTGACTTGTGCAGAATTTTATATTTGAAACGGGTATAATTTTTTTTAATGTTTAAGTGCTTTAATACCATGTGTTTTTTTTTATATTAAACATGTGTAACAACCATATAATGCAGAAAATAAGCATCAACACATAACAGCAAATTTAATCTAGGAGTTCACCCGAATATCGTGGGCTACGTCTCCTTGAGCTCTTATCATCTTGACTTCGCTCTTTGGGATTATGGAAAATTTCTTTTACAAGTTAGAAACTCAACTCCAATGGTTAACTGAACTGAACCAATGGGTTTATAGTACCATTTATATCCCTTTCATGGCTTTCATGGTTGTCATCACTCTGAAAACAGAACTAAGTCTCCTTAGACTTGACTCCTTCTATCGATGCCCTTAAGCTACCCTGAGCTTCACTATGGAACTCACTCCCTCGGAATTATTTTTCTATCCCTGAAACCTCACCTAATATCTCCATCACATATCATACCTCCAAAATGGACTGATCATTTTCTCAAAATGAGCATTGGCTCCCCAATCTAGGCCTCCATCTACTCATGGCCTTGGGCTGCCCAAAAATTCCCTGTGGCTCTTAGACCTTTATAAGTATTCAAAAGGCTCCGAAAATACTTTCATTGGATCCAAAATGTCCAAAATAGTCATAATAGACTATTCACTAGCAGAAATTTTCCTCTCACTACTCTGGTTTCGCCTCCAATATCTGGTGGCACCTTGTGGCTCTAGGGTCACTGAAAAATTCTTTGAAGCATATCTGCTTTCAAAATTCTCCAAAATATTCTGGAAACTCCTTCAATGGATTTAAACGTATCAAAAAAGTTAGAAATTACTACTGGTTTGTTGAGAATGGTTACTTTTTTCCCTGGATAGGCCACATTCTCCTGTTGGCATTTGTTGGCCGTGGTGGCCCCTAGAACTTCTCTGAAGCAACTCAGCCTTCAAAAGTCCTCTATAGGCTCTGAAAAACCACACCATTAGTTCCAAAATGTCTAAAACATCCAAAATTGACTATTGTATTACTGAGAAAGGCCTCTAGCTGCCCTAGCTAGGCCTCAAACTGTTGTTCACCCCTCATGGCCCTGATGGCCCTTGGAACTTCTCTGAAGCAAAAACCTACTCAAAAGTCCTTTGATGGATCATTAACCCTCACCAATGAGTCTGGAATGTTTTAGATAGTCTAAATTTACTATTCACTCTCTCAGAATGGTCGAATATAGCTCAAGATAGAGCCAAAACAAAAATTTTCCTGTGTCCCCTAAAAAGCTCCACTAATTGTGGAGTAACTGCACTTAACTCCAATTAGTTTTTGGAAATTTCTGAAAAATTTAGGGCGCCTGCCAGATTATCCGCCAAGTCTTAACCGTAATATAAAAATTTGGGTTAGGGGGGTGGAGACATGTTCTAAACCCGCGGTCTTCAAAACTATAACTGTCAGTGGGAATTGTGCAAACCGTGGCATTTAATCCTTAACTGTTGCATGTGACAATTTTTGGCATTTACAGTTGCGGAGACTAATGCACATAAACCACCGAAGAAAATGTTGACATTATTCCACCATTTCCATGTGGCAGGCTTAAATGTTGGCAGTTGAACTTTTTAACTCCCGCGAGTTTTAAAGGTCGGAGCACCTGGTTCTTTACTATCGGTCTCATGGGAGGGGGGCTGGCCTGAGGAGTTGGCCCCCTCTGAACCCCTATATATCATTTCATTCAACGTTAAATAAAACTTGAATACAATATGTTTAAGAACTAACCATAGGACATACAGTAAGGTGTAGGCGTGATTGGCATCAGGTCTCGGGGTCGAGCCTCGGGGACCCCAACAAAATTTTGCACCACGAAAATTGGGCCACGTGGCAGCCTTTGATTGGCCCTTTAAAACATGTAAAGTCCATCTGCCAATAAACATCTACCACTTGTCAACATGCCATTCACCAAGAAGGAATATTCTAGGGAATATTTCAGGAATATTCTTTTTTTTAATTTTCCAAAACCAGTCAAACTTGGTCAAAGGCCAAAAATTGCAGTTTACTCAACTTTTCAAATCGCGATAACTTCTTCATACGATGTTGATTTTTCGAACTTTTCACCGCACCAGAATCAGGAAGAGGATATCTATATGTTCGCTCAGGTTCAGCACACTTCTGAACACTTTTAATTTTGAGCTATCACTTAGGTCCTTGATCCAAATCTGATCACACAGCCTATTAGCAACATGCATCGGCTATTACCGAGGTGGATTAGGTTCAAATATTGCGAAGCACTATATATATATTTGCTTTATATTATGACCGTTTGAACTTTATCTGTCTGCACTGTTTTAGACCATTTGTTTCAATTTTACTGGCCCGTTGGATTTATTTTTTGACATTTGTTTGGCTCGTTAACCATATCATAAATCACTCGTTTTCGCATATATGTGCACAATTATAACAAACTGTCAGACTTAGCATCCCATCAAGATTTATCCACCCACTGTTGTAACATTGCATATAATTAAACCGCGTGACATTATTGTAACCGTCAGGTTATAACTAATGGTTTCCCGACACATAGTAGTAATTGTTGAAAATTTTTTGTCACCCAAACCATTCGAACTCTACCATATTTGAGTTATTCCAATTTTTTTCAATCCGAACTTGTGAACTGTTGAAGTTTTAGTCGTGTTGGTTCCGCTGATTGAAACTATGTTATAAGTATAAACAAATCCAAATGGTCGTTTAATATCAGTGGTTCAAACAATTGTTAACAAATCATGGGTATAGTCGAATATCAGTTTTTCCATCAGTGATATAATTAACTTCGCTAGTTTCGAGCCACCATTAACAATTGTTGTTGCTGAAAAACTCACAACTATTCGTCATTTATAATACTTTGTTGATCGTCTGGCCAACTATTTCCATTCGCCAAGATTTTCCCATTGTGAAATGGTTACATATAACCGTAAGAAAAATAGCCAAGTTTTAAATAACATTGATCACCCAATATAATATGTGACCATTAAAACTCTGCCAAAAGTACATGTGCCGAAAGTTTGAATTTTTTTCCAACATAACCTTGAGCCAAATTTAGTTGGTTCAAGCCCAACTGACTACTCTTTGGGTGACACATGGTTCTATCCCATTGGTCCATGTGGAAACATTCTATTAGTCCTCTAATTTAAGATGGTGCTTCTGAATTTGTTGGTGTCACTATCTTTAGTGGTTTTGCTAATTTTATCTGGAATTATGCTAAATTTAGCTCCAAAGTCAAGTTTGACCATAACTTTGACTGCTGATAACTTCCACATACGAATTCGGATTGAAGTGGCATCTACGCCAATGGAACCATGGAAACGAGCTCTTCGATCTAATGCTAGTTTCACTAAGATTTGAAGACTTCAATTTTTTAGGTTCTCCAAAGCCACCTGGATCATCCAAGGAGTTCCAAGGCAGATTTATGTTAAGAAAATATTTGCAATACAAATGAAGAGATAATCTAGAAAAATATGTCAAATTTTCACAATCCAAGTACATAATTTTTTTTATGATAAGTAGAAACCATCATTAAAAGAATATCCTGTATTAGAATAGTATAAATATGTTTTTCTAAAAGAATAACCAAGAATTCCTCCAAAGAGGGATATTGACTTTACCATTGATAACTAAGGATGAAGATATTCACAAAACAACATTTCACACACGTTATGGGAATTATGAATTTGTGTTACTTCCATTTTGGATTACTAATGCACCAACTACCTTCATGTGCCTTATGAATAGTGTACTTAGACCATTCCTAGGTAAATTTTTAATTGTCTTTATAGATGATATTCTACTATACTCGAAGAGTAAATAGGAACATGACAAAGATTTAAAGATAGTCCTTCAAACTCTTAGAGATAATGAACTATATGCTAAATTCAGCAAGTGTTCATTTTACCAGAAACAAGTTCATTATCTAGGACATGTTATCTCAAAAGAAGGAATTGTTGTTTATCTAGAAAAGATAAAGGCAATAATGGAGTGGTTGATACCTAAAAATGTAGAGGAAACTAGATCCTTTATGGGAATTACATGCTATTATAGAATATTTATGGAAGGATTTTCTAAACTTGCACATCCCATTACTTCTTTACAGAATAAAGGAATCCAATTTGTATGGAGCCAAAACTGTCTAGACACCTTTAATGAGTTGAAACAACTCTTGACCACAGCTCCAATTCTAAAATCGGTTGATCACAACAACAATTTTTTGTATGTACAAATGCATGTAAGGAAGGTGTAGGAGTATTTTTATGCAAGTTGGTCATGTTATCTATTATGAATCTAGAAAACTGAAGAAGCATAATAAAAACTATGTTAATCATGCTCTAGAACTAGCTTTCATCATTCATGCATTTAAAATGTGGAGACATTACCTTATAGGAAGAAAATTTTAGTTGAGGATAGATAATTTTAGCCTCAAATATGTATTTGATCAACCTAACCTAAAATATAGAAAAAAAAAATTGCTTAGTATTTATTAGCGAATATGATTTTGATATTACACATATTAAAGGAAAATAAAACATAATAGTTGATGCTTTAAGCAGAAATATTAATCAAATTTATGTTACATCAGCAACAAGATGGTCAAAAAAATTAATAGATAAGGTCAAAATAACTGCAAATTATGATTTTAAATTCTTGGAAATCAAGGGAAAAGTTCAAAAAACATAAACATTGAATGAGGATGGAAGCTATTTTTCAATAGATGGTCAAGATATATTGTTGTTTAAAGGAAGAATTTATACACCTAATGATATAAATCTGAAAAAAAAAAAATTGTCTAAGATGAGCTACACAAAATATCCTACAGTTGACCATCCTGGCTACAATAAGTTGATTATTGTATTGAGAAAGGATTTTAGCTAGCCAAATATGAAAAATGAGATAAAAAAATATGTGGCTATATGTCTTGAGTGTCAACAAGTTAATGCATCTCATCAACACCATGTTGGGTTGTTTCAACCCCTACCCATTCCATAATGGAAATGGGAGACAATTTCAATGGATTTCAATACTGGACTACCAAAGACAAAGAGGCGGCATGACTCCATTATGGTCATGATTTATAAGCTTATTAAATAAGCACACTTTATCCCTGCAAAATCCAATTTTAAATTCGTAAATATTGTATAAATATTCATGAGAAAAAAAAAAATTGACTCCATGGGATACCTAAAGTTGTAAACTCAGAAGGGATGCAAAATTCACATCTAAGTTTTGGAAAGGTTTTTTTGAAGGAATGGGAGCCAAGTTAAACTTTAGTACATATTATCATCCTCAAATTTATGACTAAACAAAAAGGACCAATCAGATATTAGAGGATATGTTAAGAATGTATGTTAAAGACAAAAAGAATAAATGGGAGGATTACTTGCACCTGGTAGAATTTTCTTATAATAATGGATATCAAACATCCTTGAAGATGAGTTCTTTAAAAGTGATGTATGGAAGAAGGTGTAAGGTACCCCTAATTTTGGATCATCTTGAAGATATATTATTAATGGGACTATACATGTTAAAAGAAATGGAAGGAGTGGCCAAGCAGGATAAACAGAATTTGAAGAAATCCTAAGATCATCAAAAAAGCTACGCAGACTTGAAAAGAGTTTACAAATAATTTAATGTGGGATATAATGTGTATTTAAAAGTTAAACCTAATAAAAGTACACTCAAAGTTGGCAGTTGTTCCAAGATTTCCTCTAGATAATATGGGCCTTTTGACGTGTTAACCATAATTGGACTTGTAGCCTATTAGCTAGCCCTACCATCCAATATTAAATGTGTTTCATGGATCTTTGTTGAAAATTTATGTACATGAACCATCTCATATGATTTATTGGAAAGTTGTACAGGTGGAGCCAGAGGGAGAGCTCCTAGAAAAACCACTACGTATTCTAGAACAGAGGGTAGTCACGCTCAGGAATAGATATGTAACGCAGTTGAAGGTCCAATGGAAACAGATCAGTCCAAAAGAAGAAAATTGGCAGTTGGTGGATGCTTTGAAAGAAGAATATCCTTCTTTGTTTTGATGACAACTGGAATGTGTTTCCAAAATGACATTGGTCAGACACTGGGTCAGTGTCAAAATCAAGGAGGGGAGAATGTGATATCCCTTCGCTTGATCATTTTTGTAATTAAATGTGTATAGGTGTGTTTTTTTATTTAGTATGTAACTTTGAAAGAAAAGTGAACATTTTAATTATCAATAATTATTACTAATAATAATTGATTTTAAATTTGTATTTTTTATTTTTTATTTTGTAAATAAAGAAAATCTAGAAATTAGTTGTTCAGTAAAAATGGTTGAAATATATAAGGTTGCAATTCATTGTGGAAGTATAATTACATGTCAATAAGTCCTAGGCATCCAATTTGAATGATTAGATTTAGTTGAGGAATTACAATATTGGTAGATTTATTGTTTCCTAAAAGTAGGTAGTTGTCCTCAAGTGTGGGAAATGGGAGCTCATTAATGAGAAGATAACTACATGTCACATATTTTTGTGATGGAGGCAGTTATTGGCCACCAAAAAAGTGGTTTATGGATTTAAATATAAATAAATAAATAAAAGTCTTTTCTTTTGTCATTCTGAGAACATAAGAGATTGAAGAGAAACAAGAAGGAAAAGATAAAATAAAAATAGTAGGCATGGTTTCTCAAGGGGGAATTGGTTGGTTGTTATTTCAAGGTTGGGAGGAGCTAAGTACTTAACTACTAGTTTTCCAAAAAATAAAAAATTGAAACAAGACGGTATCTCTAACTTCAATAATTACTTCTTGTTATAGAGAAAATAATTTATTATGTGTTCTATCTTGTTCTATAAATAAGGGAAAAAGAAGGAATGAAAAATTGTTGTTTTGTTTATGTTTATAGTTTTTTAGTATATTATTTACAAATATAATTTTTTTTTTCTAAATATGGCTACTTCTATTATAAAATACAATCACAGATATACATTCATCATCCTTCGGAGTTGTTGTTTTAGCCAATTCTAGTGGGAAATAGCAAGTTCAAAAATTCAAAAGAGGGGTTGCCCCAGAAGGGGAAATCAGCCCAAGAAACCTGTACATGTATGAGAGAAAAATTTTCCCTTATAGGGAAACCAGCTTTAAACATCATTATGTAGTGCGTAAAAAAATTCAAGAGAACTAAAACATAACTAGACCATAGCATATAAAAGAGACAAGTGGGAACCAAGGGTTTAATCTGGCTGCTTCTTATCATCCTGCAACGGCGGTTGAGGCGACTCTTCCTCGATGCAACACTTGTACTTGGAGATTTTTTCCTCGAGCTTGGACAGTTGGGCGTCCAATGACGGAGAGGAGGACGAGTGGGTACCTATCTCAGAATCCTTGTCGTCTTCATCATAGTTGCATTTGACATCATTGTTCGAGGCATCCTCGGCTAACTTAATTGGCAGTGCCACCATTTTGCGCAGAAGATTGAGGGAGGGAGGAGACATGGTGGATTTGCGCATCTATTTCCTAAGCGAAAGCCAGAAGGCCCGGAAGAGGCTTCAAAAAGGTGCATGGAAAAATGAGCAGAGAGGCTGTGAGGATCTAGCACCTCAGGCGCAACCAGATTTAGAGACAAGTCCATAATTCTACCAGCCATGGCGTGAATGGGAGGATGGGATGGGAGGCCACTGCCTCCACCTCTGCGGCACTACATGCAGTGGAAATGAGGCATGGTTGAAGCAGGGCTGCAAGAATGTGAAGGAGGTGGAGGAGGAGGACAGGCTGTGTGAGAGAGAGAAATTCGGGCTGAGGGATGTTGCAGGGCCTCGCCAGGAGCAGAATTGGCGCAGGAAGAGATAGAACTGAGACTGAGAATAACATAAAGGCAAAGGAGAATGTTGGAGAGACAGCGCCATTGTCCATATATGGCTGCAGGAGGAGTAAATTCGCAAATGGAGGAATGAATGCGCAGAGGAAGAAGTTGATTCTCACCAGGTGTAGAGTGGACGTGGCAAATAGTTCAAGGCTAGCGGAGTTAATATCACCCACGCCCCAAATTTTAATAGCCACGCTGAGGCCATGTGCCTCCTCGTGACAAGGACGGCTGCCAAGCGACGGTACAGTTAGGTGGCTGTTGGTTGGATCACTAGTGAGCACCTGCATCCAGGGTCTGACCATATTTGAGCACCAATTGGGTGCATTCTGTGCGAAGTGCTTCACCATCAAAACTATGGAGCCTACCAGAGAGAAGAGGATCATTATGATCAACACCCTTATTGCCCAGGAGATCTGCAACTGTATTGGTTGATCTATGGATATGTTTGAAGGAGATAGCTTTGTGGAGATGCAACAATTGCTCAATAATTTCAAAACGGATAACTAGTCTCCAACTCTTGGAGAGTTTTGAGGAAGAGGAACCAAGGAGGAGACGACGAGCGATGTTGATAATGACTTGAGAATCTCCTTCAACTTCAAGTGGGAAGAAATTACTATCATTATCCAAAAAGAGACCTTTCATGAGGCCTTCCAATTCAACATATTTTTTGGTGTCCCAACCTATGGAACCAAGATAAATCGGCAAGGGCTCTCCCATAGAGTTTCTGATGATACCCCCAAAGCCTGCATCCCCTAGATTGCCTTTGGACGCACCGTCAAATTTAAGTTTTAAGAGGCCTTGTGGAGGAGGGCTCCAAGAGTAAGGAGAGCTAGGATAATGGTTTAAAGAGAGCTCATCGGTCGAGTGGGAGGGGATAGAGAGGTTCCAATTGGCCCAAATGATGCTCTCAGGGGGTTGAGAGGGGAAATAATTATCCTTCTAGTGATGCAGAGCTAGATTTTCCTTAATATTGCTGCATAAATTGGTCCATAGGATCTCTTGAGGAGTAACGTGATCCTTGAAGATGCACATGTTTCTCTCTTTCCATATAGCCCAAAGAGAGTTGAGTAGATTTTTGCTGAAAGGGGAGGTCTTCCAAAGTCAAATAGCACTGAGGATGTCCCCTTTTTGCTTGTCAGTTCTTCTATATAATATAGCTATGTTGTCCCAGAGAGATCTTTCTGGGGGGAAAGAGTCCAGGAGATGCTCGATGGTTTCCTCTGATTTTTGGCAATTTAGACAACGAGAGGGGCCTATGAAGCCCTTTTTCAGAAGACTGTCCCATGTTAGAATACGTCGTTTACCGAGCAACCATACGAAGGTGGATATTTTTGGCCATATTCGAGAATTCAAGATCTGAGCCCAGATGGCATCTTGGGGAGACAGATCATTGGGGAGGAGCAAGTGGTAAGCTTCTTTGGCGGTGAAGGTGCCTTGCGTGGAGTACCCCCATCTTAGGATGTCCTCTCCTTACATGAATCTGATTTTCCTTTTGTGAAGCTCCTTATCAATATCCTCTTAATATTCATGTTGCCAGTTATCCTACCATCGCTCAGCGGGAAGCCATTTTCGGTAACCATTGTTGAGAGGGGTGCCCCAAAAGTGTTTAATTTGATTATTCTCCCTTTCTTGGAGGATGGATTTCCATTGTGGTGTTTGAAATAGCATGGCAAGTTTGGGAAACTGTTTCCACGAGTCCTCCCTATTGATCAGTGGTTGTCATTGACGTCAACCCAAGTAGCACCAAGGGCTACCCTGATATTGCATGGGAATTTTTACCTACCAAATAACTATATTCTGATTCAAGGATATTTTTTATGGTTTCTTCTTGTCGAGATGCTTCTGTTGATATATGTCATGCCACGTAGTTCTTCACAGTTTGAGAGATATTCATGTTTGAAGTTAGTAACCCCAGTTAGTGGGCTAAAACCCCATGGAGTTGTGGCATGGGTCATTGAAAAGTCAATAATTAATCATTTTTAAGCTCCTAAAATTCCTCCCATGTTCACTTGTTGAAGTCCCTCTCAACCTAAGCATTTACATAAATTGTGATCCTCATATCCTCCTCATGTAGGTATTTCGCTACTTGAAACAGGTCATCGTGGAATTTTCGATATAACTTTTTTTCTACTAAGGTTCAGAAGCTAAAATGTATACGAGGCGAAGCCAAAATCCTGAGGAAGCTTGTGTAAAAATTTCAGATCATGGTGCGCAATATTTTCGGAGGTATAATCTGTGGAAGTTAGCGTTGTTGAAGGCTCCTAAACTTTAGCTAAAACAGCGGACCTTGGGAAAATCGTCATAACTCTCTCTCTCTCTCTCTGAGTATCGGATTGGAATTTTGTAAAAAGTGGCAGATAGTGCACAGAATATAGTTTTTTGTGTATCAATTTAGAGCAGAATGAGGAAATAGTGACACGTGGCACGTGGCACGTCGTACAAGTTTTCTCTACTAAACGAGTCCATAATTAAATCATTGTGAGAGATTGGGCATAAATTTGTCTTGAATAATCCAAATTGGGTTAGATCTGTGGCATTGGAAATAAGACTTAGAGGAATACTACAGGGTTGAAAATCACATATTAGGGATCTGAAATAACAAAGATACACCAAATTCAATATTGATATCTCCTAGAAGGCAAGAAAAAAATAGATAATGTGTTGTCAAGGGCTGCAAAGGACTAGACTTTCTAGGGAATAAAATCAAAGCAAGGTGCAGCAGAGGTAAGATCCAAGTAAGTATATTCTGTATATGCATGTTCATCTCTTAATTTCATTAGGTTATTTTAATTCTAATTTGTTTGTTTTTTTAGCACTAACATATGCTCTGCAGGACGAGGTAAGTTTTTCTATTATCATGTCATGGGTATTTCCTTGAAGATTTTTTGCAGGTATTATATATTCATCAAGATAAGACTCAATTCATGGCCAAATGTTCTGAAGAGTGAGAAAGGGTACCATGACAAGAGCAGCAATCAAGGTACATAATGGCAGCAAGAAGTTCACCACATGAAGTCTTCACATGGGCAGCAATGCATATAGTCATTGTAAAGGTATAATTATAATGAGTCATTGTAAAAGCATCATTATAAAATTTGTACAAGTGTCTATCTACCAATAATTAAAGAGGAAGTGTTGGGAGGTCTAGGATCATCATTAGATATTTTTTTCATAGTTTGGGTTATGGTCTAGTGTGTCTTCTTCCTCTATATCATTTTATATCATTGTAAAGTGGAACATTTTCCCTGGTACGGGAGTCCATTCTTCTTTTATTTTTCTATAGGGTGGTAGGGTGTTGCTAGGTTGGTGCATGAAGTCACCAACAGGTTCAAGCCTGTGAAAACTTTAGGTTACTAGGGTGGTGCTAGGGTGAGTTGTAGCTCATTGGGTGTTGGGCCATCCATTCAGTTGACTACTGAAGAAACTCGGGCGTTGGGGTGTCCATCCAATGGGAGCTGGAGAAGAATGATTTTCTAGATTATAAGAATTTGGAGCTTTATTTTCAATTGGAGTTGAATATTAAAGAAGTATTATAAAATCATTCGGGTGGTTTCGTCCCAAAGGGGGTTTCCACCTTAAAAACTGTGTGCATTTTTTTTCCTTTTGTTTACTACTATCATTGTACAAACACTGATAATAATTGAAGATTAATTAATGCTTTGAAATATTAATAATAATAATATTTGAAAGCCTATATTGATTCACCCCCACCCCCGTCTCAGTATTTCTAACAATTGGTATTAGAGCTTGGTTCCTTCAATAGCAATTTAACAGCTGGAAGGAGGTCGTGGAGCATACCAAGAATGGTGTACCTTTGTTCAATAAAAATAATTATGCACTCTAGAAAGGAAGAATGGAGGTGTATCTCTTGGCGGAAGGTTACGAAGTATGGAACACTGTTAAAAATGGTTTCACACCAACCGTGGATGAACAAGGTAAGAAGAATTTGGCAAATGATGCAAAAGAAAAGAATATTATTATCAGTGGACTTATTGAATCTTCTTATCATAAGGTGTTAGGTTGTAAAATAGCCAAAAATGTATGGGACAAGCTTGATAATATATATGAAGGTGACTCAAATGTCAAAGAAGAAAAGCTTCAAATCTATAGAGTGAAATTTGAGCAACTCAAAATGAAAGAATATGGCAACATTGAAGCATACTTCCAATATGTTGATGAAATAACCAACACTCTGGAAGGATTGGGAAAGCCAGTTGACGAGAAGACAATTATACGAAAGATTCTTAGAATGTTACCAGGGAGATTCAACCCAAAGGTATCGGTCTTAGAATATAGTGCAAATCTGGATAAACTCGGCAAAGAGGAATTACATGGAGTTCTCATAGCATATGAAATGAGACTTGATGAAGAAGAGGGTACTTCACATATAGAACCTACATTCGTTGCATCTAAGAAAACCAATAAGGACAAACAACCTTCAAAGGCAAATACATGCACCTGCAAGTGTGAAGAAAAGGGAGATGATGAAGAAGGTCTTTCAAATGAAGAATATGCTTACTTTCCGAGAAAACTAAAAATTGGTAAGGGAAAATTCAAAGGTAAACTTCCATTGATATGTTTCAGCTGTGGTGAGGTTGGGCATTTCACAGCAAAATGTCTGAATAGAAGTGATGGAAACTCAAAAGGAAATAAAAGCTTTAATAAATTCAACAAGCAAGGAAAAAATAAAGGATTCAAAAGGAGCTTTCTCTCTAAATAAGATAGCTCATCATCCGATCAAGATAGTGACAACGAAGAAGAAGCCAATGAGAGAGTATTGTTTATGGCCAAGCACAATAAACAAGTGGTATCAAACAACGAAGAAGAAGGGTTGACCATAGAATAATTTTCTGAGGCAATCAAGCTTATAAAAGAGCTCAAGGCTGAGAAGATTCGTTCCAATACTCTTGAAGAACAAGTTCAAGGTATCAAAATTAAAGTTGAAGAACACAAATGTATTGAAGAGTCACTTAAAAATAATTTGGAAGAAAGTAACCAAGAAAGAGAGGCATTAGAACCAAAGTAGTCTCACTGTGTAAGGAAGTGAAGAAGGGTCAAACTGTCCAAAACTATGCCAACATCTCAAGGGAATTGTAAAAACTCATCAACAATCAACGATATTACAATGACAGAACTGGCCTCGGTTAAAAAGAAGAAGAAGCAGGACCTTCTACAAAAAAATACAATGAACCTATGAGATCTGGCATGCATGTAGGCTTCATTGGACAAGATTCGCAAGAACAACCTTGGAAGACAATTCCTCGACGAAGATTTAAATCTAGGTACCAAGATATTTTTAATGGCTATTGTTATTCATGTGGAAAATTTGGTCATAAAGTTGTAGAATGTCGCACGTACCCTAGGAACCAATACAATTCCAGGAGATCTGTCAAATATGAACCTCCGGGGCTCAACGAAACATCAATAGATTTAAACATTTAAGAAATAATATGGAATGTTACAAATTTTGAAACTTTGGACACATACCCAGAGACTGCAGACTTGAAAATCCTCCAGAAGAATCTTTGAAGCCACAGAACGAACGAACATGGAAGAAGAAGAAGACTGATAATTGTGCTCTCACTCTCAAGGCTCAAAGAAACAAAGATGTGTGGTATGTTGATATCGATTGCTCAATGCATATGACTAGAGATAGAAAGAAATTTGTATCTCTAAAAGAGAAGAAGGATGGAACTGTATCCTTTGGAAATTATGGATCTTCAAATGTTATAGGATCAGGTACCATCACTCTCGGAAGCAAAGATTTTCTAGCCAAGAATGTTCTATTGGTTGAAAACATGAATCACAATATGCTCAGTGTTGGACAAATGTATAATCAAGGACACAAAATGCTATTCAACGCCACAAAATGTGAAATCAGGAAAGGCAGGTATGGTAAACTTTTGGCTACAACAAGTGGAGCTCCAAATGACATATATGTTCTGGATGAAGCAACTAAAGCATGTCTACTAGATAAAGAAGATGAAATTTGGTTATGGCACAAACGAATGAGTCACATAACCTTTGACAATCTTGTCAGGATAAACAAAAGGAAGCAGTACAAGAAATGTTGAAAATCTCAAAACCTTCCAACACACTATGTGAGGCATGTCAGCACGACAAGCAAACAAAAGCCGAATTTAAAACAAAAGAACACTTTGCATCACATCCATTGCATTTGATATATACCGATCTATGTGGTCCTATGAGAACAAAAGGCTTAGATGGAGAATTATATTTCATGTTAATGATAGATGACTATACCAGGATGACATTTGTCAGTTTCCTAAAAAAAAACTCGAAGCATTTGAGTGCTTTAATATCTACAAGGAATTGATCAAAAATGAAAGTGATTTGAAAATAAAGTGTCTAAGATCAGATAATGATGGAGAATTAGCTTCCAAAATATTTCAGCAATATTGTGATGAAAATGTAATAAAAATAAAATTTTCAACAGCATGAACACCTCAACAAAATGGAGTTTTTGAAAGAAAGAACAAAATCGTACAAGAAATGGGTAGAACAATGTTGAAGGACTCAAAATTGGATGAATAATTCTGGATTCAAGTAATTTATACGGCAGTCTTCATTATCAATTGAAGTCTTCTCAGAAATAATTGCAACAAGATCCCATATGAGTTGTTATCACCCAAAAAAATGAAGCATCATTTGACAAGATTGAATAAGTTCATGTGTCAAAAATAGGGTTGTAGGATACATTTTTTATATGCTTGGTCAAGGGTAATATTAAACTTTTCTTGTTTAAGTTTACCCTAAGGTATAAACCTACTCATTTTCAAACCCCCTCATCTTACATCACTCATTATTTTCTGACCGATTTCAATTTCCAAGGTTTTTGTACCAAAAATGCCATTTTAACCAAGAAACCACAGTTTCATAGTGAAATAAACTATGAAAATTCATTTTTCGCAATGAAACTGTTGATATTTTCGTAGCGAAAATAGTTAAATTCACACTAGATGCGCTACAAAAGTGTGGTTTCCTGTCTGTCTTGTCAGATGAGCTGTTAGGTGTCAGAAAATTGTTAGGAAAGGGTAGGTTAGATGCCATTCGAGTCATGGAGAGATAAAACCAAGGTACATGGTCAGGTCTGAAGTCATTATGATCATTTTAGGTATGTATGAGTTATCATTGGGTCATGAGAAGACATCAAAAATTCAAAATCTTTCCTAATTCAGTCATTTTTCATTTCTCATTCCTTCTTTGCATGATATCGATATTTGGAGAGCTATTTCATTAAGCCAAAGCTTTGGCTAGTGTTTTCAAAGGTTTACATTGAGCATTATCAAGCGAGTTTGCACATTATCAAGCAAGGCTACAAATTATCAAGCGAAGTTGTGAAGACATTAAAGAAACCATGGCAAAAAAAATAAGGACAAACAAGGGTGGCCAATTCCTAAGATATGAACCAGCAAACATGAATTTGATCAATGAAGACCCAACAGTAGTGGAAGTCTTCAGAAGGACAGGTTGCTTACAGTTTTGTAAGAAATTACAAGGCTATCATACACAGGTTTCCAAAGAGTTTTCTTTTAATTTCAGTGGAACAGCCACCAAAGTGGGAATGCTCAATCTTTCCATCACACCAGAGGTTATTGCAGCTGCTACAAAGATTACAAGAGGACAGGAGAAGTGGTTCAAAGGTTTCAAGTTTAACATGGAGCAGTGCAAAGAGTTTATGAATCCTGAACATGCTGAAATAGATCTCACCAATGTTATTCCAAGAAGCTGCATAAAGGAAAACTACTCAAAATTGTTGCTTATCATCCAAAAGTACTTTACTTATGAAGTGAGATACCACAAAGTCTACTCATATCATTTCAAGTTACTTCTGCACTTTACTGGTAAGATTTCCTTGATTTGCCTTTCTATTTACATAGAAGTTTGTCAAAAATGGCAGATAAGGTCCAAGCAAAGTCTGAAGGGAGTGAGACTTCATTATTTCATCATGGTTTAATGAAGCTGTTGTTTTTAGATGAACTTCAAAGGTTAGGTAGAGACTGGTCCTCATTTTTGTTTTTTAGTGGTTTTGAGTTGGATGCTCTTACTCCTTCAAGAACTCCTAAACCTAGGAGAATTCCATCACCATTAGCAGCAGAAGAGAGTGAACCATTGATAGCAGAACAAAGTGAACCTACAAGAGTAAAACCAAGTGAGCCAATTATTATGGAGCTAGAGAAATTGTAGAGTTTTCACACACCAAATGTCCCACCTGCAAAATAGAAGTCAAAAGTGGTCAAACCTGCAAAACAAAAACAAGATGTGAGTAAACAAGGAACAAAAAGGATAACAAGGAGTCAAACAATGGCCTTAGAATATCAATGGTTGTAGAAGACAGAGTAGTAGCTAAAGGAAATCTTGAAGATATTTTACATGCCATTGACATAGAAGAAACTCCTATAGTCCAGGCTGCGGACATTGAGGAAGGTGGAAAAAAGTTTAAAAGGGCTAAATATGCAAAGAAATTGGAATTTGAGGGAGAAGATGCAGGTTTTATGTTCCAATCAAGAAAGCCTATGACAAGGCATGCTAGGAAACTATTAGAGAGTGGTAAAGAGGTTCCACCACCTACTTACACAGCTCAGCCACCATAGGAGATCATTGACCTTTCATCACTTGTAGAGAAAGATACAATTAGAAAAACAAAGAAAGGAAAAGAGAAGGTGATGGAAAAAACATAGTTACAACTCCTTGAAGAGAAATTGAAACTGGCCAATCATGAAATTGCTATTATGAAAAGAGAAGCAAGGAAACATGATGTAGAGATGATTCAGTTTGAAAATATGAAGGCAATTTGGGAAGAACAGGTTGACACTATTTCCAAGACTTTGGATAATACTCAGCAGCTTATCAAATGGACCATTCTAGTGAGAAAAGAGGCCAAACATGTCAGGAGAATAAACACACATTTTAAAGCCACCAATAGAAAGTTGAAAGATCAAGTTAAGGACCTCCAGGAGTAGCTTGAACTAATTCATGAACAGTTAGAGAAAAAAGGCCTTAAAATGATAGTGCTTGAAGAGCCAATAGCTCAACCCATTATAAATGAGGAAGAAATGCCTCAAGGATCATAAGGTGAGCTAGTTTGTGGTTTTTAAGCCTAATGGCATGATTAGTAACAAGGTTTTGGCACTTATGAGGTTTATTTTTCAAGTTATACAAAAATCTGGAATTTTAGCACTTTTCAGCAGTTTCGTAGCGTACTTGGTCTTGAAGGACAGCAAAACATTACGAAGCTACTATAGCTTTTCTTCTTGCTTTTTGAACTAGTTTTGACAGCTTTCAAGAGGTTAAATATGTATGGGATATGTGTCTAAGGATGATGAAGACCATGCCAAAGGAAAGAATCAAAAATATTGAAGATAAATGGAATTTTTGTAGCGCTACGAAAGTATGCTATGAAACTGCCTTACTTTCGTAGCGTACTGTGTGGGAGCCTTTTAAACAGATTTTTGGCCATTTATGGACAGCTGGGTATTATCCAAGTGTTATAGGATCATGAAAACAATAATTCATCACTTAAAAACCATGAAATGAAGATAAATTAGCAGTCAAAGCATTCGTGGAAGAGGAATACCATTTGCCTAAAAAACAGGGTTTTGTTTCCAGTTTTAGAGGAGGTCAGTTAAGTGGTCATGTAGTGATGAGTCCCATCACCCAAATTCGAACATGTGAAAGAATATTTGTCAAAGATGTAGTTGCTTTAGAAGATAAGGTTTTTAAATGTAATAATGAGCAGTTTGAGTCTTATTAGTAGAAGGATTGTCCAGTAGGATAGCTATCATTTTGTCATTAAGCAGATGTTGTATGGTTATGCAAGGTGTCATTAGGCAAAAATTCGATGAATCTAGCCATGAGGCAGATCATCTCATGATGTAACAAGTCTATTAAAGGGCATAGAGTTGAATTTTTCATGGGTTGGAGATTTTATGGAAAAACTACGGCTTTATGTAATTTGATTGTTTCAGCAATACAGAGATTTGTTTCTTGACCAACCTGAGATTCTGATTTTTTTTTAGTGCTTACCTATCTTATCTATATCTTTTATGTGTCCCATTTACAGTGGTTTTCATTTATAATACTGAGAATTCACATTAGGGGAATTTTGAGGTCTAAAATGGGCCTCCTAAGGAAAATGTACAATCAAAATTCACTTAATGAGAACCAATCACATTTTAGGGGATAACAGCATCCCTAATGGTTGAGGTGACATTTCTTGAGTTAAAGGTACTTACTTGTCACATTCCCAATGGTGGATAAAAACTCATGGTTAACCATGGTAGTGCTCTAAGTACTTTTAAAGTCAAAGTAAAGTACTCATAATAAATGTCATTTCACACATTTTGAATAAAATAATATTATTGTCATTTCATATTTCTTGAAAGAAAAAATGCATATCCCTATACATTTATTATATTATATTATTTTTATATAGTATTAATTACATGTTATTATACAATTTAAATAATATAAATTTTAATTAATAACATATAATATAATTAAGAATTTATATTTATATTTTATTTTAAGTTATTTAAGTACAAAGGACAAATGCATTAGTTGTTCATTGATAATAATAAGTTTTTCTTGAAAAGCTCATTCTTATCTATAGTCACATCAATACAATTTTTTTATTAATTTTATTTTGGTACAACTTTTGAATTGAATTTAACTATGGTTACATGGATTTTGGTGAAAAAGGTGAATTGCAAATTCATAAATATTATTTTAATGGTTTAGCTATTATTTTATTATTTCCTTAGGAGGCCCATTTTAGACCTCGAAATTCCCCTAATGTTCTTGCAATGCTCTGACTTCCTTTATAGATGAATTGACTGTGTATTTTCCTGTTTCATATGTGTGTGCACTACTGCTAAAAACTCTTACCTGCGTCAGCTTCCATGTCAAGTGAACTCACTACTGAATCACTGAAAGTGTTGACTCCATAAGCCCAATGTTTGCATATTGATACTATTTTCAACCTACAGTCATCATAAACAAGTTGTTTTCCATGTAGAGTTAGCCATCTAATTACATCTTTATTCAATATCATCAACCCTTTGAGAGAGCCCTCTCATACTGAAGAGGCTAAGCTTCAGTCAAAATATTGGTTTGAAACAGTTACATGAGATTGTCTGATTAGCAGCCTATCAGGTGCAATTTTGTGATAACATTTTGGTGCGTCTGCCAGGAGCCTGAAGATTATACTTTCCTGAAATTTTGAAGTTGAACTTCTGAAGGTAGCAAGAGCTCAGGAAGTTGTTCGAGGCTGCATCTACCTTGGTGACTCCATTCAAAATTCATATGATCAAAGGTGGCTTCGAGAAAGAGATACACGAGGAGTAATCTTGACCCAGATCCACCTACCATTGTGGACAATCCAAACACCATCTCCAGAGGCAGTCAAGGCATTTCTAAAATATTAGGTACTCCATTACATACAAAATCCTTGTCCTCTGAAGTTTTAAGAAGTCTTGAAGATAAAATATTTGATGATAAAATTCAGGAAGTCTTGTTTAGGTCTGAAAGCAAAAAATAATTAACTAAAATTGTCTTAGACCTACATAAGATAGGTATTGATACCTCAACCTTAGTGACACAAAAATATAAAGAGGAGTTTTGGGAAGTAGTCACTTCTGAGTTGATGTTAGAAAGAGAGTATTTGGATAGGTTGAAGGAGCTTGACCCTTTCAAAATTTTGTTAAGAAGTAAAATTGGTTTTCCTCCTCCTGATTGGAGTTCAATTGTTAGTGGAAAACAAAAACCAAACAGCCCTCTTCCTAACAGTTCCTCTTCCTCTACTGTTGATGTCCCTAAAACTACCACAGTCCCATTCATCATGGTGGGAAATGTACCTCCTCCACCTACTGCACTTGCTAGATATCCCCCTCTTGTTCCTCCAGTTGTCCTACATGCCCTTCCTAGTAAATACTCTACTAGAATCAAAACTTGGGGAATTGATGAGGAGATTACAGTTGAAGAGCATGTAGACCAGTTTAATGGCTTTATAGATAGGGAGGAGGTTGACCATGAGGATGTCAATATGAGATTGTTTTCTCAGATCTTTACTGGTGAAGTTAGGAAGTGGTTCAAAGTCCTTACTCCTGGAAGCATTCATAATTGGAATGAACTTGAAGATAAATTTTTGAGGAAATGGGGAAATAGAACTAGTCTTGTACAAGCCATCACTGAGTACAATAGTTTGAGAAGAGTGGTTGATGAAACTATTCAAAAATTTTCAAAATTATTTAACAAAGTTTATGATTCTATCCCTACCCATTTAAAACCTCCATAAGCCTTAGCTAAAATGAGATATGCTGAAGCTTTTGATTATGACTTTTCTATACTGCTGAGAGAGATAAAATCCCCTTCACTTTTTGAAATGCAGAATGATGCAGTGAAGGTGGAAGTCAATATGATAGCAGAAAAAAATTCCAAGGTGGGTAAGACTAAGTTGAAAGAAGAAGATAAGCCTTTCACCTCTAATGACGAATTTGATTCAATGATGAAGACAATGGAAAAATTTATGGATAGGCTTGCCCTTGGGAATACCTCTGCTCCTCATATAGAAAATTAACCTCAGTTTAGAAATCCTCAATTCAGAAGACCTCAAAACCAGCAAAGGCCAAGGGAAAATAGAAATCAGCAGCCTGACCCTCCAATGAGACCTCCTTTTCAGCAGAACTTAGTTGATGAAGAAGATGAACCTGAAATTCTAAAAGAGTCTATTCATTGTCTAGATTAAGACATGTCTGGAATATTCTTGACTAAGGAGGAACATGATGAGTCAGACCATGAAGTGAAAAAGGGTGAGGAACCATCTGACTATTTTAAATGGTATCAACATGAAATCTTTGAGATGCAGAAACAATACAGCCTCAGAAACATAAATGTGCCAATCACTGCAAACAAAACACAGCCTAAGAAAGATGTCCCCAAAGATACTGAGGGTAAGAAAGATACACGACCTCCTCCTCCTATTAAAGAAACTGAAAAATCTTCTTATGCTTTCATTTTGGAGAGTGAAATTTCTAAGATTAAAATACCAGTACCTTTTATAGAAATTCTTAAGGCAAATCAATACAAAAGTAAGATTGTAAAAATGTTGAATTCACAACCAGGAGCTTCTGATATCTTAAATATTCAAGAGGATCATCCAACCATATACTTGTGTCCAAGATTAGAAGATGAGCAGAATGAGGAGGTGCCTCCTTTTCATGTTAGCCTTAGCATTCATGACATGACATTTCATAATGCCATGTTGGATTCACGGGCCTCTCACAATCTTATGCCCAAAGTAATTATGGAGAGGATTGGATTAGAAATTACTAGACCATATAAGGATTTGTTTTCCTTCGATTCAAACAAATTTCAGTTCATTGGTTTAATTAAATATGTTGGTGTTGGTCTTGCACAAGTCCATGCCAAAATAGTGGTTATGGAAATTGTGGTAGCATACATTCCACCAAATTTTGGCATGTTATTATCAAGGTCATGGGCAGAAAAATAAAAGGTACAATGCAGATGGACCTTACTTATACCACCATTCCTGGTTTTGGTGAGCCAATGAGACTTTATAGAGAAACAAGAATGGCTTACATGGTGAGTAGCAAATATAAACCTCGAAAATTTCCAATTTATGCTCTTGATACTGAACTTGGATCTGCTATTCTTTTCAATGGGTTGACTGATGAAGCGAAAGATGAAAAGAAGGCAGAACATCAGCAATATGTAATTCAGCAGACAGAAAATCACCAAGCAGAAGATTAGAAAATCAGTGAGGAGAAGGCAGAAGGTTGGTGGTTGTTGCACTTTGATGGATCAACAGGAAGAGAGGGGGAAGGAGCAGGGATTTGGATCAAGAGTCCAAATGATGAAAGTAAGTTGTTTTCTTACAAACTAAATTTTGATTGCACAAATAACATGGTTGAGTATGAATATTTGATTTTGGGCTTAGAAGTTTGAAAAGAATGGGTGCTAAAAATATTTATGTTTGTGGATATTTTGAATTAGTCATTAAACAAGTTGAAGGTGTGTATCAAACAAAGGATGTAAGAATGAGAACATACAGAAATTTAGTCATGGACATGTTGGAAAGTTTCCAAGAACATTCATTCATTGTTAAGACTAGGGATCAAAACTCCATTGTTGACTCCCTAGTTGTCTCTGCAAGTCTTTTCATCATTCCCATACATTCCACTGAAAAATATGAGATTGAGGTTCACCATAGACCAGCTATCCCTGATAACATTATCCATTGGAAAGTCTTTGTGGGTGATCAACAAGTAAAACATTTTATTGAACTGAAAGAATAATTTGAAAATATACAAGTAAATCAGCAAAACATGCTTGCTAAATCTAAGGGAAATTCTGAAGTGTTATAGCTGAAGAATAACTCTATACCCAATGGCCTCATACCCCTTGAGAAGCTTTTTCATCAGAATGATGTGTTTAAATCTCCTACGATACAAGTTGATGATGAAGAGGTAGAGATTTTTAACCTTGGTATAGTAGCTATGCCAAAAATGATTAAACTTTAAAAGTTTCTTTCAGTTGGTATGAAGCACAAATATATTGAGATGATGAAAAGATTCATAGATTTTTTTTTTCTTAGATTTATTCTGATTTGAATAAGTATGACCCTACTATCATTTAGCATACTATTCCCATTAAATAAAATGAAAAGCCTTTCCAGCAGAAGTTAAGGAGGATTAATCCACTTCTCATGCCTTTGATTGAGAAGGAAATAAAGAAGCTATTTGATGCCAAAATCATTGTTCCAATCAGATTCTCAAAGTGGCTTGAAAACTTGGTTCCAAATAGAAAAAAGAGTGGAGAAATCAAAATATTCATTGACTTCAGAAACTTGAACAAAGCCTCTCTGAAAGACAACTACCCTCTCCCAAATATTGACCAAATTTTGCAAAATATTTTTGGTTCCCAAAGGATGTCTATGCTTGATGGTTTTTTAGGTTACAATGAGATACTTGTGCATCCAGATGATCAGGAAAAAACAGCCTTTACTACAACATGGGGCACATTCATGTATGCCAAGATGCCCTTTGTTCTGATGAATGCAGGAGCTACCTTTCAGAGGGAAATGGACATTGTTTTTGCTGAGGATAAGGAAAAGATGGAAGTTGTATATTTAGATGACATAATAGTATTCTTAAGGAGGGAAGAAGATCACTTGAAGCACCTAGAAAGAATTATGTTGAAGTGTAGAAGATTTGGAATTTCTCTCAATCCCACCAAAATAATTTTTGCCTTAACTTCAGGTAAATTACTTGGACACATAATTTCTAAAGATGGGATCAAGATTGATCCAAACATGATCAATGCAATTCAGAAAGTGGATTTACCAAGGAGCAGAAAGGAGATTCAATATGTTCTTAGAAAGGTAAATTTTGTGAGGAGGTTTATTCCTAATTTTGCTGAAACTGTAAAAGACATAACAAGGATGCTGAAGAAAGGAGCTTACATCAAGTGGACAGCAGAAGCAAAGCACTCATTTGAGGATATCAAAAAGGCACTCACCCAAGCACCAGTGTTGATCAGCCCGGACTTCTCAAAAAAATTTCTAGTTTTTAATTTTGCATCAGAAAATACAATTGTTGGAATTTTGTTGCAGAAAGGACAGCAACGTACGGAGCAGCCCATTTCATGTTTTAGTAGGAAATTATCTAAATCAGAGCTGAAGCACAACATCTTAGAGAAGCAAGCTTATGCCTTGGTTAAGGCCATCAAAGATTTCAGAATTTACATTCTACATTCTCATATTATAGCTTTTGTTCCTAATGTTGTTGTGAAAGACATCCTAACTCAAGCTAATCCTGATGGTAAGAGGGGGAAATCGATTTCTAACTTGCTGGAATATGACATAGAGATCAAGCCAAAAAAATTGGTCAAAGGACAAGGTCTAGCAAAGTTGATGGCATAGTCAAACTTTGATTGTCTTGACATGAATTTAACTGCAGAAATTTTAGAAATTTCAGATGAATAGGAAGAACTGATCCCCATTGAAGAAAAATACATCATTTCAGATTGGTACAAAGACATATTTTTGTCTTACATCATCGTAGAGCACCTACTGAGTTGAAAAATTCCAAGGCAAGATTTTTGAAGTTAAAATCCTTGAGGTATTTCATTTTTGACAAAAATCTGTATTAGAAGGACGTCGGTGGTATTTTGTTGAATTGTTTACTGGAAGAGGAAGCTGATAAAGTGACTGAGGAGATCCACAAAGGAGATTGTGGAGGTCATCATTATTGGAAGGCTACAACAAACAAGATTCTCAGAGCAGGATATTATTGGCCTACAATGTTTAAAGATGTCTACAAAAATATTGATGACTACCATGAATGCCATATTTTTTATGGTAAGAAAAATCTTGTACCTTTATCCTTGATGCCTATTTATGTTGAGGCACCATTTCAATAGTGGGGGCTAGATTTTATTGGTGAGATTCATCCATCATCATCAGGTCAGCATCGATGGATTCTGACAGCAACTGACTATTTCACCAAATGGATTGAAGCAATCCCAACTAGGCAAGCAAATGATTATGTTATCATTTCATTTTTGGAAAATAATATATTGTCTAG
This sequence comes from Pinus albicaulis, assembly GCA_034641835.2. Lineage (NCBI taxonomy): Eukaryota > Viridiplantae > Streptophyta > Pinopsida > Pinales > Pinaceae > Pinus > Pinus albicaulis. Next base: position 1,439,230,874 of record CM076578.1, on the reverse strand, counting down.
ATTTGGTTGTCCTCTGAAGATCATCATTGATAATGCTCAGGATTTTAACTCTAAGAAACTAATTAGTTTTTGTCATCAATATCATATTACTCTCAGACATTCTACTGCATATTATCCACAACGGAATGGTCTTGTTGAATCTTCTAACAAGAGAATTGTGAGGACTATAAAGAAGGTGTTGCAGCAAAATAAGAAGTCATGGAATTTGAAGCTGAAGTATGCTCTATGGGCTGATAGAGTGTGTAAAAAGAGGTCAATTGGAACTTCACCTTATGAGCTGGTATATGGATCTGAAGCTATCTTTCCTACATCCTTAGGAGTACTTGTCATGAAGTTGCTACAAGGAATGGAGGAGGAGCCAAATGAAATTCATAGAAGGATCAATCAGATGATAGCTTTGCAAGAGAAGAGGGAGGAAGTCTATAACAGTAATCAGCAATCTCAAAATAGAATCAAGAAGACATTTGACAACAAGGTCAAAGAAGAAAATTTTCAAATCCAAGATGTGGTTTTGAAATGGGAGGCCAGGATTGAAGATAAGGGGAAACATGGTAAGTTAGAACATTTGGAAGGGTCCATTCAAAGTAGTTTCATTCCATGGGAATAACACTGACATTCTGTAGGAGATGGATGGACAACCATGTGTTGGAGGGCCTGTCAATGGCAGGTTTTTGAAGCATTACTCTTCTTAAAATCTGTTGATCATTCATTCCATTGTATATATTCCATTTTATATGTTTTTTATGCTAATAATGACAAGTTGAATCATCAAGCTTGAGCCCGAGGTGAAGGCCATTAGAGTTTGAAGAAAAATCTTGGCAGTTTCAAAGTTTTTTGTTTTTTCAAGAAGATGGATAGTAGCACTAGAACTACTGGTTATTTTGTGTACCACTGGGGCACACCATCCCAAGTGGAGCCATTGTTATCACCCAAACAAATGAAGCATAATTTTATAAGGTTAAATAAGTTCATGTGTCAAAAATAGGGTTGTAGGATTCATTTTTTATATGCTTGGTCAAGGGAAATATTAAACTTTTATTGTTTAAGTTTACCCTAAGGTCTAAACCCACTCATTTTCAAACCCCCTCATGTCACATCACTCATTATTTTCTGACTGATTTCAATTTCCAAGGTTTTTGTACCGAAAATACCATTTTAGCCAAGAAACCACAATTTCGTAGCGAAATACACTGTGAAAAGTCACTTTTCACTATAAAAATGCTGATAGTTTCATAGCAAAAACAACGAAATTTACACTAGATACACTGCAAAAGCGTGGTTTCCTATCTTTCTTGTCAGACTAGCTGTTAGGTGTCAGAAAATCATTGGGAAAGGGTAGGTTAGATGTCATTCGAGTCATGGAGGGATAAAACCAAGGTACATGGTCAGGTCTAAAGTCATCATGATCAGTTTAGGTATGTATGAGTTATCATTGGGTCGTGAGAAGACATCAAAACTTCAAAATATTTCCTAATTCAGTCATTTCTCATTTCTCATTCCTTCTTTGCATGATATCGAGCTTTGGAGAGCTATTGCATTAAGCGAAAGCTTTGGCTGGTGTTTTCAAATGTTTACATTAAGCATTATCAAGCGAGGTTGTACATTATCAAGAAAGGCTGCAAATTATCAAGCGAGGTTGTGAAGACATTAAAGAAACCATGGCAGAAAAAAGAAGGAAAAACAATGGTGGCCAATGTCTGAGATATGAACTAGCAGACATGAATTTGATCAATGAAGACCCAACAGCAGTGGAAGTCTTCAGAAGGATAGGTTGCCTACAGTTTTGTGAGAAATTACAAGGTTGTCATACACATGTTTCCAAAGAGTTTGCTTTGAATTTCAATGGAACAGCCACCAAAGTGGGAATGCTTAATATGTCTTTCACACCAGAGGCTATTGCAGCTGCTGCAGAGATTCCAAGAGGACAGGAGAAGTGGTTCAAAGGTTTCAAGTTTAACATGGAGCAGTGCAAAGATTTTATGAAGCCTGAACATGCTAAAATGGATCTCACCAATGTCATTCCAAGAAGCTGCATAAAGGACAACTACTCAAAATTGTTGCTTATCATCCAAAAGTACTTTACTTGTGAAGGGAGATACCACAAATTCTACTCATATCATTTCAAGTTACTTCTGCACTTTACTGGTAAGATTTCCCTTGATCTACCTTTCTATAGAAGTTTATCAAAAATGGCAGATAAGGTCCAAGCAAAGTCTGAAGGGAGTGGGACTTCATTATTTCATCATGGTTTAATGAAGTTGTTGGTTTTAGATGAACTTCAAAGGTTAGGCAGAGACTGGTCCTCATTTTTTTTTGTTAGTGGTTTTGAGTTGGATGCTCTTACTCCTTCAAGAACTCCTAAACCTATGAGAATTATATCACCATTAGCAGCAGAACGGAGTGAACCATTAATAGCAGAACCAAGTGAACCTGCAAGAGTAAAACCAAGTGAGCCAATTATGATGGAGCCAGAGAAATTTCAGAGTTTTGACACGCCAAATGTCCCACCTGCAAAACAGAAGTCAAACCTGCAAAACAAAAACAAGTTGTGAGTAAACAAGGAACAAAAAGGATAATAAGGAGTCAAACAATGGCCTTAAAAGAGAAAATAGTGGTTTTAGAAGATAGAACAGTAGCTAAAGGAAATCTTGAAGATATTTTACATGCCATTGACATAGAATAAACTCCTATAGTCCAGGCTGAGGACATTGAGGAAGGTGGACAGAAGTTTAAAAAGGCTAAATCTGCAAAGGAATTGGAATTTGAGGGAGAAGATGCAAGTTTTATGTTCCAAGCAAGAAAACATATGACAAGGCATGCTAGGTGTTGTAGCGCCTAGAGACAGCCTTGAGTTGTATAAAGACCAGTGCCTAGGACATATTAAATGCAAGGAGCATATGACTCAACTGACTGCAGTTGGAATGTTTGGCTCTCATGCAACTATCACTCAGATGAATGGTTTTAATAAGGATGGAACCAAAACCCCAAAGTTAAACACAACAACTAGGAAAACTGCAGAAACTGAGTACAAACTGCAATAATTAAATGCATCAGACAGCTTTAAAACAGAATGTTGTAAAAGGGGGCCGACTTATAAAATGAATACACAGTTATCAAGTTATATGTGAGAAATCACTATGGCAGAAGATAGAGTAATATATCAACTATAACCGAGCTTATTCAAAGATAAGAATCCATATATCTGGGCTTGTTCAAAGATAAGAATCCATTGTAGTTAGTATCAGAAGAACGGCGAAAGAGATAGAAAATGAAACAAAGTATCATGCCTGAGCCATATTTAAAGCGCTATAGATGAGTAAATATGAGTATCTGCTACGATAAATTCACATTTAAACATGGGAGAAATCGCATTCTAGAGCATTTAGATACGATATATGTAGAGAGATACGAAATGAACATTTATATTCAAAAACAGGGAGAAGAGTTACAAACTGTGAATCATCCCGAGCGGAATCCCCAATTCCAGCAAAACTTCTTATTACTGAGTCCCTACGAGATCTTCAAACATCCACTATCAAATTTCATACAAAATACATACATAATACTCAAGCTAGTGAGTCCTTTGGAAAATCTGGAACCTTTTGTTAGTGTTTTCTTCCTGTTTTTATAATCTCTGATTCCTATGCGCAAGAAGATATTTTGGGAAAATATCTTCCCCGCGTGCTTGTATGTTGTTTCAGGTCTAAATAAAAAATAGAAATGATGATGAGGTAGAACTACCTCTCATCATCTTACAACATAGGCCTAAAGTCGTTTCTAACTGAAATGTAAACAATTTACTAAACGGAAAGTGAAAACTACAGGAGTGAACTAAAGATTTCACCCGAAATGACAAAGTGAAAAGAACATAAGGTAAAAGGCCATGTGGGCCCAGTCATAAATGATCATTTCAATTTGATGAGGCGGATCCCCTCCTGCTGGCGAAGGCAATACTGTTAGTCATGGGTAGGACTGGCCTTCTGTGCTGGAGAATGCGGTACTGCTAGTAATGGATGAGTTGGCCTGTTGCACTGGGGGTTCCTATAGAACGGCCAATGGTCATGATCCATTGACTTGGACGTGGAATTGACCCTCTTCATATTTTTTTTTCTCTACTTCCTGGGCATGGAGGATCGTCAACCTCGGCCTCGAGCCACTGTGATTGCCTATGAGATGGCCCGCATACTTAAAATTCCATGAAAACCTGCACAGACAACAAACCTATTAACCAAATCCTGCGATGAAGGCATAGACTGCTTCAAAAGGCTCAAGTGAAGGCGGAAGAGCAGAGCGGAGGCAGGGAATGCAGCGAAATCGTTTCTATGGCGAAAGAAGAGTTTAAATCTGATTTGGCGCAAAGTTATGAAAAAGGCGGTTTTGCGGAAAACCAGAGTGGTTTTCGCGTTGGTGGGAGGTGGTAAGCCGTAATAAGAGAAATGAACATGATACAGTGAGGTGGGTGATGTGTCCTCACAAAAACTGCCCATTTCACGTCGAAGTTGCATGTTGGGGAGATGTTGTGAAATGGATGTGAAAATGAGCGGGAGCCGTCCGATCTGGGCAATCCAGATCAATGGCTGCAGATGAACGCGACGGACATACTTGCACGGTCGGGTGGGACTGGTAATGACGTCAGCAATTCTGTCATGTAGCTGGATGATCATTTGTGGGGCAATAAAATCGAGAGCGATGTGGGCTGTTGGATGAGGGAGATCAATGGTCCAGACCAAAACGGGGGAGTGCAATATTGGATGAGTGATCGGGAAATTTGTGAAGGCGCGATGGAGCGAGGACCATTGGATCTGCAGAGATCAACGGTGGAGATTATCTTGGAAGATCGGCATATCTACGGAGAAATACAGAGTGAAAATTGATTACTGCGATGTGCGATGTGCGATGGAGCGAGGACCGTTGGATCTGCGGAGATCAACGGTGGAGATTATCTTGGAATATCATCATATCGGCGGAGAAATACAGAGTGAAAATGGATTAGTACGATGTGCGATGTGCGATGGAGCGAGGACCATTGGATCTGCGGAGATCAAGGGTGGAGATTATCTTGGAAGATCGGCATATCGGTGGAAAAGAGTTTGGGAATGATAACTTTGGATGAAGCGAAGTGCGATGTGCGATGGATAGGTGACGCACGAAGGTCGTTGGATCTGCAGAGATCAACGGTTAGGATCTCTTCGGCAAATATGAACCTCGGCAGTGAAACAAAAGAGAAAATGAGTGGAGTTGGGAACCAGCGAAGTCCGATGGCCTAAGAGGGCTTAAGGACTTTTAGCCGTCGGTCATAGAGCGGGGTCATATGAGAAATGGGGGCTAAGGGCTTAAGCCAAAAGGTGCTTAGAGGCCTGATATGTTAGAATGAGCGCTTTTAAAGAAAAAAGGTGGATTTTTAGCCTTTTCAAGGGTTCCGATAGGTGAAAAAGGGGCTTTGACAGTCCATGCAGTCCTTGTTGTATTTTATTTGCAGAATAAAGCTCCTTATCATTAGACATCCCATCTCGGTGAGGGATGTCGTAACAACACTAGGAAACTATTAGAGAGCAATAAAGAGGTTCCACCACCTACTGACACATCTCGGCCACCACAAGAGATCATTGACCTTTCATCACCTGTAGAGAAAGATACAATTAGCAAAACAAAGAAAGGAAAATAGAAGGTGATGGAAACAACATGGTTACAACTCCTTGAAGAGCAATTGAAACTGGCCAATCATGAAATTTCTATTATGAAAATAGAAGCAAGGAAACACAGTATAGAGAAGATTGAGTTTGAAAATATGAAGGCAATTTGGGAAGAATAGGTTGACACTATTTCCAAGACTTTGGATAATACTCAGCAGCTTATCAAATGGACCATTCCAGTGAGGAAAGAGGCCAAACATGTCAGGAGGATGAACACACATTTGAAATTCACCAATAGAAAACTGAAAGATCAGGTTAAGGATGCCCAGGAGCAGCTTGAACTAATTCATGAAGAGTTAGAGAAAAAGGGCCTTAAAATGACAGTGCTTGAAGAGCCAATAACTCAACCCATTATAAATTAGGAAGAAATGCTTCAAGGATCACAAGGTGAGCTAGTTTATGGTTTTTAAGGCCAATGGAATGATTAGTAACAAGGTTTTGGTACTTCTGAGGTTTATTTTTCAAGTTATACAAAAATCTAGAATTTTAGCACTTTTCAGCAGTTTCGTAGCGTGCCTGGTCTTGAAGGACAGCAAAACGCTAAGAAACTACTATAGCTTTTCTTCTTGATTTTTGAACCAGTTTCGGCAGCTTTCAAGTGGTGAAATCTATATGGGAGATTTTTTTAAGGATGATGAAGACCATTCCAAAGGAAATAATCAAAAATATTGAAGATAAATGGCATTTTTGCAGTGCTATGAAAGTATGCTACGAAATTGCCTTACTTTCGTAGCGTACTGTGTGGGAGCCTTTTAAACAAATTTTGGGCATCTATGGACAGCAGGGTATTATCCAAGTGTTAAAGAATCATGAAAAAATTCATTCATCACTTAAATACCAAGAAATGAAGATAAATTAGCAGTCAAAGCATTCGTGGAAGAAGAATACCATTTGCCTAGAAAACAGGGTTTTGTTGCCAGTTTTAGTGGAGGTCAGTTAACTGGCCATGTACTGATGAGTCCCATCACCCCAATTCGAACATGTGAAAGCATATTTTTCAAAGATGTAGTTGCTTTAGAAGATAAGGTTGTTAAAGGTAATAATGAGCAATTTGAGTCCTATTAGGAGAAGGATTGTCCAGTAGGATAGATGTCATTTTGTCATTAAGTAGATGTTTTATGGTTATGCAAGGTGTCATTAGGCAAAAATTCGATGAATATAGCCAAGAGGCAGATCATCTCATGATGTAACAAGTCTATTGAAGGGTATGGAGTCGAATTTGTCATGGGTTGGAGATTTTGTGGCAAAACTACAGCTTTATATAATTTTACTGTTTCAGCAATACAAAGATTTGTTTCTTCACCAAGCTGAGATTCTGATTGAGTTTTTAGTTCTTACCTATCTTATCTATATCTTTTTTGTGTCCCATTTGCAGTGGTTTTCATTTATAATACTCAAAATTCATTCATGCAATGCTCTGACTTCATTTATAGATGAATTGACTGTATATTTCCTGTTTCATATGTGTGTGCACTACTGCTAAAAACTCTTACCTGCCCCAGCTTCCATGTCAAGTGAACTCACTACTGAATCACTGAAATTGTTGACTCTGTAAGCCCAATGTTTGCATCCTGATACTATTTTCAACCCACACTCATCATAAGAAATGTGTTTTCCAAGTAGAGTTAGCCATCTAAATACATCTTTATTCAATATCATTAACCCTTTGAGATAGCCCTCTCAGACTGAAGAGGTTAAGATTCAATCAAAAGATTGGTTTAAAACAGTTGCATGAGATTGTTTGATTAGCAACCTATCAAGTGCAATTTTGTGATAGGAAAACCGGCTAATTTAAAATATTTCATAATCTTCGAAATCAAACGTTATATCACAAGAGAAGATCAAAATTTGGGTAAGTTTGAATGACGTGTTGACGAAGGTATCTTTATTGGTTACTCACGCAAAAGAAAGGCCTATAAATTCTATAATCTAAGACAAAAACAAATAGTGGAGAGCATAAATGTTACATTGACAAAGATGGTGTTCTAACGAATAAGATGAGGATCTATAATCTTTGAAACTTGAGACAAAGGCTGAAAAAGACACAGAGAAAATTCTAAAACAAGAAGCAACTATCAACCAAGAAGAAGTAAATAATGATCATCAAGATATACCAGAACAACAACAAGAAGGTCATCCAAAGAGAACAAAAGAATGGATTCAAAAGAACCATCCATCAAATCAAATCATTGGTGACATAAATGAAGGTTTACAGCTTCGTTCATCACAACAAGCTCACATTTCTTTTCTAACAACCTTTGAGCCTAGTAATTTTGAGGAAGCCGGCCAAAATTAACATTAGGTAGTAGCTATGAATGAAGAATTGGATAAAATCGAGAAGAATAACACCTGGGAATTAGTTCCATGACCAAAAGATTAAAATGTCATTGGGACTAAATGGGTGTTCAGGAAAAAATTGCATGAAGATGGACAGGTTACCAGAAACAAAGCAAGATTGGTTTGCAAAGGCTATGCACAAGTGGAAGGAATTGATTTTGATGAAAAATTTGCACCAATTTCCAAAATGGAAGCCATCTGAATGTTTCTCGCTTATGCATGTTCAAGAAAAATAAAATTCTACCAAATGGATGTTAAGTCATCATTTCTGAATGGTGAATTAGAAGAAAAATTTTACATCGAACAACTTGAAGGTTTTCTACTATCATAAAAACAAGACTATGTTTGAAGGTTAAAGAAGGCTCTATATGGTCTCAAGAAGGCTCCTAGAGCATCGTATGCTCATCTTTATGGATATCTACGTCAACAAGGGTTCAAGAAAGGTATTGTTGATAGCAATCTTTATGTACAAATAGATAAAGATAATTTAACAATCATTGAGGTATATGTGGATGATATAATATTTGGTAGCAATGATGATCGACTAAGTAAGAACTTTGCTACAAATATGCAAAGTGAGTTTGTGATGTATTTACTTGGTGAGCTGACATACTTCTTAGAGCTTAAAATATCTCAGCAAGAGAAAGGAATATTTATATGCCAAGCCAAGTACATCAAGGAAATGCTCAAGAAATTCAAAATGGAAGATTGCAAACTCGTCCTTACTCCGATGGTAACAAGTTGCAAATTGAGCATAGACAACTCATCTAAGGTTGTGGATCAGAGGTTGTACAGATCTATGATTGGTAGTCTTCTATATGTAACAGCCTCTCAGCCAGATGTTATGCAAGCACTTGGACAAGTAGCAAGATTCCAAGAAACACCAAAAGAATCACATATTATTACCATCAAAAGAATACTTCGATATCTAAAGGGCATAGAAGAATATGGCTTGTGGTATCCCAAGGGTAACAATCTCATTATTCAAGCCTTTACATATGCAGATTGGGAAGGAAGCCTTGATGATCATAAGAGTACTAGTGGAGCAACATTCTATCTAGGTGGTTGTCTCGTATCATGGTTGAGCAAAAAGGAAACCTCAATCTCGTTATCTACAATGTAAGCAGAATACATTGTAGTAGAAAATTGTTGTACTCAAGTCCTTTGGATGAAACAAAATTTGCAAGATATTCAAGTATAATTCAGTGAGCCTATTCCCATATTCTGTGATAACACTAGTGCCATCAACATCTCCAAGAATCCTGTCATGCATTAAAAAACAAAACACATTCTGATCAAATATCATTTTATTAGAGAACAAGTAGCTGAAAAGAATATAAAACTTGAATATGTTGGTACAAAAGAACAAATCACAGATATCTTCACTAAACCTTTACCTCGTCAATCATTTGAATATCTTCACCAGAAGCTTGGGATTCTCCCAAGTTCTCATTAGATTTTCCTTATTTTGAATATAAAGGGGGAGTGGAAGTGTGTACATGTCCAAAGGATGGTTGTGTGTCAGGGAGAGTTACCATTTTCCATTGATGTCAAAGGGGGAGATAATGTTGCAGGAAGATGTGTCAAGATCGCAGGGGGTGTACTTTTGTTGCCATCAATGCCAAAGGGGGAGATTGTTGATCAATGGTTGTCATTGATGTCAACACAAGCAGCACCAAGGGATACCCTGATCTTGCATGGGAATTTTGACCTACCAAATTACTATATTCCGAGTCAAGGACATTTTTTATGGTTTCTTCTTGTCAAGATGTTTTCGTTGACACATGGCACGCCACGTAATTCTTCACGGTTCGAGAGATATTCATGTTTGAAGTTAGTAACCCCAGTTAGTGGGCTAAAACCCCATGGGGTTGTGGCATGGGTCATTGAAAAGTCAATAATTAATCATTTTTAAGCTCCTACAATCCCTCCCACATTCACTTGTTTAATTCCCTCTCAACCTAAGCATTTATTTAAATTTTGATCCTCATGTAGGGATTTCACTACTTGAAACAGGTCATCGTGGCATTTTTTCTATAAATTTTTTATACGAAGGTTCAGAAGCTAAAAATTTTATGAGGAAAATCCGAAATCTTGAGGAAGCTTGTGTGAAAATTTTAGATCATGGTGCAATATTTTCGGAGATACGATCTGTGGAAGTTAGGTTTGTTGCAGGCTCCTGAATTTCATCTCAAACATGTGACCTTGAGAAAATCGTCATAACTCTCTCTCTGAGTATCAGAATGGAATTCTATAAAAAGTGGCGGATAGTGCACGGGTTGTATTTTTCTGTGTATCAATTTCATAGCCGAATGAGGAAATAGTGACACGTGTCAAGTCGTACAATTTTTCTCTACTGGACCAGTCCATAATTAGGTCATTGTAAAATATTAGGCATAACTTTGTCTTGAAGAATCCAAATAGGGTCAAACTTATGGCATTGGAAATAAGACTCAGAGGACTAATACAAGGCCGAAAATCACATATTGGGGATCTGAAATAACAAAGATACACCATATTCAATATAGAGGTCCTAGAAGACAAGAAAAAGCTAGATAATGTGTTGTCAAGGGCTGCAAAGTACTAGACTTTCTATGGCAGTAAAGCAAAGCAAGGTGCAGCAGAGGTAAGCTCCAAGTAAGTCTATTCTGTATATGCATGTTCATCTCTTAATTGCATTAGGTTCTTTGTATTCTAAATTTTTTTTTATGTTTAGCACTGACATATGCTCTACAGCATGAGGTAAGTTTTGTTATTATCATGTCATGGGTATTTCCTTGAAGACATTGTGCAGGTATTATATATTCATCAAGATAAGACTCAATGCATGATCTAATGTTATAAAGAGTGAGAAAGGGTAGCATGACAAGAGCAGCAATCAAGAAACATAACGGTAGCAAGAAGTTCACCATATGAAGTCTTCACATGGGAATCACATCATATAGTCATCGTAAAGGTATCATTGACCTGAGTCATTGTAAAAGCATCATTATAAACTTTGTACAAGTGTCTATCTATAAAGAATTCAAGAGGAAGTGTCGGGAGGTGTAGGATCATCATTAGATATTTGTGTCATAGTTGGGGTTATCGTCTAGTGTGTCTTCTTATTCTATATCATTATATATTATTCTAAAGTGGACCATTTTCCCTGGTATGGGAGTCCATTCTTATTTTATTATTCTATAGGGTGGTAGGGTAGTGCTAGGATGGTGCATGAAGTCACAAACAGGTTCAAGACTGTGAAAAATTTAGGGTGGTAGGGTGGTTCTAGGGTGAGTTGTAGCTCATTGGGTGTTAGGGCATCCGTTTAGTTGACTACGAAAGAATCTCGGGCATTGGAGTGTCCATCCAGTGGGAGCTGGAGAAGAATGTCTTTCTAGATTCTAGGAAGTTGGAGCTTTATTTTCAATTGGAGTTGAATATTAAAGGATTATTAGAAAAAAATTCAGGTGGTTTTCATCTTGGACGGGGTTTCCACTTTAAAAACAGTGTGAATTTGTGTTCCTTTTGTTTACTGCTATAATTGTACAAACACTGATAATAATTGAAGATTAACTAATGCTCTGAAAGATTAATAATAATATTAATTGAAAGGAATATTGATTCAACCCCCCCCCCCCCTCCTCAGTATTTCCAACACTCCCACAGTCGAGCATACGAGCCTGAGCGGATTTCCCAAAAGTTGTGCTCCTGGATGATGGATCTGTGTTGCTTAGTTGCTTTCCAGATTTGGGAACCTGCCTCTTCTGAGTTGAATCTAATCAGATCCTGGGGAGGCCAGTTACCTTCAGATTTGGAAATCCATAACTGAGCCCAGGGAGCAGTTGGGATAGAGACCAATTTCCACCAATTTTATGCTCCCATAATTGCATTTCTATGACTAGGGTCTCTAAGCCCAAGACCTCCAAAGTTTTTAGGGACACAATCTTATGCCCATTTTACAAGAGCCCATTTCCTATTGTCTTTCTTTCTACCCCAAATAAAGTTTCTTTGGAGATTACGGATTGACTTGAGAACCCATTTGGGGGCTACCAGAACAGAGAATAAGTATAAGGGCATGGATTGGAGAACTGATTTGATCAAGATGAGATGCCCAGCGATGTTGAGGGTGTGGTAAGTCTAGATGGAGAGCTTAGTTTCTAATTTGTCTAGAAGTTCCTGCCAGGAAGAATTCTTGATGGCGGAGTCAATGAGGGGGGATCCAAGGTATTTAGAGGGAAGTGAGGAAATGGAGAAGCCTAGGATCCTGGCAATATTACATTGGGTTATGGCTGGGGTGTTGAAGAAGAAGATCTCATATTTCTCGGTGTTGATGGTGGTTCCCATGGCATCAGAGAAGCAGTCAAGAATGGATTTGAAGGAGCGATCTTCTTGGACAAATGGATGGCCAAACAGTATATTATCATCTACAAATTGCCAATGTGAGATGGGGGAATTATGGTGAATTGATAATCCTTTCAAAGAGTTGGAGTTGATGACTTGGCGAATAAGCCTCCTAATACTTTCTCCATGGGAATTAAAATGAAGGGCAATAAGGGATCACCTTGACGGATTCCTCGAGAGGGAGAAAAGGTGGGGGAGGGGGAACCATTGACAAAAATTGAGAAAAAGGGGGATATTATAAGGCTCATGATCCATCTGACCCAAGTTGGATTGAATCCAAATTCCAATAGCATCGGTTGAATGTAATTCTAGTTGAGTTTATCAAAATATTTTGAGAGAAAAATTTTGAGGAGCATACCTAGAAATTTCTCAGTTTTCAATGAGTGAGTGACTTCAAGCGTGAGGATGATGTCCTCCAGAATTTGGCGACCCTCCACATAGCCTGTTTATTCAGGAGATACCAGCAGCGGGAGAAGGGATTTGAACCTGTTGGTGATCACTTTGGAGATGAGTTTGTATATGACATTGCAAAGCGAAATCAGTCTGTATTTTTGGGGGTGGAAGCATGCTCCTCCTTGGGGATGACAATGAGGAAGGTGGAATTGAGAGCTGGGAAGATCCAATGCATGCATCGAGATTCCTCAACCAATTCCCAAACTTCCATCTTAATGTTCTTCCAGAAGAAATGAAAGAAATTGGATGTGAAACCATACAGCCCAGGCGCCTTCTCGTCCTTGAGTTCGACATGGCCTAATCAACCTCCTGCAACAAGACCGGTCTCAATAATAGTTATGTTCCTACATAATGAGATTGGCGATGTGCTGAGTGATTTTGTCGATAGCAGGTTGACGCTCAACGTTTGGTTCTATGAGAGTGTCCTTGAAGTAGCTCAAGTGTTCTTTCTCAATATCTTTATGAGATTCTAAGTTAACTCCTTGATCATTTTTTAGGATAGAAATACGGTTGATCATTCTTCTCTAGATGGTGGAGCGGTGGAAGAATTTGGTGTTTTTTTCCCCTTCTTTGAGCCATCGAATTCTGGATTTTTTCTTCCAGAAGATTTCTTCATGAAGTCTTCGGTCTTCTAAATGACTTACTAGATCTTGTTACTAAAGGGCTCGTTCTTCAGTGCGCCCTTCGCAGATGATGAGTTGTTGAAGATTGGTCATTTTTTTTTCCTACTCCCTTTGAATTTTGAAGATATTTCTGAAAGATGTATGGTTCCAGCGCTTCAGGTGATTTTTCAGGATCTTCTATTTTTGCTGAAATTGGTACATTTTGGAGCCGTCCAAGGTGTCAAATAAACAAACATTCATAAAATAATATGTTTTTCACAACGAAAAAAGGAAAATAAATTATATGAAAATACACTGAAAAGAAAATCCACACGAGCTTTCTACATATATGCATAACACTCTGAAATATGGGCAGGTCTCTAGTAACCTCAACAAGTCCTTGGTGTTTAAGAGCAAATAGAAAAATTCAAAACTATCACACCTCGTAAAAGTACAGTTTATAATTAAGAGCTAGACGTAAATACCCAGTTGGAATTCAAAAGAGGAACTTAACCATTTTAAAGGAAAGATTAATAACTTCGTAGCAAATTCATAAAAAAAGAAATAACAAAGGGAAAATGATAAGAATGAATTTATGTAGCCATTGTATTTTGTAAACAAATTTTGTACCGATAAAGAACAGTAAATTTTATTTTATTTTTCAGAAAAAAGAATAGTAAAATATATAAAGGGTGAAGAAAACCTGATACAGCACGCATTACAAAAGAAATTATAAAAGATGTATTTGAAAATTATATGTTGTATCAGCATTATGTCAAGAGATTTTAATAAAAACTGAAAGTTTGGGCCGGAGGAGAATCCATGGACCACAAAGCCAACAAAGATTTTCCCCAAAATTAAACAATCAATAAAAATCCTAAATTAATTTGGAATAAACTAAATATGTAGCCATGTAAACCACCAAGGGTTTTAAAGGCCCTATTTTCTATAACGAAAATAATAAATATTATAAATGCGTGAAGGCAGCATGGCTCTACTCTACCATTGTTTTTTAAATATATACTAAGAAATATTAGATGTACATGTTGGTAGTCAATGAATTATTACTTGTGTAGCAAGGGTGCAAGAGAAGTAAAGTAATATAGAACCTTTGAGACTCTTTCTCAATCGAAATCGGTGCAGAATGTCAACCCAAATAAAAATCAAGTACTAGGGTTTCAAGGGATAGCAGTAAACAACACTTTCAAAGAAGGAGAAACATTTCTGCTACTCTATAATAAAACGAGAAAATGTTGAAAAACATAACATATAAGTTACAAATAAAGAAATATGTTATCACTAAACTGAAGTTGATGGGCTGCTTAATAGTCAATTCAGAGTAACTGTTTCAAACCACTTTTGGTTGGAACTTAGCCTTTCCAACGTGAGAGTGATCTCTCAAGAAATTTTATGATATTCAATAGACAATGCTTGGAACAAAGATGACTAACTCTTTAGTGTGTTTTGAATGGTTTTTTTGCAGTTGAAAGATGTAAATTAATGGCTACCATTAGGCATGGAGTCAAAGTAGAACTCAATTACATGGAACAAATTTGTCATGGAAGCTGAGGCATGTGTACTCTCATCAAAACATAACTTGAATAGTAAACTATATGCATAAATGAAGTTGGATCATGTTTAACCATGAATTCCAAGAGATTACACATAAAGAAAACTGAATAAACATTAAAAAGGTAGATAAGGTAAACACACATAAGAGTACATGATGAATCTCAAGTCTCAGAGAAGCTTTCTGCAACTGTATATTACTGACTGAAAAATATTACAAAAAGTAACATATGACATAACACCAATCAACCCTCTCTAATCCTCTCATCTACCTATTTATAGAATAAACACCTTTACATGTAGCCTGCTAGTTGGGCTAGACCTTCGAATACTTCCAAATACACCTTATCCAAAAAGGAAACAGATTACAAGCAGGGAATATAGAGATATTTATGTTTACAAGAGTTTTAAACCTAATAGGACTCTAACACCATTTACTTCACTAACAACCTTTAAATGATCCATACAAGATGGTGTTTATTGAATAATATAGCTTTTCCTGAGGTGGCAATGACCAAGACTACGTAATAAACAACCACATTTAAATCTAGTATTTGCTTCTCGTATTTTGAGGATGTGATGTTATACTTGATGATGTGTCCAAAATGATGAGTTGGCAGCCCAATCACCTTCCTTGTTGAGTGTTCTCATCAACCATAGTCTCCACTGATATACTTTGACATATACAGATGAGTGATGTGCTTCAAAAATACATTTAATATTTCAAAAACATTTAAAATCTCCCTCGCTGCAAAAACAGAGTTATTTAAGTCCGTAGGGAAGAGTTTGTAGTGTTCTTCCCTTGGCCACTTCTACAAATATTTTGATTTTTATGCTCATTGGAGGGTCTTAAATAAGCCAAAATACTTAAATACATGCATTTACTTACTCATTTTATGAAAAAAAATGGAAATTATGACATAAAGTAATCTTCAGCGAGTTCGTAGCGAAAACTCGGCTTTAAGCCTGGAGTACGCTACAAACTTGCCTGATAAATTCCAAATTTTGAAATTTTCAATTCTCACCTCCAAAAACTGTCCATAGCTATGTGAAATGATGATAGGAAGCATCATAAGGCAAAATTGGCTTAAAACATGTCTTACCCTTCTTCATGGAGCAGCAGGTGGCTCATCTTCCATTAAAAATTGCCTGTTTTTCTGCAAACTAAGGGTCTGAAATGAGCTCCTGTCTCTCGATCCTTGATAGTTGTTACAAAACAGGAGGATTTTTTTGTAAATAATATTTTTCTGATGAAAACCTCTCTTGATCTTTTGAAAACCATCTCCAAATGCCCGTAATATGCATTTTAAAAACATGTCTAAAATAGGTAAAAAAAACGAACTCTAAAAATAGAGCCCAAATACATCTTCGAATATCCCAATTTGTAACACCTGTGAGAAAAGTGAAAGAGGTTAATGTTATTTGATTCGTTTTTGACAATAACCTCTATCATGTTTTTACAATTCATCTTTGTTTACCCAGAAACCACTCTTGAAGTTGACTTCTTAAACAGTCAAAAAACACAACAATCCCCTTGTATCTTCTGGCAGAAACACAGGCAGTCAACATTGGTGAAGGCATGTGCAAAACTTGGATCCTTAATAACCAATTTCAAGTCCATAGGCTCATATCTAAATACTAAACATCCTTTGTTGGTCTTCTTGTGTGTAGCCATATCCTCCAAAACAACACTGCCCGGGTTAAAGTTTTGAAACCTGCGAAAAATGTATATGATAGCAAGTTGCTTGTTGACAAAGGTGGAAACTAACCTAAGACAGCAGCTAGACAATATCTAAGTGAGAAAAAGGGTGGCAATGGATCAAGCAACTTACAAGGATCGAAAGGTAAATGATGTGGATTGAATGGATGAAGGCTAAAATAAGAAAGGAAAAGGGGAGAGGAAAACGGAATGATGGTGATGTAATGATGGCCAAGCATGCCATACATCGAATAATGACTCATAACACGTATGCACATGATGACAAACTGACCCCTAACCACCGAAAAAATGACAACTCATCGATTCCCTTACCGCTTGCAGAAAAACACGAGTTCGTAGCGAATTCAGTTAGAAAGATGACAAATTCACTACAGAACTGTCCGTTGAGTCCATAGCGAAAACAGCCTATTTTGCACAGAAAACACTGTGGACTCAAATAAACTCTTCCAAGTGTCAAAAATGACTTAATTAACCACATGCATCCAGATTTTTTAAATTTACCTATGACAAAACCTTAGTCACATGAATTATAAGCACTTAAACCCTTTAAGACTATACACCAATCATGAAAATTAATCAATTTTCATGAATTTATTTAACCAACACAACTTAACTTAACCTAACTCAAAATGACACTCCTAACAACGTAATTAGGCCGATAGGCCTTCTGTTTTGAATTAATACAGGTGCTTTTTCGTCAACCAATTCATTTTGATAACGACACATGTCACTAGTAAGACGTGTGCAAAAAAATCATGAAATCAACCAATTCATTTTGAAAAAGCAAAAAAATCATAAAATCAACCAATTCATTTTGAAAAATCATAAAATCATACTGAGTTTCCATTTCTAATTTGGGCTATCTCCACGCTGCAAATGGTAACAATGCTATAAGAAAAAAAAGAACTCTGACAAACACGACAAGCAAGGAGCCGAGGAAAAGTATTTTACAAAGAGTCTTAGCTATAAGCAATTTCAGAAACATTCTTCAATACGCAGAAATAAATCTGAGAATCCCGACTACGGAGATGTTCAGTTTTTCCATCAAGAAAACACGCAATTTTCCTTTCAAGGAATTCCCATCGGAATTCAGCACTGGGACAAATGGAGTCCTAGGACGGAAAACAGTTTCGTAATCTGCAACAGAGGTTGATGGAGTAAATGCGGTTAACCGGATTCCGGTGGCCAGAGTTCAAATCATGAAAATTTTCAATCGGATCTACTCTTTGTTTTTTCTACCTATATATATTTGTCACTCGAGGTCGATTCAAAGGGCTTTGGAGATTTTGACCATTCCAGATATCGAACCCTAGTTGCAGCGATGCAACAGGACCAAAGCCGAAAGGTGTGTTTTCTGTTTTTCTTCCCTCCTTTCAATTGCTCTTAGTTGTAAAATTTATGAAAATTTTAAAGCTGGGAAGATTAGATAAAGACCCAGGTATTCCTTGCTCTTAGTTGTAAAATTTATAAAAATTTTAAAACTGGGAAGATTAGATAAAAATCCAGGTACTCTTATAGCTCATGGGAATCGAAGTTCTGACCACTTACATTCCGAAATGCTGGGACAAACCCCCCATTGTGTCATTGTGTAATCCAAAGCCGTTGTTTCATGCACTTGTACGATTTAATTTGATTAGATGTCTCAGCGTTTAACGGTTTTGCTCAACCTTGCGACAAATTTGTTTATTATTTGGAAATTTTATAAAAAAATATTCAAAATTTTCATTTTTGTAGGAGGAGATTGCCCGGATGCCTGCCTTCAGCAACGTATCGTTAGGAAAGATTTCTAATTTCAGAAAACATGTATTTCTATGTTTAAAGTAGGTTAATTATTGTAATAATAAAGATTTTCAGAAATGTTTAACGAAAATTATGTAAACATTATAATAATATTAGAATAAATTTTAACCAAAATTTTATTTAGAAATTGAACGTTTTAAAGCTGAGATAAATTTAAGAGTCTTTCAATTAGGTTTTGAGTTACATACTTTAAAGTTTAAAATAAATTTAATTTGATTTTAGTTCATTGTAATTGTGTGAAAAAATTGTTATATATTAAAAAAATTATATTATTAAATTTATATATTTATGTATAGAGAAATCTTTTGGAGCGATGTTGTTCTTGTATCTTTGTATCTTACAACTTGACATGAATTCATTAGAAGATTAATTATAAGAAACAACTTCTGGACAGTTTGATGATTTGAAACAACTTCAGGACGTGGTGTTGACTTGGATCTTGATATTCAAGGTGGGATGGGGTTTGCCTGCAGCTGCACTGATGCTGGACCTCTCATGGCTCTGTGGATGCTCCCCCAGCTCTTCGCTTACGCCATGGTTTTCCCAATTCTGTTTGAATGTTTAGCTCCAATAATCCATTTAGTATTTCAGTTTTATTTTGACTATTTACTATTTAACCTTTAAGTAACGTGAAATTTGTATACAACAAAACATACTTGGTTTACCATTAATCTGTCATGCTGTCATTTATCTTGGTTATTTTATTGGTTTGGGCAACAAAAACATACCTGGTTTACCATTAATCTGTCCTGCTTTCGTTTATCTTGGTTATTTTTTTGGTTTGGACACAGAACAGTGTTGTTGCAGGATGTATCTAAATAACTAATCAAGATTCCAATTATAATACAACGGGAATAAAGAAATGAGGAAATGAGTAAACTTACGAAGCACTTTTGATGAGCCTAATCACTCGTCCAGGCCAATGCAAGTGACATTCTGCCAGTACTCATGCTTGAAAATTTTAGATAAGATTTTTGATCAAGAAATCCTAAATATATTTCTTCAAAGAAAAGAAAAATCATCTATTAATTAGATTGCTTTTGAATATGACATAATCAATTTAATATTTAATATTCTAGCATCTTGTTGACATTCATGAATATTTTAGTTACATATTATAAACTTAAGAAATAAATTTAAGTTTAACGTCTCAATTGTTATTGTTATTTTCTTGTACAACTTTTTTTATTTCAAAATCTTATCAGCCTCTTTTGGCACCTTTTGGGACCACTGCTAGTTGTTATTAATGATAACAAAATGTATGATGGAAAAACACTAGAAAGGCATCCAATGGCATTTACCTTTACCAAAAGTCAATAGCAAGTTGAAAAAGACACTCTACAAGACCAGAGTGTGATCAACATTGTGGAAATGAGTTCGGACTCCTTTAAAGGACGATTGTGTGACAATACCAAAGAATATCTATTGGGAATATCAGTTGCAAAGCGAAGTAACCAGCGGAAGCATAAAAAAAAAAATGAATGAGAATTGGTAAACGCAAAGAGGTCATTAAGTATTTGAAAACCCATAAATAAAACATCATAGTTGATTGCACGTGTTTCAATCTAGAGCGTCGATTTTTTAGGTCAAAAGTACCACACCACGCGCAAGTGTGGAATAGTCTGGAGGGTTCTCGGAATAAACAATAGAGACCCTACTGCAAAACGCTAAGCTATAGCCTCAACTTTAATACCACATTCAAAACCTGTGGAGGGGATATAACATTTAAATGATGTGCTAACATTTTTTTGGTACATCTAAGGCTATGTGAATGATAAAGAATCATTTATCCGATGCCACTTTGATATATATGTGTGTTAGATAT
Organism: Pinus albicaulis; assembly: GCA_034641835.2. Classification (NCBI taxonomy): domain Eukaryota; kingdom Viridiplantae; phylum Streptophyta; class Pinopsida; order Pinales; family Pinaceae; genus Pinus; species Pinus albicaulis. The sequence goes on along the minus strand of CM076578.1, from coordinate 1,439,210,492 downwards.
GATATTGTTAAATATAAGGTTTGGATATAGAACATAAACTAACGTAGTGGTTGCAGAGATACTTGTGGTTTATTATAAAAATAAAATAAAATAAAAAATTCATAAAAATAAAATAAAAAATTCATTACGAGGAGGTTTATTATATGAAAATTGAAAATTGAAAATTGAAATGTGTTGGGTATAAGTAATAGAAATAATAAATTGGGTTAATAGCACTTTCTGGGTAACTAGAAAATTTCACACTTGGTTGCTTCCAACAATGTAGCATGATGATGCATTTTGATTTGTTGTTGATTGGTGTAACTTGGTAATTCACCTCAAATAACAAGTCTCTTTTTCAAAAAATGCATAGACAAATTTATAATAGACTCCAATCAGTGTATCATTAACAAATAATTTTATGCCATTCCCACCATTTTTATCATTTTGGATCTACCGTTATGGGAACCCCACCCTAAGTTTCATTATGTCATTAGTAATATTGATCTGTATGAGATCTTAATGTAAATGTGATTGAGGGTTTGTAAATTGCAAGTGTTAAAACCGAGTTTTTGAGATATTTTATGTTAATTTTTAAACACATAAAGCATGAAATAAACTCTGAAATATGTAGAAACAACATACAAATACACCATAAAAATAATCACAACATAGAAAGTGATAAAGGAGTTCACCCCTCCTGAGTTATGTCTCCTTGGTCCAGCTTCCATGGGCTTGGCCCTCTTTCATTGTGCTCAAAATGGTGATTACATAAATTTATAGTGCTCAGATGGCTTCAAACCCTATTCCATCAGCGTCAAAACACCCAAAAATGCATTTCTATCCTCCTTCTGATCCAAAATTGGTCAAAAATTTAAGAAGTTATGAGCCTCCCTAGTTTTTCTGCTAATCGCACCACAAATTCCCCAAAATCTAGACCAGTCCTACAATTTTGCCCTAATTTCGGCTAACTGAGCAAAATTTTCGCGCAATTTTGGACGAAATTGTCGGACACTTAATTTACCCAATAGCGCCATAAATCCACATTTTAAACCATAATGGTTGTGGCAAAATTTTAAAAAGAATAATTAAAAAAAATAAATAAATCAGCGGATAGAGGTCGGTGAGGTCACATGGGAGAGGTTACGATTACAGCCTCTGCCTCCGCCTCTGGTTCTGTGCTGTGGGTTATATGCATAACACATGGGGGGGTCGAGGCTTAGCCCTAGCCCCTTACCCCCGAACTCCGACGAACTAAAGTTTAAATACATCATTTAACCCTTATGGTAATGAGAAACAACTTGGCGCGGTGGAGTTTGGCGTTGTTTGTTGGAAGGAGGTTTGGTGTTTGACCCCCGCCCGATCCACTCGGCCCTTAACAATAATTTTGGTGGCCTTCCATGCTACCACATGGCCACCATGTGGCAGCATGTGGTTGGTCATCATTCCAACCAATAAAATCACGCCAACCAACACCCATAAAACACGGACAAGTGGCACGACATACTTGGTCAACTCTGACCAGTCACCCTTGACCATTCAACCATGTCTAGTCAGCTATACGGACTTCTAATTGGGCAGCGTGCACATTTTTAGCAAAATTTTACCTGTTTTGGAAAACGAACAGAACGTGTTTCCGGGAGCATATGGTGTCAGTTTTCCATGAAACGAATTGCACAGGATTTAGAACAACGAGATCTACGCGTTTGTTCAAGTTCCACACCATTCCAAAAACTTTCATTTTTTAGCATAATTTTGAGCACCTGATCACTCCTCCCCACTGGAAACTTTTGGACTCCAAAATATCACTTTCATTTGTTTAACATATGAGGATACAGTTCCCTCACCTTTCCAATCTCTATCCTTTTGGCCTTACTTTGATTTTTTCCTTTGAGCCCCACACGAAGGTACTCCACATTCCCTCGTTTTGAAGACATTGTTCTTCTGTCAAGAATGGTGTCTTGCTATAGTTCATCAAGGTATTCAGGAGAAAAATCCTCAATGGAAGGAATTTGAACGTTTTCTCCTTGATCTTCAATCAAAGGCAGCTCATACAACCTTAAGTTCTCAACATTAACAACAATATAAATTTACATATATGAAGGAAAATCTAACCTGAAGGCATTATCTCCAATATTTTCTAAAATTTTGAATGGAGCATCTCGAATTAGTTTCAGTTTGTTACCTTCTCCTTGAAGCCTTTCTTTGCTAATGTGAAGCCAAAATTCATCACCGACTTGGAATTTGTGATCTACATGATGCTTCTCTGCCTTGTTTTGTACTTTACTTTTCTCTTTTACAGTTGTTCTTAAGCTGCTTGATGTACCAACTGGATTTTTTCAATGAGCCTTTTAGCTTTGTCTATCTCACTATGCCCATCAATAGAAAAATCATTTCCAAAAAATAAATCCAAAGGAGATTTAGGAAAGTATCCCAAACATGCCTCAAATGGTGATGTTTGAGTTGAAGAGTGCTCGGCCCGATTGTAAGCATGTTGAATATAGTGCAAGTTTTCATCCCACAACTTAGGAAGCTTGTTGCAATAACTGCGAAGAAGATGTATCATCCTCCTATTCACCACCTCTGTTTGACCATATTTTTGTGGATGAAATGTTGTACTATTTTTCAATTTGGTTTCCATGAATCCCCACAAGCTTGACCAAAATTTTCCACCAAAGCGAGAATCTCGATCACTAACAATGGATGTGGGAAATCCAAAATGCACCCATACATTCTGAAAGAATAACTGAGCAGTTTGTTCACTTGTAATTTTATTTTTGCATGGCATCAAAATACACATTTTGTTGAACATATCCACAACTACAAAAATATAATCATTATCCCTTTTTGACATAGGAAGACCTCCAACAAAATCCATAGAGACACTCTCCCATGGATGAGAAGGTACTGGAAGTGGAGTGTAAAATCCTAACTTTCTATTTCTTGGCTAACTGACAACACATAATGAACAACCTCTAATAAAACGTGACACACTTTCAAGCATATGTGGCATTAGGGGAATTTTGAGGTTTAAAATGGGACCTCCTAAGGAAATTATAAAATAATAGTGGAAAAAATCTAATAAGATTTGATGACATCATCAAATTTTAGAGGAAAAAATGAAAAAACTATTTTTTCAATTCATATTTTCAACTTATCTCCCAAAGTTTTTACTCAAATTTCGAGCGGGAGTACTCGTTGGATGCGGAATTTAATTCCCCATCCAAAGAGTACCCATGTTGCATACTTTCGATGGGTCCTACTACACGAAAAATGAGAAATACATAAAAAAATGTGATTACAATCACGTTTTTTATGTATTTCTTTCATTTTTCGTGTGAAGAGTTCATCGAAAGTATGCAACATGGGCACCGGATGAGGAATTAAATTCCGCATCCAACGAGTACTCCCGCTCGAAATTTGAGTAAAAAATTTGGGAGATAAGTTTAAAATACGAGTTGAAAAAGTAGTTTTATTATTTTATTATTTTTTAATATTTTTTACTTTTTTACTCCAAAAATGGTGAATCATCCATTATGGATGACATCATCATCTTGAATCCTATTGGTTGTTATAAAGTTTATTTTTGTTGTACATTTTTCTTATGAGGCCCATTTTAGACCTCAAAATTCCCCTAATGCCAATAACAATACCTTTGTAGATGTGCCATTGTCTTACTTACACTGAAATGACCAGCAATAAGAGAAGTATGTGTCTCTATTATGATGTTGACTCTTTCTCACTGTGAAATACAAATCTTACTAAGATGGTGCAACAAGTTATCATGCATGTGATAATCCAATTCCTCTACTTGGTTCCCTTGACTTAAAGTTGCATATACATCTTTAAAATCACTATCTAAAGCATACTTTTCAACATATCTATCATGCAAAACAGAATTATGCTTAAGAATAATAGCAGCACTAACAATAGGCCTAGAAAGCATGTCAACAACTTTATTGTAGATACATTTCTTATACCTTATCACCAAGTGAAATTGTTGAAGAAAACCCATCCATTGAAAGTGCCTTGATTGTTGCATCTTTGTTTGTGATTGCAAGTATTGCAAATTATGGTTGATGATCGATGTGAATGATTGTTGCCTTACCCATCAAGTAGTGTTTCCACTTTTTCACACTTTGCACCAATGCATACAATTCCTTATCATATGTAGGATAATTAATCATTGCACCATTAAAATTTTCCAAATGAAAACAGATGGGCTCACCATGTTGCATGAGGACCGCACCCATGGCATAATAACTAGCATTAGTATGAATCTCAAATGACTGTCTCAAGTCCAGAAGTGAAAGTACTGGAGTTGAACTGATCTTTTCTTTCAATGCATCAAATTCCTTTTGTTGTTTACCTCCCCACTAGAAGCCATACTTCACATTTGTCAATGCATGCAATGGAGTTGTGATAGAAGAGAAGTTAGCAATAAAATTCCTCCAATATTGTGCTTCTCCCAAAAAGTGTCTTACCTCCGTAATTGTTTTGGGATTTGGCCAATTCAAAATCACATCAACCTCGGAGGATTTATTTTCAATTCACCTCCTCCAACAATATGACGGAAATACAATAAATATTTTTTTCCAAACTCACACTTTGACATCTTTAAAAACAATTGTTCTTTCTTCAAGACATCAAGTACCTTTTTGACATGCATGACATGTTCTTCACGAGATTTACTAAAAATCAAGATGTCATCTAAGTAGACTATCACAAACTCATCTATAAATGGCCTCAATACATCACTCATCACATGCATAAAGGTAGTCAGAACATTGCAAAGACCAAAAGGCATAACTAGCCATTCAAACAAACCTTGTTTTGTTTTGAATGTTGTCTTCCATATGTCACCTTCAAAAATTCTAATTTTCTGATAGCCACTCCTTAAGTCCAACTTAGTAAAATATTTTTCATCTTTCAAATGATCAAGTAAATCATCAATTCTAGGGGGTGGGTAATGGTTCTTTACCGTAATTTTTTTCAATGCATGGAAGTCCACACACATGCGCCATGTTCCATCCTTCTTTGGAACCAAAACAATAGGTGACCCGCATGGCGAAGTACTTGGTCTGATGTTACCCTTGTCCAACAACTCTTGAATTTTCTTTTTAAATCTGCACTTTCCATCACTGACATCATGTACATGCCAATGTTAGGAAGAGGAGAATCTTGTTGCAATTGTATTTCATGTTGGGTTCCCCTCTTGGGAGGAAATCCTTTTGGCTCCTGAAACATCTCATAATATTGGTTAATGACCTCAACCAAATCAGGTTTTAAACTTGAATCACAACCTTGAAAAGCTTCATTCTCAACATCATTATTTTGTTTGACCATTAAAGGCAAAAAATTCTTGCTAGAGTTAATGAGTCTCTTCATTTTTCTGGCATTTACAAATGAAAGATTTAGTTTCTGTCGATGTGCTCTAACAATGTACTCTATGCCATCTTTGAACAAGTGATACTTTTTTTCATGGCGATGGAAAGTATTTTTTCTATCATACAAATATGGGCTTCCCAAAACAATTCCGGAAATATAAAGTGGAACTACATCAAGTTCAACTTCGTCAAGAAAGTTTGTTGTAATTGAAAATCTAAGTATGCATTTCCTCGTAACTTGTAAGTTTTCATTCTTGCATATCCAACCTAAAGGATAAGGTCTTGGATGAGGAATGGTCTCTAAGTTTAATTTCTTAACTAAGTCTTCAAAAATCAAATTTGCTTGTGAACCACTATGAAAGAGTATAAATTTTGGTGTGCTTTGAAATAACCCGAATATGGAAAATTTCAATTCTAGTTTTCTCATCTTGAGTATCATTAGGACAACTTGAAGAGCTAGTGCTTGCTATGCCCTCACCTTTCATCCCCATTGTTGTGATCTTTGTTTCGTCTCCCGAATCGGAGCCTAAGTCATGTTGTGTAGTTGCAGTTGTCTTTTGCTTCCCTTTGTTGTTAAAATTCTTTGGTTTCATCTCAGGATGAAGCTTCCAACAATGAGCGTCATCATGACCCTCTTTGGAACAATGTTTGCATGTTAATTTTTCTCCTTCCTTCTTGACGGATGAATTATTCCTTCCTTTCCCTTTGAACTTACTCTTACCCTTGTCTCCATTTGTGAATGGCTTCTTGCTACCTTCTTTTGAAATGCTTCTCCCTCTTGCTTCAAGATGTGTTTCCTGAACACAAACCTCATCTAAACTTGTAGGATTAAACACAAGTATAGTAGGCCTTAAATAACTGTGTAAACCCCCAATATATTTCAACAAAGTTCCTTGTGAATTCAAGTCTACACCTGATATCAAACACCTTATTCTAAATTCTTGGGTGTAACTTTGCACACTTTGACCCTTTACTTGTCTAAAATTATGTTAATCCATAATAGAATTTTTCATATAAGCTAATGGATAAAATTGTCTTCTAAGTGTAGCAATAAAATCTATTCAAGAGGTGGAGACCTTACCATGCTTTTTCATATCCTTTTGTGCTTTGGCTTCCCCCCCCAAAAAAAAATCACTTTCCAACCTTAATGATGCCAACTGAATCTTTGTTTCATCATCTTTGATATTCTATATCTTTCAATAAACTTCAAGTTGATGAACCCAATCATCAAGTATTTCAGCATTCACTTCACCATTATACATAGGAAGTTTGAATTTGATATCAAGTTCTAATAAGGGAGTTTTACCATGCACCCTTGGGGTATGTGGATGTGTTTGAGTAACAATGGTTGTGGAAGAGGACGAAGATGAAGACGAGGATGGAGGTGAAGATGATGGTGGAGAAGAGGGTGGTTTGTCACCATTTCCCTTTGAAGGCTTGTCATCATCTCCTCCTTTTCCTCCAGAAGAACCCTCTCCTTTTGAAGGCTTGGAACTTTCACCCTGCAAACTTGAAGTTCTCTCTTCATAGAGAACCTTCACCATTTCAGTCATGTCAAAGAAATTTTTTTGTAATTATTTTATTCATCTGACATATTATCAGCTCCTCCTTCATGAGACATGCTTGTTGAAGCTTCAACTGTAATTTGAGGAATAATTTGTGGTGGAGATTGTGGCAAACTTGCTCTCCTTGTCCTTGACCTAACTTGAGGACTTGCAACCACACGCTTTCCTTCTCCTCTCTTGAGATTCAAACTTGTAAGTTGTTAGGACCCTATAATATAGTCAGGATTTGGGAATTTTCTGATCATGTCGAAAATGTTTTCATTATAAGGTGCTTAAGAGTAAGGGTCTAAAGGTATACCAAATGCCTCAAATCATATAGTCATCTATTTATAATGTTGTCACTTGAAAGGTTGGAATTATGATGCATTCACATGTATTTGTATAGTCTCTAAAGTGGCAGAATTAGGTGTTTTTTATGAATTTGGTTATGTTTTAATTATGGCAGAAATTTTGGTTTTTGGTAGCTAAAGAATCGAAATATTATAACTGTTAGCTACCGAAACTTGAAATTTCGGTAGCTAAAACAGCTTACCTGCGCCTATTGCTAGTTGTTAAAATTCCCAAATATCCCTACGGTTTTCAGAGTCATGTCACTTCCATATCAGTGGTGGTACACAGGTCATCATTTGAAATTAAGTTTCCAGGACCACACCAAGATATCATTCATTCGATTTTCAAAAATATTATGACTCGTTTATAACTCTGCATCATGCAATCATAACCTAAATTGTGCCAACTCATTTCAATTAATCCCTAAAAACGGTCATGAGCCTTCCCACGCTTTTAAATGGTCAACAGTCGATTTTTTTTTTGTTTTAAAGTTACCCATAGGTGCTCGAAACCTTCATTCTTCGAGTCTACCTTCGTTTATTGTTGTTCTATGACCTTTCTTCTTTCTGTTCTGCCCCCACTTTCACGTTCAGTTGATTTCATCATTCACCTCCGCATACCCTAGCCACTCTATAACCTTAACATTTAAGTTAAAAACGGTTTCAGGAAATCAGGTGATGAAGATGTCAACTGGAGGTGCTCTACTGAGGAAGGAATTACATGACACTTCATATCTTGATGCACACCCTCAGGCATGTGAACTGTTCAAGCAGGTTGGATGCTATAGGTTCTATTAGAATTTCCAGGGATACCAACAGGGTATCACAGAAGCATTTGAAAACAGTTTTGATGGTTGTAAGGTGTAGCTTGGACCCATGGTAATGAAGATAGATGAGGTCAGCGTTGCAGCTGCTACATAGATGGCTGGTGAAGGAGAGAGTTGGTTTAATACTACCTCAATCAAAGAAGTTTATTTCGGGTTTTTCCTCAAATAAGAACATCAAAACATGAAGTGGCAAAAGGATATCCCCAGGATTTATTTAGAGGAGAAATGGAAAACATTGTTAAAGATGATCCAGGTTTACATCACTTGTGAGGGTAGATATGGAAGGACCATGCTCCTCCACTTCACAGGTAAGCAACCTCTCAACATGCCATTTTACCTTCTCAAGATTCTTACCAAGATGGCTTCTAAAGTTTAGGCCAAACCTCAGATAGATAGCAGTAGTCTTTTCCATCATGGGCTAATCAAGTTGATATTTTTAGAAGATCTCAACAGAAGAAGAAAAACTTGGAACTATCTCATTGTTACACAGTAATTTGTCACCGTCCCTACCATTCCCCGTCCCACACAATGGAGGACCCATTTTGTGACCTGTGAACATTGTCATGCCTTGAAAACATCATCAATGCATTCCTCTAAGCATGAGCTTTAATTTCCCTAAAGACATCTCCTTGAAAAAATCATGAAAAACATCTCCTTTTGCATTGGCGCGGGCATACAGTTCAGCACTCGAGCCAATGGGAAAAATCCTACAAAGAGGCCGCGCCAACTGGCGCTCTGTCCCAGAGCAGTAGTCGCGCCAGCCAATTTAAGGAGTGTTTTTTAAATAAATATGGTGGAAGTTGTGTTTCAACAAACTCAGAAACCATTGCCTATCTTGAGTTGGGAGGTTTGGCTGCAGGAGTTCTATGGAAGGGAAGTGGTTTGCCACCTCCCATGGAACCTTCCTTGTTAATAGGGCCAATCCCACAATAATAGGGATCCCAACTCTCTCCTTTCCCATCTATAAAAGCCTGCTCAATTCCATAGCAAGCTATTCTGGAAGTGCCTAAGCTTTGAATCTCCAAATTCCCAAGAGCCTTTGCGCTGTAAGAGCGCTCTTTCTTCCCTTAAGGCCGACTCAAGTAAGGAGACTATCGTCGAGAGACTCTGGAGAGGTTTGCCCTTTCCCTGGCGAGCTTTGCGATACATGAACGACTGGAGACCCATCCGAAGGAGACCACGACGTCAGAACATTGGTTGTAATCTCTCTTCGATTGTTATTTAATGAATGATTATGATTATGGTTCCACTGTGTTTTCGATTATGTTAATATGAGTAATATCCTTTCTGACTGATATTTAGTTACGTATGTCGGATTTTATGCTTGTATCTGTTTGTTTCTCGCATGTGCAGGTGTCCATCCGCGGAGATCGTGGAGGATCGTGATCTGCCGAGGCTGAGGAACGGGAACGCTCTCTTCTTCGGATCGTAGCATTGGATTCCAGGTAGGCTTCCATTTTTTGTCTTTTCATTCGTAACTAGGAACTTGCGTCGTAACATTTCGTGATTGTTGCTAGACCCCTGCTGGGCTAGTAGGGATCGCCTCTGTCCGCAGAGGGGATTTACCTCCTCAACAATTTGGCGACTCCGCTGGGGATCGTCTGGATTTCACTGTCTCGTTTGGATTGTCTCGTTTGATTGTTTTGTGATTTTCCTTGCTTGGTTAGCCTTCTGGGTTGGGTTCTCTTGCTGTTTTTTGCTTCTTGGTTTGCTTAGTTTACATTGATCTGCTTCTGGAGTAGTTTTTTTTTTAATTTTGGCTGAGAAACTGGACTGGCGCGCTTTTTAGCCCGACAGTCGCGCCAATTGGCGCATGTTGCTTTTGTTTAGCCCGCGCCAATTGCTTTGTGGCGCCAATTGCAGCCTTACAGTCGCGCCACTCCTGTAAGGTTTTTGAGTTTGGTCAGTTTTGAACTCTCTGGGTCTGGTCAGTGCTTTTCTTCTTGATTTTTCGACTACCTGAGTGTGTTGGAGTCATGTTTGACTGGGAATTCACCTCTGTCCTTTGGTTGTTTTCTTTTATCTATCGATTTCATGTTTTAAGCCCTAGGGCATCTAGTGGCTTAGTGTATCGAGCCCTCCTTGGGAGTTTTGGTGTTTCGTTTGTCCGGTCGACTTTCTGATTGCTCCTCCGCATCCTCTTAGTAGTTTTTCATTGTTTTGTTGCGATTTTTGGGTGATTGTTCATTCCTTCATTCAAATTTCGTTTGGTCTTGCTTTGGGCCTAGATCACACGGTCCATTGGAGCCTTTGAGTCTTTTTCTTGGTTTTGAGAGACTTTGGTCGATTTGGGATCTGATTGCTTGTGTCATTGAGTGAAATTGGTTCGTTTTGCTCTCTCAACATCGTTTCTCAAGTTGTTCCGTTTGTTTTCAGTTTGTTTAGTGCATTTAGCTATCAAACATTGAAAATCAAAAAAAAAAAAAATCTCTTTTGCTTTTGGTTAATTAGTGCAATTGTAATCTTTTCGATTTTGCTAGTGATTAGTGATTTGGATGAAAAGCTTTCAATTTCATTAGTTGCATTAGAGATCTCATTTTTTTTCTTCCGATCATTTCGTTTGTGTAAAATCTCTCAACTCTTCTGTAACTAGTTTTCATCGAACGAAATGTTGGACTGTGGCATGTAGCTTTGCATTTAAGAGTCTTTTGAGACATTACGTACGATAGGGCCTGAAACTGAAACCTAATTGAAGATCAATTGTAAAATTTATTCAATTAACCTAAGGCAGCATTGAAATTTAACGAAACATTTTTAGAGGTCTAGGCTAGAGATGTGTTCCGGCGTCTTTAAACCTAGCAGCTGTCGCTCGCCTTTTGGCTTTAGACAGCGCTAGTACGGACTTGTGCTCCCCGTACCGTCGCATATATAAAGGGAGACCCCTCTAGGTTTTCAATCCTTTATCCACAGGAAGCCGCGTCTGCCGCCCTATACCCGTGATACACCGAACACAGCATTCGGGGAGATTGCCTGCACGTACGGAAAGTCCTTGGTCGATTTCTGTTTCATTATTGAAACCAAGGTGTATATTGCAGTTCACGGATATTTGGTACACCTTTTGTGCCTAGTTTTTCCTGAGCAGTCATTTGGTCTTTTCTGACTCCCTAAACTTGAAAAGACCGTCAAGCGCTTGTCCTTTCACGCTTGTGTCAAATCTGAAAGAGATAGAGTCATCTTTTTATCGTTTCTCGACTCTTAAAACATGAAACGGTAGAGTTTCTTACTTTTCAATGTGGTAAAAATTAATCACCCATGATTACACGCCCGCTTAGATATTTCTTGTTGACCGTTTGATCGTGTGTCTTAACTCGTTTTCAGCCCGTGTGTGTGTTTGCTTCTTTTTCTCTGGTCTTTTGCCACAGTGGCGGAACCTTCGGTTTCGTCTACTGGTAGTCCTTACACGGACGATTCTTCAGAGGCTTCCCAATCCTCTGTTGAACCACAGCAGCCTGTTGTTTCCGAGTTTCCTGACGAGGGACCGGTTCTCGCCGAGCAACCCTTTGGAGGACCAGTTGAGTTCAATTGGCCCTTTTCGGACCCTGTGTCTGAATTGAGATTAGGAGCTGATTTCCTTTCTCTTACATCGGGTTCACCGTTTGTTGCTGCTGTTTTTCCTCCTAGTCCTCGCCGTCTTTTGCGTGATTTAACGGTAGGATCAACCATGAGTGATTCTGGTGAGGAAATTCCTGGTGAAGACTATCAGCGCATCCCGCGTAGATTGTTTGAGGGAGACGACTCTGAGCTGGCTACCATGTCGTCAGCCAGTCCTTCTTTACCACAGGGATACAGATCTCTGGGTCAGATCATTTCAGCTGCAGCCTCTATGGGAATATCATCTCCTGCTTCGAGGCCAGCTGCTACTACACCCGGGGTGTCTCCTCAGACGCCCGTCACTTCTGTTCCCGTCTGGCCCACTGTCTGTGTGGCCGCCTCTTCTCCTGTTGTCTCAGCATCTGCTACCAGGGCTGGGCCAACTCCTGAAGATGTTTATCTAGCCACTGCTATACCGGAGAACATCTCTCCGGAGGAGTATCGGTTGTCTTTGCAACAGCCGAACGCCGAGGTTGGACCGTCCTCCCAAGATCCCTACCGATCTTACTTTTCGCACTATGCACAGGATGGTACTCTCGTGTATGCTTTCCCAGGTCAGTATGACGAGCGCGGGGAGATTTTGCGTCTACCCGCTCCTGAGGCTTATCTTTATGCTCAAGGTTTACCTTATAACCAGGCTTATAACCCGCAAGGACAGCCTTTCCAAGGCCAACCTACGGGCCAACCTGGCTATCTTTATGATCCGCAGGGGCAACCCATTCAAGGCTATCCTGTCGGCCAACAAGGGCCATCGTACGGTCCGCAAGGACAGTATTATAGCCCTTCTGGTCAACCTGTTCAGCCTCAGCCGGGGTATCAACCGGGACCGGTCTATGGTCCTAGGGGGAAAATTCAGCCTTCTTTACCAATGCAACCACAGTATCCTGTCGTTTCTAACGTTGCATATCAGCCAGGACCATCCTATGGTTCTGCTTCAGGTCAAACTGGTTTCCAGCAAGCACCTGGTCCTGTTCCACCGCCGGGCCAACCGGTTCATCCAGTACAACTCGGTGTCCCGCCTCCAGGCCAACCGGCCCATCCGGTACAACCTGGGGCTCACTTACAACCAGGTCAACCTGCGCAACCAGCGCCGCCTGTCTATCCGGGTCAACCTGGTCATTCAGGTCAGCCCTTGCATCCGGGTCAACCTGTTCACTCAGGTCAGCCCTCTCAGTCGGGTCAACCTGTTCATTCAGGGCAGCCCGCTCATTCCATTAACCCTGCACAGCAGCTGGTTCATTCAATGCCGCAGCCAAATCAACAACTGCGCCCTACTTATCAGGCTCCGCAGGGTTCCACTTTTCAGCAGCCTACTCATCCTCAGGGTGGTTATTATCCTCATGGTCAGTCTCAACCGAACTATAACCACCCCAGAGGCTCTCAGTATTATCCTCCTCCACCCGGTTCTACCTACACTCAGCAGCCGAATCCAAACGCTGCTTATACAGGGCCGACATATAATCAGGGTCCACACCCTGGTTATCAAGCCCCACACTATGGTTACCAGCATCCAAATCAGTCTGGTTATACGACCTACGCCCCCTACGGTCAGAATCCTGTGGGACAGAACCCGTGGGGGCAAGGATATTCACAACCATCGTGGAGTATGGGTACCGGACCTCATCCTGGGCCTGGCATGGCAGTTAATCCTCCATTGCCGTTCCTGGCTACCTTGGAACTGCCGGATGTTTCAAAATTGACCAATGACCCGATTTTACATAATCCGTATTGGCCTCTGGTTCCCACCAAGATACCAGGTGATTGTCCCAAGTTTGAGGGAAAAGCTGGAGAGGACCCCCAGGCGCATGTGATGATGTATCATCTTTGGTGTTCGTCTAACTCTTGGGTCGACGATTCGATTCGCCTGTGCCTCTTCCAGCGTACTTTAACTGGAGCTGCTGCTAAGTGGTACATAGAGTTATCTCGCGGCATTTTCCAAGATTTCAATTCTTTAGCCATGGCTTTCCTCACGCACTTCTAGTTACTAGTTCGTTATGAAGCTGGGACGCACCTCCTGACTTCTCTGAAGCAGGACAAAGCCACTCACATCTCTGATCACATTCATGAGTGGCGGCGCCGTCGTAGACTGATCAAGTTTCACATACCTGATCAGATACTGACTCACTGGTTCACCACCTCCTTTGTGAATAAAATCGCTCAGGATATTGCGATGGGAGCGTGCGTGACAGAGGAACAAGCCATCGCGCGTGCCCAATACCTGGATCTTGTCTATTCTCAGTCCGGCACACTTTATGACATCTTGACTGATGCTCCACGGCCCGGAACCACTAAGGCTCCGCCCACCCCTGCGGTGGATGGTGTCATTGGTTCTGTCTCTCATAATTCGAAGAAATCTTCGAATGGGAAGCAGAAGGCTAATTCTTCCAACAATACCTCTGCTAATCCCGCCTCATCCGATTCTGGTAAAAACGCCGAGGTGAATGCCGTTCAAGCCAATCCTGCGGACAAATCCTCCAAGGGGAAGAAGAAGGGAAAAGGCAAATCTAAATCTGATGCCCCGAAACCAGAATCTAAATCTCGTACTGAGGATGGCTCCCAACGTAAACCGAAGTACCCTTGCCTCATCTGTGAAGGGGACCATTATACTAAGGATTGTCCACGACGATCCGAGGTTAGTCAACTTCTTAAAGGCCCAAAAGGGACTCCGGCTATTTTAAAAGAGTCATTTCCATCTCAGCAGACCCAGATGGTCGAACAGGCATCACCATCTGTACCGTTTGGGTCTCAGGTTTTCATGGTGAAGAGTGTTGCACCTATCTCTGTCGCTACGCGGTCGAAGGATTACAATGAATCGCGGCAGGCACCCGGGAAGGCAGTCGCGGATGGGCCGCCTCCCCCACCTGTCTCCGGTCCATTGGAAATCGAGAAGCTGACTCTCAAACCCGTTGTGAAGCCACCTCCCAAAGGTGTTCTTCGAAGATCTTCTTATAATCCAAACGCTCGTGCCGCTCAACATTACAGTATTGTTGAGGATCTGGCACAGGCGCCATGTGCTATGTCTGCACTTGAGGTTCTTCAAAGTTTTCCTTCACAATGGAAGGCTTTATTGTCTGCAATCGGTGGCATCGATCCCGCCGACTCGAGCCTTCTCACCTTCGATCTGGAGAATTTCACTCCCCGGCTTCCACATCAAATCGCTCTGGTTATTCAAGTCGGGATTAACGGTTTGAACATTCATAGGGCCGTCGTGGATGAGGGTGCATCTACCTGCGTTATGTCCTCCGCTTGCTGGAAGGCCATCGGCTCTCCAGCCCTGTCGTCATCTCCCAATGCCCTTGAGGCATTTGATGGTCGGGAATCTAAACCCCTGGGCGTTCTCGAGAGTCTAGCGATCACATTACAGGGAAAAAATGTCAACGTAGAAGTGGAATTGGTTGACGCTAACCTCAACTACAACATACTTCTTGGCCGCAGCTGGACCCATGCCATGCTCTGCGTGCCGTCCACCGTCTTTCGATTCATTAAGTTCCCTCATGAGGGCAAGATTGTCACGGTGGATCAGTTGTCATTTTTCTCCTCTTCCTCTGAGAACAACGTGCCATACGTGGATCAAATTCCGAATCCCCCAGACAGTGTAGGACCTGGTCTCTTCAAAGACCCAGTCCTCATGGGTATATTTCATGCACCGCCACCGCATACCGCTCAAGTCAACATGTTGTCCAGGTCTGATGACCCCTGGCTTATTCCTACACCTGAGCAGGTATATGAGTTTGGAGAATCCATGCCTTTAATGCCAGTAGAGATCAGCTACTGTGAGATTGTTGCTGCATCGGATCCTCCGCCTCCTCAGCATGCTCCTTTGAGCATGGCTCTCGACGTCTACTCCCAATCCCCCTGGCTTGGTCAGGCTGATTCACCTGATCCTCTCAGAGAGACTTTTCCTTCCGATGAGGCTATCGTTGAAACTATGTCTCTTGAGGAGCTGCCTTGGGGCGATGGACATCATCGCTCCTCGTTTATGCCTAGCTTGGGGGCAATGACTGATTTTCTGGAGCGTTATGCTACTCAGGTTCCTTCCCCTCCTCTTCAAACGCCCATCTTGACGCACGAGGTTTTTTCGGAGGGTAACCTGGGTAACATTACTCAAACTATTCCAATCAACATCTCCGTTAAACTGGGGATCGTTGAGAATATTCATGTGGGTGTGACTTGTTCTCCCGATGAGATTCAAGTCTATACTGAGCTTTTCAAAGAATTCAGAGATGTTTTCGCATGGTCTTACGAGGAAATGCCGGGGATTGATCCTAGTATTGTAGTGCACGAGATTCCAACCTATCCAGGTGTGAAACCCGTGCGCCAACGCTTACGCCCCATGCATCCTCGGAAATCCGCTGCCATCAAGGCAGAAGTTGGAAAACTTCTGAACGCGGGTTTCATTTATCCCATCCCCCTCACAGAATGGGTGTCTAACATTGTCCCTGTCGATAAAAAGCAGGGTACGATTAGAGTCTGTGTCGATTATCGCGACATCAACCGCGGCTGTCCAAAGGATAATTATACCACTCCGTTTATAGACCA
Organism: Pinus albicaulis; assembly: GCA_034641835.2. Taxonomy (NCBI): domain Eukaryota; kingdom Viridiplantae; phylum Streptophyta; class Pinopsida; order Pinales; family Pinaceae; genus Pinus; species Pinus albicaulis. Next base: position 1,439,194,275 of record CM076578.1, on the reverse strand, counting down.
GATCATCGACGAATGTGCTGGGAGTGAGATCTATTCCTTAATGGACGGTTTCTCAGGATATAACCAAATCAATATTGCACCTGAGGATCAACACAAGACCACATTCATCTGTCCGTGGGGTACCTTCGCGTATAAAAAACTCCCGTTCGGCTTAAAAAACGTTGGAGCCACGTTTCAGCGTGCGATGTCCTACGCTTTTCATGACATTCGCCATATCGTTCAGCCTTATCTGGACGACTTTCCAGCCCATTCGGGTAAGCGAGAGGACCATCCTAAGCATCTCCGCCAGATCTTTCTTCGTTGCAGGCGCTACAACATCAGGCTCAATCCTCATAAATGCGTCTTCTGCGTTGACGCTGGCCGTCTTTTAGGATTCATAGTCTCAAAAGACGGAATTCGCCTTGACCCTCTAAAGGTCGAGGCCATCATAAATCTCCCATCACCCTCCTCCCTGTATCAGTTACAGAGTCTGCAAGGGAAAGCGAATTTTCTTCGGCGCTTTATCCTGAATTATGCCGAGGTGGCCAAAGGATTCACTCGTTTGTTGAAGAAGAACGTTCCCTTTCATTGGGATGAAATTGCTCAGGAATCCTTTGAGAAGCTGAAGACATTGCTAGTCAATGCTCCGTTTCTTCGTCCTCCGGACTACCACCGCGACTTCACTTTGAATCTAGCCGCCGCATTTAGCACCATAGCCATGGTCTTGGTGCAGGATGACGATGACGGTGATGAACATGTCGTTTATTACCTGTCACGGAACCTTCTCGACCCGGAAACGCGTTATGCACATGTCGAGAAGTTGGCATTAGCAGCAGTACACGTTGTACAATGCTTTCGCCATTACATCCTTTTGCGCACGATAACAGTGGTTTCAGACTGCAACCCTATGACGTATATTCTTTCTAGACAATTACTGGGGGGCAAGTACTCCAAATGGATTGTCATCCTGCAGGAGTTTGACTTGGAGTTCACTACTGCTAAGTCAACTAAATCACTGGTCTTCGCGGATTTGATATGTTCTCTCCCTACAGACTCTACTCCCTCACACTCTGAAGACCATATACCGGACGAAACACTTTTCCTCATCAGTACTCGTGACCCTTGGTACGGTGACATAATAGTGTATCTTCAGACCTCGAAATTTCGGTCTGAGTTGGATAAAGCTGCCCGCCGTCGGATTCGGCACCAGTCCCAACCCTACCATATAGTAGGAGATACCTTATATCGCGTTGGAGTAGATTCGGTGCTCCGGCGATGCCTAACCTTGGAAGAGGCTGAGAAAGTCCTAAATGACTGCCACAGTGGCGCCTGTGGTGGACATATGTCCGGGTATGCTACTGCCCAGAAGATTCTGCGAGCAGGTTATTTCTGGCCTTCCATATTCAAAGAATGTATCACTGCAGTCCGTAAATGTCATCCATGCCAGATATTTTAGCGCAAGATGCGCACGCCGACTTTACCATTGCATCCCGTTATTACCGTCGGCCCTTTTGCGAAATGGGGCGTGGATTTTATGACGTGTAACCCTCACTCAGCCGGGGGGCATGCGTATATCATTGTCGCCGTCAACTACTTCACCAAGTGGGCCGAGGCGATGCCTACACTAGCTGCTGACGGGAAAACGACTGCTCAATTTATATTCAACCACGTTATCGCACGGTTCGGGGTTCCTCAAGCCATCATCACTGATCACGGTACTCATTTCCAAGATTACATGATGGCGGAGCTGACTTCAACGTTGGGCTTGCATCATGACAGCTCAACACCATACTACCCTCAAGCGAATGGTCAGGTTGAAGCAGTGAACAAGGTTTTGGTCACTATGCTTCAACGAACAATTGGTATTCACAAATCCAATTGGTATCTCCAACTGTTCTTAGCTCTCTAGGCATACCGAACATCTGCTAAGAGTGCAACTGGATTCACACCATTTCAATTGGTGTATGGTCTGGAAGCCACTCTTCCGGTTGAATGCAAGATTCCTTCATTGAAATTAGCTGTGGAGCTTCTACCTGATACTTCTGCCGAGGAAGAACGTCTTCTGTATTTGGAACGGTTAGATGAAACCCATCGTCTGGCTGCTTTGGTTATCGAAGCACAAAAGAAGAGGGTCAAAACTCATTTTGATCAATCTGTTTCTCCTCGTTCCTTTATTGAAGGAGACCTCGTCCTCCTGTACGATCAAGCACATGACAAGCTTGGAGCTGGTAAGTTCCAGCCTATGTGGCATGGGCCGTATATAGTAAAACGCGTTTTGAAAAATGGGGCCTACGAGCTTATAGATTATGAAGGAGTTCCGCTAGCGCAGCCCATAAATGGGCTGTACCTTAAAAAGTACTATGCCTGAAGTGATTTCTTGGTGTGGTGTGTGTACATAGGTGTGTGATTTTCATTTGTGTGCATGTATAGTGTGGTGTGCTTTGTAAACATCTTTCTGCTGATCGGGTCTTCCTGGTTGTGCAGATGTCTATTCGTCCATTTTTTGGTTTCGCAGATGGTGCCTCCCGCAGTACCAGGAATCTGTCTTCAGCAGCCTGGGTAATCTATGATCCTGCTGGTGAGTTGATTGACCTGCAAGGAGTGTGTCTAGGACGTACCACGAACAACATCGCGGAATATAGTGCTGTGTTAGAATTATTAACTGAGGCAGTAAACCTTGGTATCCGTGAATTGCTCGTGTATCTAGATTCACAACTTGTGGTGTTACAACTGAACGGACACTATTCGGTAAGGAACCCGTCCATCTTACGTCTGTATCTGCGTATTCGATTACTGGAAAGGAATTTTGACTACATTACATATCATCATATACCTAGGAATTTGAATACATTAACAGATGCAGTAGCAAATTTGGTATTAGACAGACATTTGCGCAATTTGTAAATCATCATCACATGTAAAGAAATATCCATCCAGAAATAGATATGCATATATATATAGATATTGAAATGTTTACATAGAGTGTGTCACATAAATTCAAAATATACATAATCGTCTTAAGTACATCCGGAGACGATACGTCTCTCAAAAAATAGGTGTGGTATAAATCCTAAGAGCTAATCTGCATGGTGCTCATGATAGCATGTGACTGCACGCACTAAGCGTCTCAGGATTCGGTGGATCCAACTTGGAACTCCCACCGTGTGACGCTGGTATGCCATCGATACGTCTGCCAGCCGAGCATAGTCCGGGATCCCTTGGGCAATGCCCTCAAGATTCTGGATCAACTCCTCTCCTCCAGTACCGTCTCCCTAAGGATCAGGGGCGAGTTGAGTCCTCCGTGAGATTGGAGACATCCCAACTGGTCTCTCAGGTCCCACATCTGCATACATATATAGAATGTGTTAGGACGAATATGTATTAATGAAAAACATAAAACATAAAATCAAAAACATGAGGTCTTACCAAACTCCTCGTCCCAGTCATCTCCTTCTGGCAGTGGGAGATCTGGGTCTCCGGTGAAGTCATTTCCTGCATAAGGCCATTCTTCCACTACAATCAGCTGGCGCCGTAACCACCTAAAGAACTCCGACCTCCAGGACATCTGTTGGCCGCCTCCAGCTCTGGGCATTAATGCTGCCCAGTGAGCCATTCTTGGCTCTCGTGGTATCGGATATGCTACTAAGGCCCCTTGGCCCTGGAAGATTGGTAAGCGTTCCAGAATGAACGATACCAGGATGGAACCATAACCAAATTGTTTTAGTTTACCTTGTTTGCATTTTGTGAGCTGCCTTTTCATATTTATTGTTACTACTGTTGCCCAGTCAAACAGTAAGGGACTCATGCATTCTGAGGCCAGCAGGAGTTGGGCCTCTGTGGCCTCGTGCGGTGCCTGCGACCCTGTAGCCCGCATGATGGTATGTAGGACAACTCTCAAAGCCAAGTCAGGGATAGTGTGGATATCCACCTTCTTGATTCCTGATCCCATTTGTGCTCCTCGGAACACTCGTGCCATCACTTCTTCCATCTTCTCCCCAGATGGTTTGCTTCCAGTCAAGACAGGGATCGGACCTCTGCGGGATAATCTGGTGATAAAATAAACATCAGAAACCTCCAGCTCTAATACCTGATCTTGCAACCTGAACACCTATTCATGTTCATCCCAAATACTGATCAAATACTAGAGGAGCTCGGGCTGAGCTCGTAGACAGGGTGTGAGGAAGAAATTTTTCAGCCCACAGTTTCTGAGGGAATTCATGCAAGCCTCACTTTGTATGGCATGTTCATCCTCTTCTCCATGCTCTCGTTCTTTCCATTCAATCGCCATTTTTCTTGATTACCTGCATTCATATGGTCATAAACCCTTAGTTAGATCTCTGGTAGTTCTCAAATTCCATGCAATTTGGTTTAAATATCGATTTTTTAGGCGGAATTTTAGGTTCGGCTGCTCGCGCAGCTGTTTTGTGAATAGTCGCGCCACGTGGCACGAGCCCTTTGTATAAAAGAGCCCATTGGCGTGGGTCCGTGCCCGATACCCGCGCCAATGAGCGCGGCCCTAAAATTTCAAAAGTGGCCACATAGAACTGATTTACAAGGTAAAACTATTAAAAAATGGATGAAAATGTAGAGCAGGGAAGCGCCTCTTACCTGTAGCAGACAAGAAACTGAATGGTCAACTGGATCTGTCACAATCGTCGTCAGAAGTTTCTGCTCCAAATAGATCATTGTTGCTTTTTACCAAGGTAAATAGTAAATGTAATTTCATTTTTACCAATTTGGCATATTTATAACTTTTTGACATAAAATGAGTTGTAAAAAGTCATTTTTATCGAATATTTTTATATATTATGTCAAAAATGGGTTTTACGCTTGCTTGGTATGTGCAGCAGCAGGTTTTTGCGACTTTAACGATGGAAACGAGTTGTATTTTATACTTTTTCGGACTCGGTAAATACACGAAAAAGTCACTTTGGAGTCATCTTTCAGCTCTTTTCTGACTCTCTAAACATGAAAAGATTGTCGAGGCCCTTTTCGTTTCGATCTCGTTAAATTGGACACGAATCGACATCTACCCAGTATACGTTTAACCCTTTTTCGGGCTGGGATGGATTGATTACGAAAAAGGAATACCCTAGCCTATCGCGACTAGGAGGTTTTCTCGAATATTGTTTTCTACCTTTTCGGATCTGAGGAACTATTTACGAAAAGGGACCTGTGGAGTTTACTTTTCCGCTGTCTTTTCAAACTCTCTAAACATGAAAAGACGCCGAGTTCTCCCTTTGTCAGACTCGTTAAACCCTGATGACATCGGACCCAGTCGAAATGACGTTCTCCGAGTTCCTCCTTCCTAGGACTCGTTAAATGCACTAGGATGGATTCGCCCGAAGGGCAGACTTATATTACAAGCATATGCTATCCCCTTCAAGCTTGTTATAAAAAATAATTGGGGTACTCGCCAGAAATGGTGGGGGAAAAATGGAACCATCGTCGTTGTCGTCGGCAGTATGTCGCTCTTGAACATGGCACTTGTCTGCATTCGTGTCGGGTTGGGAACATCTCATCTCGTTGTCTCACTTTGCTTCCATGGGTTTGGGTAATCTCTTTTGACCTCTCATCTGTTCACTGCCTCGTCGCCATGACCTTTGATCTGTTGATGTCAAATACTGCCAAGTCCATTGTCGTGCCGTTTATATGTTCAAGAGAAGTTGGCCTCTACGAATATCAACCTTCCTCTGTTTCTCATATGATCCTGATTCACAACAAAACATTATGTTCCTCTGTCTCGTGTCGATGATGTGGGGATCATTATGGCCCACCTTCGATCAAGGTCACTTCCTGTCGACTTCAACTCATTATCCAGGAAGTTGGTCTAGAGACTCCTGATGGTACCTTGGAGCCTGCATGCCTCAATGGCAGGTTCGTCGCATTCGACGTGAAGTTTACATCATTGAATTCCGATCGAATGATTCTGCGGGTGTTCGACGTCAACTCATTTATTCACACGCCGTAGATTGTACCTGTAGTACCTTGAGGACCATTGTCATTATTGGTGGTTTCTCTCGCGTCGGTTAACAGCTTTCATCATTGGCTGGTAATCCGACGATGTTCTTGCATGTTCGACTTCAGCTCACATATTCACATGCTTGAACTTGTACTCTGTTGGGTCGAGATGGAGCGCAAGACCCTGGATTGTGTCTGTTGTAATCCAGGTTGTGATTGTGGATTATTATCATTATGTACATGACTCACTGATTGGATGGCTGCGACCATACCTGAGTCTATTTATTTGATCCTTGCTGGATGGCTGCGCCCATACCCTGGATCCGGATTATAGTGTACTCTGTTTCGGATGGCTGCGCCCATACCGCACATACATCATGTACTTGAGATATCAGTTGTATTTTTCTACGCAGGTTTTCCGACGGCGGGGCTTCAGTTGAACATGTTCTCGTAAAGCATTTCACCCCTCTCTCTCTCGGGCCTCATACTTTAGGGGGCATCTGTTACACAGTAATTTGTCACCGTCCCTACCATTCCCCGTCCCGCACAATGGAGGACCCATTTTGTGACTTGTGAACATTGTCATGCCTTGAAAACATCATCAATGCATTCCTCTAAGCATGAGCTTTAATTGCCCTAAAGACATCTCCTTGCAAAAATCATGAAAAACATCTCCTTTTGCATTGGCGCGGGCAGACAGTTCATCACTCGCGCCAATGGGGAAAATCCTACAAAGAGGCCGCGCCAACTGGCGCTCTGTCCCAGAGCAGTAGTCGCGCCAACCAATTTAAGGAGTGTTTTTTAAATAAAGATGGCGGAAGTTGTGTTTCAACAAACTCAGAAACCATTGCCTATCTTGAGTTGGGAGGTTTGGCTGCGGGAGTTCTATGGAAGGGAAGTGGTTTGCCACCTCCCATGGAACCTTCCTTGTTGATAGGGCCAATCCCAAAATAATAGGGATCCCAACTCCCTCCTTTCCCATCTATAAAAGCCTGCTCAATTCCATAGCAAGCTAGTCTTGAAGTGCCTAAGCTTTGAATCTCCAAATTCCCAAGAGCCTTTGTGCTGTAAGAGCCCTCTTTCTTCCCTTAAGGCCGACTCAAGTAAGGAGACTATCGTCGAGAGACTTTGGAGAGGTTTGCCCTTTCCCTGGCGAGCTTTGCGAGACGTGAACGATTGGAGACCCATCCGAAGGAGACCACGACGTCAGAACATTGGTTGTAATCTCTTTCGATTGTTATTTAATGAATGATTACGATTATGGTTCCACTCTGTTTTCGATTATGTTAATATGAGTAGTATCCTTTCTGACTGATATTTAGTTGCGTATGCTTGATTTTATGCTTGTATCTGTTTGTTTCTTGCATGTGCAGGTGTCCATCCACGGAGATCGTGGAGGATCGTGATCTGCCGAGGCTGAGGAACGGGAACGCTCTCTTCTTCAGATCGTAGCATTGGATTCTAGGTAGGCCTCCATCTTTGGTCTTTTCATTTTGTAACTAGGAACTTGCGTCGTAACATTTCGTGATTGTTGCTAGACCCCTGCTGGGCTAGTAGGGATCGCCTCTGTCCGCAGAGGGGATTTACCTCCTCAACACTCATGTTTGGGGGAAAATTTGAGCAAGAAATTCAGCCAAAGAAAGGAGGAACTCCCTCACAAGATTTTACTTCCCCAAAAACCAACAAGAGGAAGAGAAGAGCATTGTCTCCTATGCAAATTGTCGCCAAGGTTTCTCCCTCAAAATCAAAGAAGTCAAAGAAAAGGTTAGATTTTGGGAAGGAGGAAAAGGATCAAGGGAAAACTCCAGTAAAAAATGTTCTAAACCTACCATATTCAGATTTAGATTCAAAGCCATTAGCTACAGAAACAAAAGCGAAACCATTAGCTGCAGAAATGGGATAAGAGCGATCAGCTGTAAGATCAAAAACCCCTGAAGAAGTTGGAACATGATCACAAAATAAGATTAGAAAAAAGCCTAAGGTACAGAAACTGAAGGAGGAAAATTATGAGTTAAAAGTGTTGGAGAGACTTTTGAAGAAGGAAAATGAGACTCTCAAACATTCATCTAGCAAAATTATCTCTCAACTGGATCAGTTAGCCATCAAGTATGAAATAGTAAAGCAAAAGAACAAGAGGCTTTGCAAGCATAATATCAATTTGCAGAACATGAACAAGGTTACAAGAGATTCAAACATCACGAAGCCAATACTCAAGTTCACCTCACGCCCCGTCTACAGCAGCTTCCACGTCACCAGTTGGGGTGTACCATCACGTAACCAGTCGAAGGCAAACTCAGCCATTTTTATTAAATTCAGGAACAGTTACAGATTTTTCCAGCTAAACATCGTTTCAAAATCCTTAATTATCTGCTAAAAATCATGCCCAGATAATCGGCAGCTAAGCATGCTCTGTTTGACCTCATTAGCTACCGAAAGTTCAGTTATGGACAGAAAGCATCAAATCTCCTCAAATCAAGGAAAACGGATTCCTTCAATGATCACCAAATCATTCAAAGTGATATTCTAGTTATAAATCGTCCTCAACATGTTACTGTCAACATCAGATTCAATCAGATTAGGTTTTTAAAGAAGATCATAGCATATCCATTTTTTTGGAATTTTGTTATATTTTCCAATTTTAGGGTTGTAACCAGCAAACAATTTTTGTTGTTTTTACCTTTTGAAGGTTTAAAATCGAATATTTCGTAATATATTTAGGAGATAGGGCATGATTGTGAAAGAGATGAAATCTCTATTTTAGATAGAATATAAATAGATATTTTCCAGAAATATCTGAAAATAGTTAAGGAAGAGATTTCATCATCCTAATCTCTAGGACCTTAATGTAATGGGGAAATTATAAAAGATTGAATGCCATATGGGATAAGGTTTAAACCTGAAGGGAAGGCTGGTATGGGAATACCATCAACTATTGTGAAGATGTTCAATTGGGTGTAAGTGACTTTTTCTTGGATGAATGAAAAGACCTTATGTTTTCTAAATTCTTGTGTCATGATGATGTGGTGAAGTGATTTTTGTTTCTATTTTTCATTTACTTGTTTCACATATTGTTTTATTTCCTTATTTTTTATAAGAAAAATTTGTTCAGGATTTTTTAGTGGACACCTTTCTCAGGCTTAAAACAATACTTATGTGTTCCTCTGAAGTTTGAATGTAGAATTCAGATAAGATCTGCTCTAAATTTGGATTGAATCCTAATCTGTTCTTCTTTTCCATATCACAAACTGTAAAGATCCACTAACATGATTGTCTTGCCTAGTTACACTTGATCTTGGATATTCATTCATTTAAATCAGTTTTGACCCTTTGACTCCATTAGCCCAATGGCCCTCTTCTGTTGTCTCAATCAGAAATTTCAACAAACCTTTAGATCCTCATAACTAGACTAATATCATAATCACTAAACAAATTTAAATCATACAGAGAGATCCCTCTTTGAGTCTTGGAGGGCTAGATCTTTGACTCGAAGCAGTTTTGATGTTGCCTCCGGGATTTTGTCTTCAACCTCGGAATTACAGAGCACTAACATAGTGGCAACCATACTGGGGATTGAAGTTTTATGTTCCTCAGTAACAATTATCAAGCTCAAATCTGGTTGTTGATGGTGGACAAACAATCAGACACAAGAAGGTTGAAATCATCCACCTAAAAACTCTACAAAGTTCAGTTGATCTAAAGACTCCACTGGTAAAAGAATCCAGAATTTTTGTGAACTTATGATGACTCCATTTTATTGTTGATTGATTTTAAAAATGAATTCAAGAATACAACACAGGTATACTCCGTTGTATAGTTCAAAGATTCCAGGTTTTCCAAACCCTACACCCAACATTGATTGGTTAAAATATCTTCCAGTTTTTAAAGATGAAAAAGGAGATGATGTTGTTATACATTTATTAAGGTTTCATATGCACATATGTAGGTTTAAAATCCAATTTCTTGAATATTGTCTGATGAAAATATTTGTGGCGAGTTTGGAGGAGAAGGCTAGTTCTTGGTATGAATATTTACCAGCTGCTGGTATATGTTCTTTAAAGCGCTTTCATATTGTATTTTTTGACAAATACAAAGAATATTATCCATATTTGTTGCTAGTTCAAAACTGTTGTGATAATTTTGAAAGTTTTATTGAATATCTGGAAGATTACTATGATGATGATCAGTTCATGAATGACGAAATACTAGAAGCTTTAGAAGAAATACCCTTTCAAAAAGTAGAAGTCTTGATTGAATTGTCTTCCCATTAGGAAAAAAGAGATGATGTATGTTGTCCAGAGTTTCATGAAGGTTCACCACAGGAGACAATTCTTGCAGTAGGAAGACAAACTGATCAGCCAAAGCTTAAGGAAGAAATTCAGCTTCCTGAACCTGATTAAGTAGAGGACAGCACTAAAAACATACAGCAGTCTGGTGATCCAGAAGAAAAGGCAGCAGAGACTAAATGTCTTGATTCACAAGAGCATCTTCAGCAAGAAATGTTTTCTTCAAAGATTAAAGACCAATCAGGTTTGTTGAATGAAGACCAATCAAATTCTCTTTCTAAGTTTACATACCTTGAAGAAAATCATAAAATTTCTCCATCATCAAGTTCTTCCTGGGATGTTAATGAAGTAGCACAACATATTGTTATAATTCATGATCCTTCGCCCGAAATTATTGAGAGTTTGCAGCTCCCTTGCAAGCTTCTTTGTGACAAAGGGAATGATGAAGAGCACTCAAAGCACTTGATTACAGTAAATAGTGAGGAAAAACAATTTGCTTCCTTATTGTTTGACGACAATCAGTTCCAACACAAAAGCAAAGCATTAGTTTGGGATGAGGTTTGTTTTTATGTTACAAAGCATCTAGAATATCTCATGTTGCATGTTTACCTCGATCCTTTGGTCAGTGTATTACAGTCATCAGTGAAGGAATAATTCACCAAGTTGATCAATAGAGCTATTGAATCCAGTGGAAGAGTTAATTTTCCATGTTCTAAATCCATTTTCCTACCTACATAAGTGGAAAGAAAATTTCAATTAAGTACTCATTTGCTCGATTGGTTGCATTGGAAGTTTTTTATCACTTGATATGGTAATCCTTTTATCAGATTAGAGTAGGTAGATGGTGCTAATAAGCTTGTTGGGCAAGCATATTTTTATATTTCAGATTCAATTTCTACATTCAGGTTTTCAAAATGCATCAATGATTTTCAAATAGTTTGCAGTGCATAGTGCAATTGTAGTTTCAATTCAGATTCATAGTATGAAAATAAAATTCCTAGGTAAGCATGTGGTTTTCAGTCATTGAGTTATAGGACATATCAAGAGACAAGTTTGTGGGAATGAATGGATAAGGCACTGATTTACGAAACCGGAGATCAAATATTATTGACACCTCCTCTGTAGCTGCCATCCCTAATTGGAGCCGAAGTTAAGACCATATAATATAGTCATATGTTCTCCAATTATCAATTTGGGAATTGTTCTGATCAGTTCGAAAATGTTTTCATTGTAAGGTGCTCAGGTGTAAGGCTCTAATGGTATAGCCAATGCCTCAAATCAGATAGTCATCTATTTCTAATGTTGTCACCTGAAAGGTTGGAATTATGATGCTTTCAAATGTATTTTTGTAGACCCTAAAGTGGCTGAATTAGGTGTTTTTTATGAGTTTGGTTATGTTTTAATTATGGCAGAAATTTTGGTTTTCGGTAGCAAAAGAGTCGAAATATTATACCTGTTAGCTACCGAAAGTTGAAATTTCGGTAGCTAAAACAGCATACCTGCACCTATTGCTAGCTACCAAAAGTCCTGAATATCTCTAGGGTTTTGAGAGTCGTGTCACTTCCATATCAGTGGTGGTACACAGGCCATCATTTCAAATTAAGCAGCCAGGACCATGCCAAGGTATCATTCATCCAATTTTCAAAAAGATTATGACTTCATTTTTAGTCTTCGTTTCAAGTCTAAATCAACACTTGTCTTCAGGACAACCTGCTAAGAAGAGAAAAGATCAGGGTCAATAAATAGTGGAAAGAGAGAGATGAAAGGGTCGACCAATTCTTAAATTTTATTTTATTTTTTAATTAGCTATTTATTTTAGTTTTTTTTTTTTTAATTATTTATTTATTTCTAATTTAATAATGACCCATTTAAAATTTTTATTATTATTGTTTAATGAATTATTTATTGGCTATCCTACCCTATTTAAAATTAATATTATTAAAATTAATTTTATTAAAACCTTTATTTTATTTGTTAATACTAAATTTTTAGAGGAAATGTTTATCTAGTTATGACAGAAATATTTTAAGATGGTTAATATATATTTTATAATATATATATATATATATATATATATATATATATATATATATATTATTGTAATAATAAGGAGATATTATCAGGGTTTATTATTAATTTATTAAAATTAATTGTATTAAAATTTTTCAATTTTATTAATACTAAATATAAGAGTTATTAATAATTAAATATGGTTGTTACTAAAACTAAGGGACAATATTAGGGTTATTTTAATAAATATATTTAAGATGGAAATTAAAGGGATGCCCAATATTTAATGGGAAATTATAAATGATCCTAAATATTTTTGATAATGCGGAGTTTATTATTATTAGTATTAGAAGAGTTTACTAATTATGCAATGAAGTCATTCTAATATGTTCTATTGTATTGGAAGCAAATAAAAAGGGTTAAGGCATGATGAGGAGGTTTAAATACTTAAAAGAGTTTTAGAAAGGTAGCAGGTTAGTGGGAGGAAAGGTGTTGGGAAATGATAAGGATAGAAAGGAAAAAGGAAGATGGAAGCTAGGGGGATGGTGTGAGGGGAGGAGTATATGAATGGGATATGTCCAGAAAGCGTGCAAGGACAATGACGAGTAGGAGGATGGACAAGGTGTCGACAAACAATATGTGGGGGGGGGGGTGGGGTAATTTTAATTACGGGAAAGAATTTGAATCCAATTCATGCTAATATCTAAGCCTCCATCTCTATTGAGGTTGTGAGGGTGTTTAATGATTTCCAGGGCTTCACGCACTTTACGCTTAAAATGATGCTTCTCATTGGTAATGACCACTGCATCTTCAAGGCATATGTGGTGACGTGTCTTATTAGGGTGTTCTGCTAAAGCCGAGGTTTTGGTTCTTCCCAGTCTGATGTCTGGACCATGTTATTTAAACCTCACCACATATGCCTTGAAGATGCAGTGGTCATTACCAATGAGAAGCATCATTTTAAGCGTAAAGTGTGTGAAGCCCTGGAAACCATTAAATACCCTCACAACCTCAATAGATATGGAGGCTTAGAGATTAGCAGGAATTGGATTCACATTCTTTCCTGCAATTAAACTTACCCCCCCCCCCCTATATTATTTGTCGACACCTTGTCCATCCTCCTGCTCGTCATTGTCCTTGCATGCTTTCCAGACGTATCCCATTCATATACTCCTCCCCTCACACCATCCTCCTACCTTCCATCTTCCTTTTTTCCTTTATCTCCTTATCATTTCCTGGCACCTTTCCTCCCACTAACCTGCTACCTTTCTAAAACTCCTTCAAATATTTAAACCTCCTCATCATGCCTTAACCCTTTTTCTTTGCTTCCAATACAATATAACATATTAGAATGGCTTCATTGCATAATTAATAAACCCTTTAATACTAATAATAATAAACTCCGCATTATCACAAATATTTAGGATCATTTATAGTTTCCCATTATTATATTGGGCATCCCTTTACTTTCCATCTTCAATATATTTATTAAAATAGCCCTAATATTGTCCCTTAGTTTTAGTAACAACCATCTTTAATTGTTAATAACTCTTATATTTAGTATTAATAAAATTGAAAATTTTTAATACAATTAATTTTAATAAATTAATAAATAAATCCTTATAATATCTCCTTATTATTACAATAAAATAAAATAAATTATATTTATCCATTATAAAATAGATATTAACCATCTTAAAATATTTTTGTCATAACTACATAAACATTTCCTCTAAAAATTTAGTATTACAATTAAAAAAAAAGGTTTTAATAAAATTAATTTTAATAATATTAATTTTAAATAGGGTATCGCCAATAAATAATTCATTAAACAATAATAATAAAAATTTTAAATAGGTCATTATTAAATTAGAAATAAAATACATAAAAATTTTGAAAAAAAAATTTTTAAGAACTAGTCGGCCCTTTCATCTCTCTCTTTCCACTATTTATTGACCCCAATATTTTCTCTTCTTAATAGGTTGTCCTAAACATGAGTCTTGACTTAGACTCTAAACGTAGACTAAAAATGACAACTGTGGATATTCTGAGTTTTACATCTGAAAAACTACACCACAAAAACCTCCAATCTAGATTATGACTCGTTTATAACCCTATATCATGCAATCATAACCTAAATCGTGCCAACCCATTTCAATTTATCCTGAAAAACGGTCATGAGCCTTCCCACGCTTTGAATTGGTCGACAGTCAGTTTTTGTTCATTTTAAAGTTAACCAAAGGTGCCCGAAACCTTCATTCTTCAAGTCTACCTTTGTTTCTTGTTTTTCTATGAGCTTGCTTCTTTATGTTCTTCCCCCACTTTCACGTTCAGTTGATTTCATCATTCACCTCCGCATACCCTAGCCACTCTGTAACCTGCACATTTAAGTTAAAAACAGTTTATAGAAATCAAATGATGAAGATGTCAACTGGAGGTGCTCTGCTGAGGAAGGAATTACAAGACACTTCATATGTTGATGCACACCATCAGGCATGTGAACTGTTCAAGCAGGTTGGATGCTACAGGTTCTGTCATAATTTCCAAGGATACCATCAGGGTATCACAAAAGCATTTGCAAATAATTTTTTATGGTTGTAAGGTGCATCTTGGACCCATGGTAATGCAGATAGATGAGGCCATCGTTGCAGCAGCTACAGAGATGCCTGGTGAAGGAGAGAGGTGGTTTAAGACTACCTCAATCAAAGAATTTTATTTCAAGTTTGTCCTCAAAGAATAACATCAAAACATGAAGTGGCAAAAGGATATCCCCAAGAGTTATTTGGAGTAGAAATGGCAAACATTGTTAAATATGATCCAGGTTTACATCACTTGTGAGGGTAGATATGGAAGGACCATGCTCTGCCACTTCAGGTTGCTTCTCCACTTCCCAGGTAAGCAACCTCTCAACATGCCATTTTACCTTCTCAAGAGTCTTACCAATATGGCTTCTAAAGTTCAAGCCAAACCTCAAAAAGCTAGCAGCAGTCTTTTCCATCGTTGGCTAATCAAGTTGATAATTTTAGAAGAGCTCAACAGAAGAAGAAAAACTTGGAAATGTCTCCTATTTTGGGGAGAATTTGAGCAAGAAATTCAGCCAAAGAAAGGAGGAACTCCCTCACAAAATTGACTTCCCCAAAAACCAGCAAGAGGAAGAGAAGAGCAATGTGTCTTGTGCAAACTGTCACCAAGGTTTCTCCCTCAAAATCAAACAAGTCAAAGAAAAGGTTATAGTTTGGGAAGGAGGCAGAGGATCAAGGGAAAATTGCAGCAACAAATGCTCTAAACCTACCATATTCAGATTTGGATTCAAATCCATTAGCTGCAGAAACAAAAGCGGAACCATTAGCTGCAGAAATGGGAGCAGAGCCATCAGCTGTAAGATCAAAAACCCCTAAAGAAGCTGGAACATCATCACAAAAGAAGGTTACCAAAAAGCCTAAGGTACAAAAATTGAAGCAGTAAAATGATGAGTTAAAAGTGTTGGAGAGACTTCTGAAGAAGGAAAATGAGACTCTCAAATAGTCATCTAGCAAAATTAGTTCTGCACTGGATCAGTTAGCCATCAAGTATGAAACAGTAAAGCACAAGAACAAGAGGCTTCGCAAGCATAATATCAAGTTTCAGAACATGAACAAGGTTTTGAGATTCAAGCTTATCCACAAGAAACTAAAACCTCAAGCTCACCTCACACTTGATACCCTAGCTCAAGCTGCCCTTGATCTTAGTTGAGGTGGTTATAATAAATGAAGTAGGGTCGAAGGGAAACTCAGCCATTTTTTATTAAATTCAGGAGCAGTTACAGTTTTCGCCAGCTAAAGACCGTTTCAAAATCCCTAATTATCTGCTGAAAATCATGCCCAGACAATCGGCATCTAAGCACGCTCTGTTTGACCTCATTAGCTGTCGAAAGTTCTGTTATGGACATAAAGCATCAAATCTCCTCAAATCAAGGAAAATTTATTCCTTCAATGATATCCAAATCATCCAGAGTGATCTTCTAGTTATAACTCGTCCTCAACATGCTACTGTCAACATTAGATTCAATCAAATTAGGTTTTTAAAGAAGATCATAGCATATTCATTTTTTTGGAATTTTGTTATATTTTCCAGTTCGAGGGTTGTAACCAGCAAACATTTTTTGTTGTTTTTACATTTTAAAGGTTTAAAATCAAATATTTTGTAATATATTTAGGAGATAGGGCATGATTGTGAAAGAGATCAAATCTCTATTTTAAATAGAATATAAATAGATATTTTCCAGAAATATCTGAAAATAGTTCAGGAAGAGATTTGATCATCCTAATCTCTAGGACCTGAATGTAATGGGGAAATTATAAAAGGTTGAATGCCATATGGGATAAGGGTTAGACCTGAAGGGAAGGATGGTATGGGAATACCATCAACTATTGTGAAGATGTTCAGCTGGTTGTAAGTGACTTTTTCTTGGATGAATGAAAAGACCTTATGTTTTCCAGATTCTTGTGTCATGATAATGTGGTGAAGTGATTCTTGTTGCTATTTGTCATTTACTTGTTTCACACATTGTTTTATTTCCTTATTGTTTATAAGAAAATTTTGTTCAAGATTTGTTATTGGACACCCTGCTCAGGCTTAAAACAATATTTATGTTTTACTTTGAAGTTTGAATGTAGAATTCAGATAAGATCTCCTCTACATTTGGATTGAATCCTAATCTGTTCTTCTTTTCCTTCTCACAAAATGTAAAGATCCACTAACATGATTGCCTTGCCTAGCTACACATGATCTCGGCTATTCATTCATTTAAATCAGCTTTGACCCTTTGACTCCATTAGCCCAATGGCCCTCTTCTATTATCTCAACCAAAAACTTCAACAAACCTTTATATCCTCATAACTAGCCTAATATCAGAATCACTAAACAAAGTTAGATCATAGAGAGAGATCCCTCTCTAATTCTTGGAGGGCTAGATCCTTGACTCGAAGCGGTTTTGATGTTGCCTCTGGGATTCTGTCTTTAGCCTCAGAATTACGGAGCGTTAACATAAGCATCACATACACTTAAAAAATTAAATCCTCACAGTAGGAAATAAAAGCTAAGCTCTGATATCAAACTTGATCTATATGAGATTTTAATGTAAATGTGCTTGAGGGTTTGTAAATTGCAAGTGTTAAAAATTGAGTTTTTGAGAGCTTTTATGTTAATTTTTAAACACATAAAGCATAAAATAAACTATGAAATATGCAAAAGCAACAAAAAATACACCACAAAAATAATCACATCACAGCAAGTGATGAAGGAGTTCACCCCTCCCGGGCTACATCTCTTTCTTCCAGCTTCCAATGGATTGGCCCTCTTTCATTATGGTCAAAATGGTGATTACATATATTTATAGTGCTCAAATGACTTCAAAACCTATTCTATCATATTCATAACACCCAAAAATGTCTGTCTAGCCTCTTTCTGATCCAAAATTGGTCAAAAACTGAAGAAGTCATGAGCCTCCCTAGTTTTTCTACTAACCGCACCACAAATTCCCCAAAACTTGGATTGGTCCTATAATTTCGCCCTGATTTCGGCTAACTAAGCGACATTTTCGCGTAATTTCGAGTGAAATTGTCAGACACTTAATTTTCCCAATAACGCCATAAATCTGGTGAGGTAACATGGGAGCGATTACGATTATGGCCTTTGCCTCTGCCCTTGATTTTTTGTCGTGAGTTATATGCATAACATATGGGGGGTTCGGGGCTTAGCCCTCGCCCCTTACCCCCAAACTCTACCCAACTAAAGTTGAAATATATTATTTAACCCTTATGGTAATGTAAACACCTTGGCATAGTGGAGTTTGACGTTGTTTGTTGGGTGGAGGTCTGGTGTTCGACCCCCGACCGGTCCACTCGACCCTTAACAATAATTTTGGTGGCCTCCCGTGTTGCCACATGGCGACCTCCGGTTGGGTCAGGTGGTAGCATGTGGTTGCCCATCATTCCAACCAATAAAATAACACCAACCAACACCCATAAAATGTGGACAAGTGGCGCATCAAGATTGGTCAACCCTTCCCAGTCACCCTTGACCAGTCAACCATGCCCAGTCAGTTGTATGAACTATTGACTGGGTAGCCTACACATTTTTGCCAAAATTTTACATGTTTGGGAAAACGAAGAGAACATGTTTTCGAGAGAATATGATGTTAGTTTTTCGTGAAACGAGTTGCATTGAATTTAGAACAATGAGATCTATGTGATTGTTTAGGTTCCACACCATTTCAAAAACTGTCATATTTAGCATAATTTTGAGCACCTGATCAAATACCCTAGAGGACAAAGTAATGTTCCATCTGGGTGACCCATCCTGACTATTTAGAACCATTTAACACTTACTGAAGTCCACCTTAGAAAATGGTTCCATATCTTATTATCCATTGATCTATTAGATCTCAAGAAGGTTGAAGGTGTTTTTGTAGTCTGTTGTTAGAATTTTTTTTTCTTTTTGTGGTTCAATGTATTGTGTAATCATGTGTTGTTCTTCTAGTATGCCTTTGAAATAACCTATTTGAAAACTTCCCAAATACATTCTCAAACAACCATTTATCAAAATCTCTATTTTATTATCAATATTATCGCCCAAATTCCTAAACTAATTTTCCATGTTGGTCATTTTTTCTAAATTAGAGTAGTTGTATGTGTTGTTCAGTGAAGCATGAGGATGTTTAAAGGTATTCTCCCTCATGGAAAATCTCACTAGAAAAATTTACTAGGTCCTTAAGACAATGGAGTGTTGTGTTAACTCTCAAATATATGTGTGGGTTCCAACAGTGGTACTCGACCCAATATCTTAGGGAACTAAGGATGCTCAAAATGCTCCCTTAACCATACCACTTGACTACCAATGTAATAGGGTGTGATCTCCCTGAGTATTTCTCTTAATTTACTACAAAAATATGACCAATTAATTCATATAAATCTACTTTCAAGTATACCAAGTGTACCTATATTCCTTAAGGTATGTGGAAGTGAGATTCCATATACAAGTGTTATCTCACCAAAATTAGATAGTTCTCTTTTTTTCTGCCAAAATTCAACAAAAGATAAAAAGTTCTCCAACTTTGTGCCCAAGAAAGAGCTCTAATACCACTTCTTGTGAAATTCACATGAAATATAGTGCAAAACTTAAGGACACGGGAAAAAAGAAAGAAACCCTAAAAATTATATTAGAGATAGGAGAAAATAGAGTTTTTTTTTGCTTGCCTCTTTCATGAAGTAACCTCTAAGAAAAATCCCCCTAATACAATAATAATTTTTTACTAAACATTACATAACCTTCTACTCTATATATAGATATCCATAGATCATTTTAACTACCTATGGGCCCCATGTATTGAGAGCCAACCAACAATTTGGGCCTTATTACTAAAAAGAACCCCTTTTTCAATCAATAACAATATGAACTAATTATTTAATGGGTTTATTCATGAAGTGGTCTCATACATTAATAAATTACCTAACTAAAGGGGTTAGGTTAGGGTCCTAAAATACATTCATCCTAATTATTCTTTTATCCATTGGTAGTTGTATAAAAAATTCTTTCACTGAAGTAAGTCTTATTATTTGTTTAGATATCATTCTTTTCACCTGGAAATAGTCCTAGTCACCCTTGGTTCAAAGTGTCTACACTAAGTCACTCATGCCTACATGGTCATTACTATTTCCAAGAAACCCCATTATCCTAATATCTTACATATGGTCTTTAGCAATGCCAACATTAGTTACCTATACCCTATATACCTACTATAGCCCCATTGAAATTCAATTCAACCTACCATATCTACTTGTCCTCTTGGAAAGATAGATCATCTTACATCCAATTGGTTCCTTGATTGGCACCCATTTCTACCATCAAAACTCCTCTAACCAATGGAATTGTCCTTTACAAGCTCATCCACCATTCCCAAAAGTTATCTCAATAACACATGTTACAAAGTTACTCTAATGATAGACTTCAAAGGACACTTTTGTTCTTTACGATCACATCTTCATTCATGTCAACATTGGCTCATCCATTCTTGGAATGTTGTAGTATCTCAATTCATATTACCATCAAAATGGTGAACCCTAGATGGTATAGAGAGAGTCATCATTGTTCTCTTCTTCCATTGACTTACTTGATGTTCGACTCCAACACATTTTCACATCAACTTAATGCATACCCTATAATAGTTGTAGCTATCATTCTAGTTGAATATATATATGCGTATCATGTTATCTATGCCATCATATCATAACATTTTTTCAGAAATGTTCAAATTAGGTTCTAGGGACTATTCCTATCAAAGAAATTATTTACTGCGACTAACACCCTTGAGGGTGATGTAGATATCTACATTTTTTATTTTCTAGATATAGTGACACCAGACACATTTTGAGATTATGCCATGATCATCCTAGCCCCTTTGGCCCATTTTTTTCTATTTTAAACCACTTTTGCTAATATCACAAGCATGGGGCATGCCAGCCTTGTTTGTATAAAGCAATAAAGTTACTAAGAAGAATGTGGATTTATAGGTAGGCTCCTCTTCTTTCTTTGGACCCCTCCTCTCTATCTCTCTCTCTCAGCATTAGTTTGCATCTTATCAACTACAATAAACAAACAATGATTCATTCTAGATATACACATGCTCTTAACCTTACACATTAAGAGGTAATTGTTATCACCTAAAAATATATCATATCAAGATACATGTGATTAAGGAAATCATCATCACATTAATAGGTAATTCACCCCTCAAATAAAGTTCCAAAAAACTATGGAACATTAGATTTTGTATACTTGCATGGGTTTCCCACATAAATCCCATGCAATTTTCATAGACTTTCCTTTGATTTATGTGCAAGTTAGTAAAAGTATGTGAAAGTGGCATACTCTATTTTGAAAAAATTCATCTACAATGCTTCAAGTTCGAGATCTAAAAGGCTCAAGTTCATTTTTCCTTTGATGCCAAAAAATTATGAGAAAAGATATATATCACTCTGCCTTCAATGACCAAAAATCAACAAATGCAAGGTGTATGAACTGCCTCCATAATTCAGCTAGTGTGCATTGTTGTGCAATTATTTTGATTCCCAAGATTCACTTTCTTGAAAATCCCCAGCACTTGTCTCTCACATGCACACAATTTCTAAAAGGATCAACAAGGACCCTTGTGAGGGGAAGGATAAAGATCCCATCACTTTCAACTTCTTCTTGGTCTTAGAAGGTGTTTTTCCATGCCATTGGTTATTACATGTATACTTGCTTCATTTTTGTTGTTTTGTTTGTGTTTCCATGTCAATTTTTGTGCTTATGTTTATAATTCAAGTTCCTAACTCACTAATCATATTTTTTCACTATTTTGTTGTTATTAATGTTTATGCTCTCCATTACTTACAAGGATATTTTTTACTCACCTTAACCAAACAATTCTCCCAACAATGAGGACTATGCTCTTCTCTCTTTTCTCAATTACAAAGTGCAAGTACAAAAGCAATAACTATGGAATTACCATGGACACTATGGTGTGAATTCCTAATATATAATCTTCACCTTCCCCTAATATGCTCTAATACCCCACTCCTAAATTCTCTACTCAACTATGCAATAATAAAAATACCAAAATAGGGGAACCCTCACCCCCTTCTCTTCCTAGGGGACCCATAACTTCCAAAGTTTAATAGTCATCTAAGGTTGGGTTAGCCTAAAACCTCAAATAGGCTTTTGGACCCTCTAGAATACTCTTCAAAGTCCACACATTATTATCCCCACATGTGTAAGTAATGGTGGCTAACATGGCATCCACTCAGTATCATGGTTGTCAAAAGGAATAACTTCCACGTGTGAACTTTGATTGAGGTGATTTTTTCACCATTGGAAAGGCTTCGATGTGTATCACAATGTCAAGGGATTAGGAGCTATTATTACAAATTTATAACCCTAAAAGGTGCCATTTGGAGCCTCGTACTAGATCTAGATGATTCTATACCCCAAATCACCAAAGTAGGACCTACCCTTAAAATGGACTCTGCAAGCCAATTCCTCCAATTTTGCCACCCAAAAGTACCAAGATAGATGGAAACATATATAATTAGCCATTATAGATAATCGATTCCCAAAATATTTTACTAAATGAGGTGAAGAATTTGTTTCTCTACCTTCTCTCTGAAGTACCCTTTGGCATTCCCTGGAAATTGTCCTTTCAAACCAATTTTTCATAGTTCATGCTACTTTTGTCTGGTAGTTATTGACTTTCTTCTCCAAATTCATAATTTTTTTCCAACTCTACCCAAGCTTATAATGCCAAGTCCTCTATGGTAGGTAGGACTTAATCCTTAGTTTCTTGATCCAAGAAGGAAGGTTCACAGAGTTTCAAATTCGCCAAATTCATTGTTGAATAAATGTGCATATATAGAAGTTCACCCACCTTCTACAATACTTCAAAAGGACCATACCATACAATTGTAATAAAGGAACCAATTATGATACAATTGCTATTGTTACAAGAACTTATGTTGCACAAGTTGTTATATGCACTAGTGTGTTTACATATGAAGTACACACTAGAGCTTCATAAATTTTACATTACACACCCATGCATATCATAAATGTAGTGCATTGGTGCATATTATTGATATAAATTCCCTAATGCTTTCAATAAATAAGATATGCACTAGGGAATTAAAATATCTAAAATGCATTGATATTCAGCAATGGGATTCTAAGACAACATTGTGTATTAATGCATTATGCACTAGTGTTTTGTACTAATAATAATAATAATAATCTAATTTTAAGGTTACAACCAAGCCATACACCAAATTAGTGCATGCAACCCCCATGTTTGTGGGACAAGAGAACTGTCTCAACACAATGATTTCACTACTCTCTTAAAGTATACAAAGTTATACATTCTCTCCCTCCCGAGTTGAACTTGTGACCTCTTAAGAGGAAAAACATGTTATTAACCATTAGGCCCAGTGACGTGAAAAAGGGAAAATTGTATTCTAGAACCTTCGGTCACTTAGATTTTTTAGTTACAACAAAAATCCAAAAATAAACTCCACTACCAATAGCGAAGGTTTTAGAAAAGTCTTTTTGATAATTTTGTCTAATCTTGTGACACTGAAACCTCAGCGAAAATATCTTTTCCTTGTAGCGTTAGAATATTCAGCTTTAGGCTTTCATGGTTAAGACGCAAGGAAAGAAGAAAAATCTTATCAGTAAAGTGGCAAAGGTTGTGTGTTCAAAATGATATGAGGGGATGGTGACTTTATTATATTTATAATGTTTAGAGATTTAGCAACAAAAAGTGTGTAGAGACTTGGGACTATGGTGTAAAGTTGTTAAAATATATATTAAACTTGAACCAATTGAGGAATGGATCAAAGGACCAATAAAAAAATCATATAATATTTATGTTATGTGGAAAACATTGATGTTATTGTTGGAAAAATACTGAGAGGGGGGGTGAATCAGTGTTTAATACAGACAATAAAACTTTTTACTTTTCCTTTCTAAAAACCAATACGCGACTTTTCAGAATCCAACTAGCGTATATACGCGGATATCCTTTACAGAACTCGCGTATGCACAGAGATCTAATTATGCATTCAATTCTTAACTCAGATCATTGCATTATTCATTTATCAGATATTTCAGGAAACAGTAAACAGGTGCAAAAAGAACAGAATAATCATCACACATAGGCAACACACATGAACACCAGGATTTTTAGGTGGAAACCCAATTCGGGAGAAAACCACCGCTGCCGTCGTTTCAGTCTTCAATATTTATTATAAAGAAAAACTTCTTACAATCATGTACTGGTGCAGACTTATACCAGCACGCAGGCACCCACCTGCAGAAGGCTACAACCTTCTCTCGTTTACCAGCCTCACCTGGAAGGGAGCTACAACCCCCTGCTCTCGTTTACCAGCCTCACCTGGAAGGGAGCTACTACCCCCTGATATTAGCACCAGCCTCCGCTGACAGAAAGCTTCTACTATCAGACTGAAGGCTTCAACCCTCAGATCCACTGCAGACCACGTTTCATTAATTTTCACACTGGATCAAACAGCTTCAACACAATTCTTCACTTATCAACAAACATCCCTTTTCATTTCATCAGTCAAAACAGTGAAACCACTGTAACCAGAATATCAGAAATAGCCCAGACTTCAGAACATATATGCAGAACCTCAATTATCTTTTGAGCAACCATCAACTCAAATACCATACACGCTTTTCCTTAAACAGACCCGCGTATACACGCGCTTTTACTGAAGAGAACCCGCGTATACATTTGTGCAACTTATTAGAAAAACCCTAACAGCCCATACGCGCTTTTGTCTGAATAGAGCCGTGTATACACGCGCTTTTCACGAAACGAACCTGCGTATAGATGTATAAAAGATAAATTTTGCAGATCAGACCAGATCTATGAACTTACCAGATTCCTTCAACTTCTTCAACAGATTTGCGTCAGGTCTTCATCACTTCTTTTCATATCATCCACGAGATTCACCATTTCAAGATCTAGAGATCTTGAACCTTCATTATGTTCATAGATGCATCATAGAATCAGATCTATCAATTAAAGAGCAGAGTTCAACCATGCAGATATACTTCAGAGTGAAGTATTCATTAAAGCCCAGACACATGCACACCCTTTGCACGATGAAATTCTTCTCCTTATATAGATTTAGCCTTTTTCAATACCATGAGTCAAAACCACATTACTTCCGATGGTTTTCCTGGACGAGATCAAATAGACAATCCAGCGCTCAATACAATGGGTCAATACCATGGTAATGCCCCTTGGTATTCTAATTTTGGAGCGCAAAATACCATACGCGACTTGGCACGTACTTTTCCGCGTGCATACGCGCTTTTTCCTTGACAAACCCGCGTATGCCTTGTAACACACATTTTTCATCATTTCTTTGGCCCTCACTGAAATTTCCTTCTCTGGTACTTCTGAGCTACTTGTAGAACATCAGATTTACATCATTAATAAACTCATCAAGCATCAAGAACATCTTTAATAAGAGGTTGACATCATCTTCATCAAGTGGGTTGCCATCAAGGACAACATTTAGCATCATATTTCCAACAATCTCCCCATTTGGACTTGATGGCAACCATGATGGTGTTTGATCACCAAAACAGATAAAAACATTAAGCAGAATGATATTACATTAAGTAGAATGATATTCTCCCCCTATTCAAACACCATGTCACTCTCCCCCTTTGACATCAAGGGCAAAGGGCGGATCAAAACCAACACAAGGTTTTTCTCCTTAAGTAGAAAGAAGAGCGATGTAGATCTGATGTGCACTGAATATATCATGCTTCCCCTAACTCTATGACCTTCCTATCACCAAGGACTCATACTTACATCAAATGATTCAACCAAGTGGATTTACATAAGTGACTCAAGTACCCAACCAAGTGGGTTTACACATTTTGACTCAACTACCCAACCAAGTGGGTTAACAAAATTGAACAAGTCCTTACATGACTGAATATTACAATTTTTACATCATGGGTCTCAACAAGACTACTGCTCCCCCTGAAACTGTGCATCCAATGCATCCTTTCTATATGACAAAAGCTCCCCCTTTGCTTGTGCATCCTGAATACTTTCAACAGCAAATCATCAAGGCATCTTCACCCAAAAAAAAAACAGAGAATGAAACAGAAATATACGAGCTGAAATACCACCAGTGACTCCAAACAACATCAAAGATACCAAACAGCACTACAGTTGTGCTAAAAATGCTGACCCCAAACAAAAATTTCCAGCAACCAACCATACGCGCCTTTATGTGTTTAAACTCGTGTATATACTCGACTGTCTTTCAGGAAACCCGCGTATCCAATTTAATCTTCTGAACTTAATCAGATCTGATCTTCTGAGAGGCAGAGACAACACCCAACTTCTGCATGAGATATTCGAACGTTTCCCTGGGCAGAGGTTTGGTAAATATATCAGCAATTTGTTCCTTGGAGGGAACATACTCCAACTTCACCTTTTGTTCAAGCACTTGTTCACGTAGGAAGTGATACTTGATGGGAATGTGCTTGGTCTTCGAATGCATAACAGGATTCTTTGAGATACTGATGGCACTTGTATTATCACACATAATGGAGATAGGAGGTGTACATTTTCTTTGAAAATCTTGCAAGGTTTGCATCATCCAAAGGAGTTGAGTGCAACAACATGCAGCAGCCACATATTCTACTTCTGTTGTAGATAAAGCAATAGAATTTTGCTTCTTGCTGAACCAAGATACTAATCGGGGCCCCATATAGAATGCACCACCACTATTGCTTTTTCGATCATCAACATTTCCAGCCCAATCTGCATCAGTGTAAGCATGAAGAGTAAGATCAGCATTCTTTGGATACCATAGTCCAAAATCTTGAGTTCCTTGTAGATATTTGAATATTCTTTTGACAGCCTGAAGGTGAGACAATTTTGGATTAGCTTGGAATCGTCCGACAATCCCAACTGCATGCATAATGTCCGGTCTAGTCCCAGTGAGATAAAGTAGACTTCCTACCATTGATCTGTATTCTGGTTGATTCACCGTGGGAGAATCATCATGAGAACTGAGATTGCATCCGGTTATCATTGGTGTACTTACAGTTTTGCATTCTTCCATGCCATACTTCTTCAAAATTTGCTTAAGATATTTTGCTTGTGATAGGAATATACCATCTGTAGTTTGATGCACTTGCAAGCCAAGAAAGAATGTTAGTTCCCCAAGTAAGGACATTTCAAATTCTTGCTGCATGACAGAAGCAAATTTCTGACTCATAGATTCTTCATTACTCCCAAAAATGATATCATCAACATAAACCACCACAATCAGTAGTTTATTATTTTCAATTTTTGTGTATAAGTTGCTATCAGCAGACCCCTTTGAAAATCCTTATTGATGAAGATATTTGTCAAGATGATAATACCATGCCCTTGGAGCTTGTTTGAGGCCATATAGAGCCTTTTTAAGTCTACAAACAAGATTTTCATCATTTCCCAAAATGAATCCTTCTGGTTGTTCTATATAAACTTCTTCTTCTAGATCACCATTGAGGAATGTAGATTTGATACCCATTTGATAAACTTTGATTTGTTGAAAACTTGAAAAAGCAAGAAACATTCTTATGGCTTCAAGTCTAGCTACAGGAGCAAAAGTTTCTTCAAAGTCTATACCTTCTCGTTGAGTATACCCTTTGCAAACCAGTCTAGCTTTTTTTCTTATAACGTCCCCATTCTCATTTAACTTGTTCTTGAATATCCATTTGGTTCCAATGACATTTTTGTTATGTGGTCTTGGTACCAATTCCCAAGTGTGATTCTTTTCAATTTGATCAAGCTCTTCATTCATGGCTTGAATCCAACATTCATCTTTTCTAGCTTGATTGACATTGTGTGGTTCAATTGTGGATAGAAATGCCAGATAGCTAGAAGATCCCACAAGAGTCCTCCTTGTTTGTACTCCTGATTCCTTATTTCCCAAAATTTGAGATTCAAGATGATTCTTTTGAACATATCTGGATGGAGCTTTTCCAGATAAATCATCTTCTAGTTCTTCATTGGATCCATTGTCTATATCATTTATATTTGACGCAGAAGGACAATAGTCACCATCATCTTCATCTGTTGTGTGTTTTTCTTCTTTAGGAGCTGCAGGAAACTCATCAATAACAACATCAATACATTCAACAATCTTCCGAAGCCTTTTATTGTAACATTTGTATGCTCTGCTTGTAGATGAGTAACCAAGAAATATTCCTTCATCTAATCTAGGTTCAAACTTGCCAAGCTTTTCATCATTATTTTTGATAAAGCATTTACTTCCAAAAACTCTAAAATGCTTCACAGAAGGGGGATTACCATACCATAGTTCATACGGAGTTTTATCACTATTCCCTCGAACATGTGCCTTGTTAAGAATATTTGCTGTTGTGTGAGCTGCTTCTCCCTAGAAAGTGTCAGGTGTTCTGGAATCATCAAGCATAGCTCTAGCCATTTGTTGAATCGTTCTATTCATTCTTTCTGCTACGCCATTTTGTTGTGGAGTGCCTGCTACAGAAAACTGTCTTTTTATGCCATGTTGTTCACAAAATTCAAAGAATTCATTTGATGTATATTCTCCTCCTCGATCAGATCTAAAACACTTGATTTTTAGATCTAATTCATTTTCCACCAGTGCTTTGAAGATCTGAAATTTTTCAAATGCTTCATCTTTGTGTTTGATCAACCCAATCCAACACATTCTAGAGAAATCATCAATAAATAAGATATAGTATTCTTCACCCCGTGGTGACTTTTTCCTCATAGGTCCACATATGTCAGTATGAATGAGTTAAAGAGGCTTACTTGATGATCCTTCCTTGGCATTAAATTGCACTCTGGTTTTCTTACCGAATTGACAGGATTTGCATATGATACTTTCAGGCAGAGTAATATTGGGAAGACCACGAACAACATTAAGTCTGCTATATTTGTTGATTTGAGAGAAGCTTAGATGCCCCAACCTTATATGACATAGCTAGTTTTCTGAAGATTTACTCAAGTAACATTGTTCTTTGCAATTCTTCAATACATACAGATTGCTTGGAGTTCTTTTTCCTTTTATAATTGTTTTACCTGTATCAAGATCACGAACCACACATTCTTTTGAACTAAAGACAACTTCAGTTCCTTGATCACACATTTGACTTACACTTAACAGGTTATGCCTTAATCCATCCACATACATGACATCATTAGCCTTCACCTTTTCTTTTAGAAACACGAACCCTTTTCCTTTAATTACAGCAGGAGTATCATTTCCAAAAGTAACTTTCTTTTCCTTTTCTAGAGCACTATATGCACGAAGTTTGTGTTTATCACCTGTCATGTGTCTTGAGCATCCGCTATCAATGTACCATTGATTTTCTTCACCTTCCACAAATAACGCTATGCCACAATTTTCAACCTGTGGTTCCTTCTTTTTCCATATTTTGGATTTTGAAGGAAGATGCTCTCTTGGCTGTACTTTGCTCCTGCACTCAGAATCTTCATGGCCAAAGTTATTGCAATAAGAACATTCAACTTCATTTAGAAGAGGAGAAAATTTGTTATAGGTATTCTTCTTTGTTTCCACATCAATCCTTTTCTTTCTTGCTTCTCTTGTCATGATGGTTTTATATGCAACACATTGAGCAGCTTTATGACCAAAATTGTGACATGAGAAACATTGTCCATTGAAGAAGAAATTTCTGCGATCATGAAATCTTCTATTTGAATTTACCTGTTGATTGGTGCATTTTTTAAAGATATTCCTGTTAGTGTTCCTTGCATTAGGATGATCATGCTTTACCTGTAAAGATTCTTTATTCCCTGGCTGAATGGCTGAATTTTGTAAACCAGTTGTCGCTGCTTTTAGATAATTTGGTGCTGAAGCTTGAGAGGACTCTCCAGTGTATCCAAGACCTATCTTTATAAGAGGAGAACGTTGAACCTTGATAATCTCATCTAAGGTTTCGGATCCTTTAGCAAATCTAAAATTCAGAGTCTTTGCTTTCTCAAATTCTTTCCTTACACTTACCACTTCACATTCTAATTTCTCATTGTGTTTCTTTGCTTCTTCAACCTGCTTTTCCAAAGTCTCGATGGTTATTTTTCTTTCTTCTAAGAGAATTTTATATTCTTCTAAGAGAATTTTGCTTTCTTCTAAGCGTCTTTTGAGTTGGTTGTTCTCCTCAAGAAAATCATTGTCCTCTAGAGCATCCACAAAAGTATCATTTTCTTCTTTAGATTCAAATGCCATGAGAAGTCTAAGATCTTGTTCACATTCTTCCTAACTATCAGATACTCCATCACTGTCATCATGAGTATAGTAACTTCTTCTAGTGTTAGACCGGTTCTTATTTCTAGCTACTTCCTTTCCTTTTGCAGGTGTTTCTTTGTAAGGACACTTAGCAGCATAATGACCAACTCTTCCACAATTAAAACATTTGAAAGGAAGCTTACCTCTAAACCGTCCTGTACCAAGTTGAAGTTTCTTTACAAAATTTGCCTCATCTTCTTCCGAAATATATTCTGATCCTTCTGCTTCTTGCACTTCTTTTCCTTTTGTAGAAGCTCTAAAAACAGCTTCTTTGACTTCAGACGGTCCTCCTCTTCTCATTTCATATGCAGTCAGTATGCCATGAAGTTGCACCACGGAAAGATTTTGAATATCCTGTTTTTCTTCAAGGGCAGAAACTTTTGATTCAAATTTTGCTGTTACTGATCGTAAAATTTTCTCAACCAAAGTAGTGTCGGATATTGTTTCACCCAGATTTCTCATACGATTTACAACATCATCAATACGTAAAAAGAAACTGGCAATACTCTCATCACTATGCATCTTTAAATTTTCATATTCAATTCTGAGAGTTTGGAGTTTTGCACTTTTTACCTTTGCATCACCTTCATAACTTAGAATGATTTTGTCCCATATTTCCTTTGCTATATTCAGCTGCATGACTTTGACAAATTCTGATTCAGTGAGACTTCCTGTTATAGCATTGACCGCTTTTGCATTTGATTCATAATTCTTCCTTTCAGTTGGATCTGTTGGTGTAGCAGCTGGATATTGGTATCCTTGTTCAACAATGGCCCATACATCAGCTCCCATAGACTGAAGATAGGATCTCATCCTCATTTTCCAGAAGATTAAATTTCTTCTGTTGAAAAGCGGGGGCTTGATAGATGTTGTTCCCTCATGATTTCTCATCTTGCTTGATCTTCCTTCTAGCGGCTAAGCTTTTTCAGAAGCACCTGCTCTGAAACCAATTGTTGGAAAAATACTGAGAGGGGGGGTGAATCAGTATTTAATGCAGACAATAAAACTTTTTACTTTTCCTTTCTAAAAACCCATACGCGACTTTTCAGAATCCAACTAGCGTATATACGCGGATATCCTTTACAGAACTCGCGTATGCATAGAGATCTAATTATGCGTTCAATTCTTAACTCAGATCATTGCATTATTCATTTATCAGATATTTCAGGAAACAGTAAACAGGTGCAGAAAGAACAGAATAATCATCACACATAGGCAACACACATGAACACCAGGATTTTTAGGTGGAAACCCAATTCGGGAGAAAACCACCGCTGTCGTCGTTTCAGTCTTCAATATTTATTATAAAGAAAAACTTCTTACAATCATGTATTGATGCAGACTTATACCAGCACGCAGGCACCCACCTGCAGAAAACTACAACCTTCTCTCATTTACCAGCCTCACCTGGAAGGGAGCTACAACCCCCTGCTCTCGTTTACCAGCCTCACCTGGAAGGGAGCTACTACCCCCTGATATTAGCACCAGCCTCTGTTGACAGAAAGCTTCTACTATCAGATTGAAGGCTTCAACCCTCATATCCACTGCAGACCACGTTTCATTAATTTTCACACTGGATCAAACAGCTTCAACACAATTCTTCACTTATCAACAAACATCCCTTTTCATTTCATCAGTCAAAACAGTGAAACCACTGTAACCAGAATATCAGAAATAGCCCAGACTTCAGAACATATATGCAGAACCTCAATTATCTTTTGAGCAACCATCAACTCAAATACCATACGCGCTTTTCCTTAAACAGACCCGCGTATACACGCGCTTTTACTGAAGAGAACCCGCGTATACATTTGTGCAACTTATTAGAAAAACCCTAACATCCCATACGCGCTTTTGTCTGAATAAAGCCGCGTATACACGCGCTTTTCACGAAATGAACCTGCGTATAGATCTATAAAAGATAAATTTTGCAGATCAGACCAGATCTATGAACTTACCAGATTTCTTCAACTTCTTCAACAGATTTGCGTGAGGTCTTCATTACTTCTTTTCATATCATCCACGAGATTCACCATTTCAAGATCTAGAGATCTTGAACCTTCATTATGTTCATAGATGCATCATAGAATCAGATCTATCAATTAAAGAGCAGAGTTCAACCATGCAGATATACTTCAGAGTGAAGTATTCATTAAAGCCTAGACACCTGCACTTCCTTTGCACAATGAAATTCTTCTCCTTATATAGATTTATCCTTTTTCAATACCATGAGTCAAAACCACATTACTTTCGATGGTTTTCCTGGAGGAGATCAAATAGGCAATCCAGCGCTCAATAAAATGGGTCAATACCATGGTAATGCCCCTTGGTATTCTAATTTTGGAGAGAAAAAGACCATACGCGACTTGGCACATACTTTTCTGCATGCATACGCGCTTTCTCCTTGACAAACCCGCGTATGCCTTGTAACACACATTTTTCATCATTGCTTTGGCCCTCACTGATATTTCCTTCTCTGGTACTTCTGAGCTACTTGTAGAACATCAGATTTACATCATTAATAAACTCATCAAGCATCAAGAACATCTTTAATAAGAGGTTGCCATCATCTTCATCAAGTGGGTTGCCATCAAGGACAACATTTAGCATCATATTGCCAACAGTTATCCCTTTCAATAATTGGTAATTGGCTTATGTGGAAAGTGGGATTTGGCATAAGGATGGGGTTGGGGAGGAGCCCTATGATAGATTAGGTGATTACTTAAATCATCCCTTAATATGATTCAATCCATAAGGGGGAGAGATTTCTTTTATTTCAATTAGATTTGACCTCACAATGGAATCATGAATTGAAGGCTACTGAGATTTTACGTTTCCAAGAGAATGATGTTTTTGGGAAGCTTATGTTAGAAAGCTCAAAGCCATCCATCTAAGGATAAGAGAGGATGAATATTGCTTGATCTAGACAATTTATCTATCTAGTGTCTACACACTTAAGGATGATTATATAAGGTTTAAAAGAGGATATGGAAGATCAAATTCCCTTCAAAGCCTCAAATATTTACATGGTTACCACTCAACAAAAAAGCACTTGTTTGGGATAAACTCTAGAAAATAAACAAATATGATCCGAGGAGGTGCCCTTTGTGCAAGTAATGTGAAGAATCGAATCCTCACCTTGTCATGTATTGTTTATATTTAGTTTAGTGTGGAGGTGTTGTGAAACCAGCTCCAAAAAGAGAAGAAAAGTGATATCAACGCTTTAGAAATAAGCCACTTCGAGGGGGCAACCTCCAATACATTACATGAATGAAAAATTCTTGGATGATACAAATGACAAAACCTCCTCTCTATATATAGGAGTCCATGGGGCCACAATGTAATCCTAGTGGGGCCACAATTTAATCCTATCCGACCTAACAATAATAATGTAAGGGCACAATAATAACAATATGGGGGTTACAAAGGTACAACAAAACAATAAGGGGGTTACACTAACAACAATAAGGGACTATACTAGTAATATAAGGACCTAACATGTTCCTCTCCTTCAAAAAAATGTTGTCCTCAATGCTTGAGTAGCTCCAGGTGCTTCTGTATAAAATTCTCATCCTCCCATGTAGAATATTCAGTGGGTAAGTACTTCCATTTTATGAGATACTCTGAAATTGATCGATTTCGTAGTTGTCGAGTTCTTGTTTCCGTGATTGCTTCAGGTTCCAATATGGTTTTTCCTTCCTCATCAAGTTCTGGCAATATTGTTTGAACTGAAAGTTTGTCCCCTATAGCCTTTTTTAAGCATGAAACATGGAAAACTAGATGCACTCTCGAAGAAGTAGGAAGCTCCAATTTGTATGCCATAGTACCAATATTTTGCAACACTTTGTAAGGACCATAGTACTTTGGCAATAATTTATTATCCTTCTTAGCTTGCTTGAGGGACATTTGTTTGTATGGTTGTAGCCGTAAAAATACCTAGTCTCCCACATCAAAAATTTTCTCACTGCGATGTTGATCTGCCTATTGTTTCATTTGATTTTGTGCCAAATTTAGGTTATCCTTTAAGAGTTGGAGAACTTCTTTTTGATGCTCGATGTGATCCTCCACTGCTTGAACCCTAGAATTTTCCCTTAATGAAGATGTGATGGACGGTGGATGATATCCATAACATGCCATAAATGGGGTCATTTTCGCCGCAGTATGGAAGGAAGTGTTATACCACCATCCAACGAGAGGTAGCCACTTTACCCATTTTTCTTGCTTATCAGATACAAAACAACGAAGATAGCCTTCCAAACATTTATTCACTATCTCTGTTTGACCATCGGATTGAGGATGATAAGATGAGCTATGAGCTAGATGAGTACCCAAACAAGAAAATAATTCCGTCCACAAATTTCCTGTAAAAATGGGATCTCTGTCACTACAATAATCTTCGAGTTTCCATGTAGCTTTTGAATTGTTTCCATAAATGCAGTAGCAACTGTACTTGCTTTAAATGGATGAGATAATGCACAAAAGTGTGCATACTTGGTAAGTCTATCAACTACTACCATGATGACACTCCTTCCTTCGGACTTAGGTAAACCTGTGATAAAATCCATTGAAATCTCCTCCCAACATTGACTTGGAATGGATAAAGGTTGTAGAAGACCCGGGTCTTAATTGTCTCAAATTTATTTTGCTAGCAAACCAAACATTCCACCACAAACTTTTGAATATAAAATTTAAGGCCATCTCAAAAAAAAATCTTTCTTCACCCTGTGGTAAGTTTTTAAAAATCTCGAGTGTCCTCCTAAAGGAGAAGTGTGCAATTCCAAAGAAATCTTTTGTTTTAGTTGGGAATTCTTGCAAATATATAAGCGATCTTTGTACCATAAGGAATCATTTTTCCAACTAAATGTATCAGATGTACTAGGATCTTGCTGCAACTTTTGAATGAGTGTCCAAACTTCTTCGTCCTTCTTCCATTTATCCCTTGCTTCAGTTATCTAATCTAGTTGGATAATATAAATGGCACGAAGCAATGCTTCCACCTCTTCATCATTTCTTGAGAGTGCATCTGCAACAACATTTAGCTTCCCTTTTTTGTAGATGATTTCAAAGTCATAATCCAACATCTTTGTGACCCACTTTTGCCGCTCTTCCAAAGATAGTCTTTGTTCCAAAAAGTGTTTAAGACTATCATGATCAGTTTTTACCTTGAAGTGTCTTCCCATTAGGTAAAGTCTCCATTTTTTTAGTGCATGTAGTATTACCAACATTTCCTTCTCATAAATAGCCTTTTGTAAATACTTTCCTTTGATTGAATGACTTTCAAAAGTAATGGGACTTCCTTCTTGCATTAAAACAACACCAATTCTATTTCCTGAGACATCACATTCCACAATAAAGGTTTTTGTGAAGTTTGGCGTAGCTAAGACTGGTGCTAGGCACATTGCCTCTTTAAGATGTTCAAACGCCTTAGTTGCTTCAAGAGTCCATGAAAATGCATCTTTCTTCAATAATGTTGTTTGAGGTGTTGCTATTCTCCCATAATTCTTAACAAACTTGCGATAATACCCTGTTAACCCGAGAAATCCGCTCAACTGCTTTATGGTTGTGGGGACTTTCCATTCCTTAATGGCTTTAATTTTGTTAGGGTCTACCTTAACACCCCCGTGAGATACAATATGACCCAGATATTCCACCTCTTGTACTCCAAAGAAACATTTGGATGTTTTTTCATATAATTGTTTCTCATCCAATAGTTTGAGCACCCTTTCAACATGTTGAACATGATCCTTCCAAGACCTGCTGTAGATTAGTATATCATCCAAAAATACTAGCACAAGTTTTCTAAGGAAGGGTTTTAAAATGGAATTCATCAACCCTTGAAATGTAGAAGGTGCATTGGTAAGGCCAAAAGGCATGACCAAAAATTCATAATGACCCTCATGAGTTTGAAATGTTGTTTTCGGAATATTTTCAATCTTCATTCTAATTTGATGATATCCTGAACGAAGATCCAACTTGTTAAAATAAATTGCTCCATGTAATTCATCCAATAATTCATCAATCACAGGAATGAGAAATTTATCTTTAATAGTGAGCTTATTGAGCTCCCTATAATACAGACACATGCACCATGATCCATCCTTCTTGTGCACCAATACTACTGGAGCAGAGAAAGAACTTTGACTAGGTTGAATTATACCAGCCTCTAACATTTTTGTAATCATATGTTCAATTTCACTCTTTTGGACATAAGAATATCTGTAAGGTCGGATGTTTGGAGGAACACTTCTTGGAATCAAATGAATAGCATGATCATGATCACGAATAGGTGGGAGTCCTTTGGGAGTATCAAATACCTTGGAATGATTGTCCAAGACTCTTTGGAGATTTGGAGAAATAGATGATTTTGATGTTGGAACTTCTAGTAAGCATAATTGTGCAATTACGCCTCGTTCTTTCTTCAAAAGTTTTGTCCTAACATTAGAGCTTATTATCTTTCATGGCTTCCCTGTGATACCCCGTAATTCGATTTCCTTTCCTTCCGAAAAAAATTTCAAGAAAAGTTATTGAATTAAAAGCTACCGTCCCCAAAGATTGTAACCATTGTACTCTTAGTACGACCTCAGCACCTCCCATTGGGATGGAAAGCATTGGACTATTCAATACATATTCCCCCATGGATAGCGTGATATTATGGCATTTTCCAGAGAAATTTATAGTTCCTCCATTTGCAAGCATCACTTGACATTCTGGTGTTGGGTATAGGAAACAATTCAATTCCTTGGCTACCTTACAATGAATAAAATTATGGGTACTACCCGAATCAATAAACACTATTACCTTTTTCTTCTTGATATGTCATTCTATATTGAGAGTTTAAGGAGTGGTAATTCCTGCCAATGCATTACATGATATGGTCAGACTCACTTCTTCTTCTTCTAGGGTTGCTTCCTGGTGTATATCCTCTTCTTTTGAGGTTTTTTGTTCATTTTCTTCCTCCTCTTCACAATCTATGTAAAATAATTTCTTCTCAGCACACTTATGACCTTTAGTGTATTTGCTATCACAACTGTAGTAAAGCCCTTTTGTTCTTTTTTCTTCCAATTGTTGTGGTGTCAATCTTGTAGGTTGTGGAAGTCTAGGAGTAGCAACATTTTCATCTTTATAGATTTGAGTGGTAGGCTTCCTTGTCGCCATAATTTTACATTCAATTTTTCTTGCCAACCTGAATGCCTTCTCTAATGAATTTGGTTCCCAAACGCGAACTTCATGTTGGATGTTATCCTTTAAAGTCCCTATGAAGACATCAATCTTGTGTTTCTCTGAAATATTAGTTACCCTTATATTCAATTTTTGGAAGTCCTCAATGTGCTCCGCCACTAAACCCTTTTGTTTGAGATTGATCAATTGGCTAAAGAAGGTGTTGCTCTTTGTATCATCATAATGTGTTATCATTTCCTCCGTAAAAATTGACCAAGTGACAATTTTTTTACGGGAGCAAAGCCATCGATACCATACAAATGTATTTCGTTCTAAATGTAAAGTTGCAATGCGTACCTTTTGTGTGTTTTGCACATTATTGAGATCAAAATATTGCTCCATCTGTGGTATCCATGTTACAGGATCCTTGCCATCAAACTTCCTCATATCCATCTTTGGAATATGTTAGTTCTTTAATCCAACATTAGAGTTTATGAAATCACAATTAATATTTATTCTGTTCTCATCATGAGTTTCCTTTATTATCTTTTCGCCATTAGGAAACGTTTTTTGTATCAACTTTGCCAAACCTTCGATGTATACTTTTAGATCATTCTTCATGTTTTCCATTTTTTCATCGATGTTAGCTTCCATGTCATCCATCTTAGCTTCCAAACCATTCATCTTATCTTCCACGCCTTTCTTCAAACCATCCATCTTAGTCTCCACGCCTTTCTTCAAAACTTCCATTTCATTTTTTGTTGCTCTTTGCAATAGCAAAATTTGGTGCACTTGCACATGGACTTTTGATATCTCATGTTGCATTTCTTCGTCTTCATGAGTCATAATAGAGCCTTCTAAAGGATTCATGGGTGTTGAATTCTTTTTAGGAGGCACTTTAGAACCCAATACTGTTATCTATGCTCAATAGGCCTTTGGAATCACCTAGAACTGATTTCTCAAACAAGACTTATGTAATTTGAAAAAAAAATACACACCGTTTTCTTGATTTTAAGGAGCTCGACATTGAAACTGAATTATCTTTGTGATTTCAGATCTTCAATATCTAAAATTCAGCCATGAAGTAGCCCTCTGAAGCTTCTTTTGAATGCCACAGATCTAACCTGATTTGGATTCTTGAAAACAAAGTTATGCCCAATCTCCTACGATGACTTAATTATGGACTGGTTTAGTAGAGCGAACTTGTACGACCTGCCATGTGTCATTGTTTCCTCCTTCGGCTCTGATGTACTTGTGGCCACATTTTACAAAATTCCAATCTGATGCTCAGAGAAAGAGTTATGAAGATTTTCCCATGATCACCTCTTTGAGATAAAATTTGGGAACCTGGAAAAGACCTAACTTCCACAGACCATATCTCTGAAAATATTGCGAACCAAGCTCTGGAATTTTGCGACGGTCTTCCTCAGGATTTCTTACGATGACCTGTTTAGGTTAAATTCAAGAGCCTGCAAAAAGACCTAACTTCCAGAGATCATATCTCCGAAAATATTGCAAACCAAGCTCTGAAATTTTGTGACGATATTCCTCGGGATTTCGGCTTCGAACGCTAAAAATTTCAACTTCTGAACCTTCGTAGAAAAGAAGTTATAGCTAAAATGCCATGATGACCTGTTTGGGGCAGCGAAACCCTAGAATCCAAAGCTCTGATACCAAATGTTGTGAAAATAGCTCCAAAAAGAGAAGAAAAGAGATTTTTGGAATCTAAGCTTCTGTGATCCATATAAATTAGTAGAAATTCTTTCGGTAATAATCACATGCAAAAGAACGAGGTCGACGCGTTTCGAACCAACCAGTGTGGTTCAGGATGATGAACCACACTGGTTGGTTCGAAACGCGTCGACCTCGTTCTTTTGCATGTGATTATTACCGAAAGAATTTCTACTAAGAAAAGAGATATCAATGCCTCAGAAATAAGCCACTTCGAGGGGGAAACCTCCAGTACATTACATGAATGAACAATTCTTGGATGATACAAATAAGGAACTATACTAGTAGGTTAAAGAATCTATGGGATGGTACATCTATAATGAATGGGCTAAGAAAGTGGTGTGAAAATGAAAATACTAAGAAAGTCAAACCACTCCCTCTAATCTTAGCTTTGGGTACTAGCATGCAAGAAAATCCAATATGATCAGGTTATTTCTCATGTATAGTGAATTATTCAAGAGTATGACATTCTAACCAATTTCAATAAAGGGAAAGCTAATAGACAAGTAATTGAGGAGCAAATTGATAAATCGAGGACTTGGGCATATTTCAATGGTGCCGCTACGGAGGATCCAACATTATGTGTAGCTAGGAGATCTTTGTCCCTAGAGGATTCTTGCTATCTCAATTTTTAAGTTGGCTAGGCATACGATACAAATAAGGTTGGTAGAATTAATGTCTCTAAGGTTAACTTTGTTGCTGGAAATTGAAAATTGTGTCAACAAAATACAAATTTTTGAAGATTCAGAGACTTCCTTGTGAAAAAAAGTGAGTAAATTACGAATATATTTTGAGAAACTTGAATTCAATGATTTAATTTCTTTTCTTTTCAACACCTTTCCTTTCATCATGTGTATAGGGAAAGGGACTAAGGTGGCAATTATTTATCAAAGGTAGGTTTCGCTGACTCAAAATGAATGGATAATCCAAGATCATATTCTAGGGAGAACATAATCATGCTCCTTTTAAATAATAACTTGGTCAATATGTTGAGGTCTATATGCTTTGAGATGTGATGGTTCTCTTTGGATGAGTTATTTTTTAATGGATTATCCAAGATCATATTCGAGGGAGAACATAATCATGCTCCTTTTAAATAATATCGTGGTCAGTATGTTGAGGTCTCTATGCTTTGAGATGTAATGGTTGTCTCTTTGTATGAGATATTTTCAGATATAACCGAATTTAACCTAGTGATGGTTTTTTCCAGAAAAGCATTATTAGGTAGAGTATTATATCATTTTGTCAGAACTTTTGGAACACCAACGGGCATGTGTTTTAATGGAAAGAAGTGAAGCATTATACTCTAATATGGAGCCCCTTTCGCGTAGTCATCCAAGGCAGGGAAGGAGGCATTTCCCATAGCTCCGATAGGCAAGATGGAAGGATCTTCGAGGTGCTCAATGGACCGTGGGCTATTACCATACAGAAAAAGGCTTTTCAGTGTAAGTCGATAAAATAGGAGCTGCCAAGATATCAATAGATTTATTTATTCGGATGCACTCGGCAAAAAATAGCAATGCAAAGAATAGCAATACAAATGAAATATTGGGAAAGCTCAGATCCAAACCCCCTTAGGGGTTCCAACCAAGGAGCATGTAGATCATTGAATCAACCCATTTCTTACGTGTATCCATTGAAGGGTTTTGAAATGTAGGGGTGTCTTCCAAAGATGTAATTCACAAGGGTTATGGAGGGGTGGATTGTGTGGAAGCAG
This sequence comes from Pinus albicaulis, assembly GCA_034641835.2. Classification (NCBI taxonomy): domain Eukaryota; kingdom Viridiplantae; phylum Streptophyta; class Pinopsida; order Pinales; family Pinaceae; genus Pinus; species Pinus albicaulis. Next base: position 1,439,153,536 of record CM076578.1, on the reverse strand, counting down.
AGGGTCCACCCACAGGAGCCGGATGTGGAGGAACCTCACGCGGTTCCTAAGTGATAAAAAAGGAAGAAAATAAGAAATTGATTCCTTAAATCGAGAATGAAATGAAAGGGAGGGGTTGGTTGTTGGGCATCTAGAAATTATGTTCTTCTCCCTTATTTTTCCCCTCCCCGAAGATTATGAAAAATCTTCGAGATTGCCTCTTTCTTCTCTATTCCCATCCCCCTCCACTTACTCCATCCAACCTCATCATTAACAAAGAAAGTATTGTACAACTGCGAAGCAAAAGGCACCTTGTCGTGTAAGTTCCGGCTCGCACGAAAGGCGTAACGATCTGGGCATTGTCTCCAGGATTATTTAACCTTGCAAGGTGGTCCTTGATGATTCACACGGGATTCCACGTGCCCCATGCTACTCAGGTTAGAGCGTAAGCCAATGATGCTTTCGGCTACTGGACTCTCACCATATGCTTTTACATAGATCGCGTAAAAGCAACGTACTGAGAATTCTAGGGTCAAAGAGCTTTATAAGGCGCTCCTGGTGTGAAAGGACATCGAGTACACAAAGGAGTTATTTACGTTCAAGCAAGTTTTAACAATACCATTGTGACTGCTACAGATGTACGGGAACCAGGTCCTACGAGTCCAAACTACGCTCTTTATTAATTCTTCATCCATATCCCTAAACATTTTTTTTGTGGCGAGAGTAGAAAGATTAAGGGTTATTCGTTTTCAGGATCAATAGTGTACGAACGATCTGTTCTAGATGTTTTAGGTTCAAACTCCCTCCTCCCCCCCTCCCGGAGGGCTTTATAGCTCTTGTGAAGGGCCTTTTACTTCAGGCAATGCAACTTTGAAGAATATCGAAAGGAAAATAATTATGTTCCTGCCAGCAGTTATTCTATCTCTGTTTGGTTGACTGAATCCCAAGAGAAATAAGAGAATATTGTGTTCCTAGGTTTGGGCGGTCTAAGTATGCGTCCTTCGATTGTTGTTGCATACTCAGCTCCTGTTGCAGCTGCTACTGCTGTTTTCTTGTCCTCCAATTACATCTTCTAGATTGTCCACGCTAACGATCCATCCTTCTCCTCTGAAAGGAGATTTAAGTACATAACCAAATATAGCACTTGGGTTAAGAGTTGGGTTCGATATGTAATATAGAACTAATTGTTGAACTCGTAGGGATCTTGTTGAAAAAAAAATGGCTCCAACACGAAATAGGGTTTTGAAACACTAGATAATAACATCTATGCAATGTAATTTTATTTTTTAATAAATTATGATGTTTTTCCACATGGAAAAGAGACCATACACATCCAAAATAGTAAAAGAATGATCACCGTTCTTACTATAAAATTCTAGAACCTAAAATAAAAGCATAAGATTTTATTAAACACAAACTTGACAGTCAACCTATAATTAGACACCCCCACCACACAAAAAAAACCTACAAAGTCAACATGTGAAAACTCCCATCCCTTGAAATGTTTCCTCAAAACTATCTGCCAGTGGAACTCCTTGACTTGTACTTCTTGTAAAAACATAATGGCTAACTTCACTACTATTAATATGGACAATGCTAGCCTCGTGTGAAAACTACCATGCCCTTTTATGTTATTTGAGACTATCTTCATTAAAAACTACACCTTGGGGATGACCCTCTGTAACGACCCCGATAATAGGACATTGACAATCTTATTGTATATCTTTAACAATGTTTTCTTCGGCATGTTGAAAGTATGATTTTTTCTCAATGAAACTATGGCCTAGATCCCAAGGGGAATCCACTCCTAATATGCCCAACAAAAACCCTCCCAGTAAGACCTATGAAACCTCCCACAAAGACCTATGAATTTTTTTTGACCTCAAATAATATCTATTCCTTACCCATACCATCCTCGTCACTTGAACTAAACACCCAACCCTTGCCATCATTTAACTTATCTAAATAGGGATCCTCGGGTTGACCGGAACTTGAGGTAGTGACCAACTTCCCCACCTCCTCCACATCAAAGGTCCCTTTACTAGACCTCTCTAACCCATTCCTAAACCTACTAGGGTTCTTATTAGACTCGACTATTATAAATAGAGCAAGGAGGATCACCCTTATGCAACAAATCACATGCTATGTTAGACTAACCACAAAAATCAAGAACCAATGAAAGAAAAGGAAATATGGGAGACTTATTCACTACAATGTCCCATTGGTAGTCTCAAGATGGTTCTTCAAGACCGATGTGTCTAGTGTCTCATGTGTAGCCATTAGCCTTGAATGGAATGTCCACTACCCCCCTTTTCATTGTAGGAGCTTTGGCAACTATTTGTAGACCACCATGATTGATTTCCAAAACAATAAGATACTTCACATACAATCCATTCATTACCTCATTGCATTTCCAAATCCTCTTATTAACAAGTTGCTTCTCACCATTGGATCTAGAATCCTCCTTTATCCATTATCTCAATGCATTTCTAATTCCTCTTATTAAAAGTTGCTTCTCACCATTGGAACTAGAATCCTCCTTTCTCCAAATAGACTAATAAAAAGACTTTACATAACCCTAAACAATGTGTCCACAATGTTAGCATCAATCACACTGAAAACGAATATTCATATAATCCAAAGGTCACAATCACACAAATCCTCAAACCATAATCTATAGCCTTTCAAAGAGGCCCTCCCTTATATCAATATCAACAAGAACCCTAGCTATTAACCTATCTTTACTCACCTTACATCCTTAACCTACCAATAAGGACTTACCAAAGATGTTACCCAAAGCAATTAAATATTCATCATTGCAGAATTCTAAAGGTAAGTTGGGAAACTTTACCCAGATGGGCATTCTTGTGGTGACCTTAGACATAGGGTCAAATTAGTATGCCAATGTTTAAGGGTCAAATTAGGGATGCCAAGGTTTAAGAGTCAAAAATATTGAGCTTGAAAACCACTTATCACTCGATGTTATTGATACATACACATCAGACCTGAACAAAAATCCAATCCAACCATGGGTAAGAATACGAGAGATAAAGCCACAAGTATTTGTTGTAATCTAACAACCCATGAACTTCCCAACAAGAGTCTTTCCAATGAAAAAAAGCCGTGTAGTCTAACCTAATGTCCTCTCCAACAACCAGGGATACAACGTCACCCTAGTTTCTCAAGTCCTTCCTACCTTTCCTTACTTTCGACACTACCAAAACAATCGTAGTCTTACATAAAATCCTTAAAACACTATCTACACAACATATAGGTAGATCCAAGTTGTAGCCAATGAAACCACATATCACGAATAAGTTATAACAATCCAAAACAATCATATCATCCTCATCATGACAACCCAAAACTTGATTAGACCCTCCAACCGTCTACTCAAAACTATAACCAAATCATGCCACGCAGAAGAAACTTCTAGAGGAGCTTTTAAAATATACCTTTACACTTCACTCGAGGGTCATAAGCCTTGAGTGTAGCCGATGTTATTATGGGTAGTGATGATAATATTTATCTACCTCCTAAAGTGATTAATAGATGAAAAGAGCGGTACAATTTCACTTTAGATTAGTCTGTGGACAATGAACTATAGAGTCATGGCACCAGGGCCGGAAGTCAACATTTACTTTTCCCCGAGGGAGCAGACCTCGCTAAGTTGAGTCACATTATAATTGAAGAACAAGAGGTCTTGGGCGGTCTAAGAATAAATCTAGACTGTACAGTGACCCTGGGTATTGTGCTCCACAAGCTGATGAAACAAAGGTATTGGGCGGTCTAAGAATAAATCTAGACTGTACACAGTGACCCTGGGTATTGTGCTCCACAAGCTGATGTGAGTTGTGATGGTCTAAAATTTGGGGGGATAAGGCACCAAAAAAGGCCATTGTTCATACGTGGCTTGCCTTGAACAACAGAATACTAACCTGGGAATTGAAGCAGAAGATGCAAATACAAGGTCCTGGTTATTATAATCTATGTAAATCGGCAGAAAAGGATATCACTCACATGGCCATTCATTACTATTTCTGTTCAGGTTTAGAAGGATATCAATGAGTGGTTATGTCTGCAAAATATTTGGATTGGAACGAATAACGAGTATTGCCTCAAAGGTTGGTTTCAAATACAAAATCTCACGCACTGACAACAATTCCACCTCTAGTGCTCTAGGGTATTTGGTTATCTCGAAATGCCCTCAACTCCCACTTTACAGGTATCTGCATAGATTAAGTGTTGCATCTCAACTCTGTCAAGGGTCACTCATACTAAAATTCCACGTCAGATAGGGGAAGCTATAGGTTGACAAAGATTTACCTCGGGGTTTCTTTAACGGACCCTGTTGGGGACCTGCGAACACTGGCCATCTTGGTGCCATTTTATCCCATGAAGATGATCATCATATTAGATTTGAAGCCAGTACTGTTATTAGATTTAAAGCCAGTACTGTTAGTGGCTCCAACAAATTCGCTGAGTTAATGGCAATTTCAGAATTGCTGATGGTTTGGTAGGCTTATTAAGGTGAATTCACCGCTGTTTAGAAGATTTCCTTCACTCGTGTCTATCGTGAACTTAATACAGAAGCCGATGCTCTATCAAAGCTGAGATTGCAACTGCTTGCTAAGACCCCATTGCTTGGAAGAATATGTTCGCAGTATTGCAGTCACATATTCATTTTGACAGTTTTGAGAGCTAATTTATTATATGTATGCACGTTTATATATTTAGTTGTCTTAGCAATGTGAACGACAGATGGAATGTTTATATTGGACATTTATGTCAGCTTTAAAACCCTGTGACAAATGCAGTAATTTGAAATTTGATGAAGTATGAGTTCGATATCTATGGACTAAAAATTTACTCACAGTAATTTGAAATTTGATGAAGTATGAGTTTGATATCCATGGACTAAAATTTACTTTTAACGGTCGTCTGGTGCACTGTCTACAGTTAATATGCTGATGGAGATTACTCCAATTTTTCATGGAGATAACTCTAATACTCCCTTTTTTTTCATGGAGATGGAGATTACTCCAATTTTTCATGGAGATAACTCTAATACTCCCTTTTTTTCATGGAGATAACTCTAATGCTCCATTTTTTTTTAATAGTGTCAGTGACAAATACAGTAATTTGAAATTTGATGAAGTATGAGTTTGATATGCATGGACTAAAAATTTACTTTAGACGGTAGTCTGGTGCACTGTCTACAGTTAGTTAATATGCTGATGGAAAAAACATACTCCAATTTTTCATGAAGATAACTCTAATACTCCATTTTTTTGTAATAGTGCCTTCCGCACTTGTAGAATGTGTCTGTCAGGGCATTCCATACATTGTATTTTTATGTTCTTGCATTATACTTCTGCATTTTATAGGACACCTTTTTCGGTTTTCCTGCATTGTATTTTTATATTCATCTGTATGGACTTCATTGTACTTTGTATTTTTATATTCATTTGTATGGACTTCATTGTACTCAAGAGTCCCTTTGACCTACTTTGTAGTCAATAATTGAACACAAATATAATTATCTTATCTTATCTACTTTTAATATATAAAAAAATGTAATTTTTTTCCTTCCAAACCCAGGTACACATGTCACAAATATATATTTATTAATTTAATTATAGATTTTACACGACCCAGATAGTATACATGTCAGAAATATATATTTATTAATTTAATTATAGATTTTACACGACCCAGATATATACTCTGTGATATCATCAACTAGGTCTAGGTCAAGTGGTTGAGAAGAATTTGTCAATCGTCCTCACCTGATTTCAAATCAGATTTGTAATCATGTTTCACTCTCTGTAACCAAATTTATGATAAGAGCTACTTTATGAACTAATTATTCGATAAAGCCCAACAAAGTACCAGCAATTTCGTTCTCGCCTACGGGCTTGAGGCTGGGCGAAGTAATTACATGTTAAAAAATCACAGTATATGTAGTACGGCAGCCAGAGAACGTGGTGCCAGGCGGGGAGGGGCAGGGTTCTGGACAGGTACCAACAAGGTACATACCAGCTGGCAGACCCAGATTGCACCCATCAGGGACGAGGTTTATCCACTGCGAGGGGCAGGGCTTTTTACAGGTGCCAACAAGGCATACTAGCTGGCAGGACCTAGATGGCACCCATCAAGGACGAGGATTATCCTTTGCGGTGATGTAAGATGAAGATATCAATAATTTTAGCGAACAAAATTTTTCATATATGCCGACTCTACAGGTATCCTATAAAAGCTTCTAAAAATATAATGGATAAATCAATAAATTAATATGTTTACCCCCTTTTTCAGATTTTTCATATATTCCGGAATCTTTATAAATCAATAAATTAATATATTTACCCCCTTTTTCAGATTTTTCATATATTCCGGAATCTAGACGTATCCTATACATTTTTTTCTAAAAATCTAATGATCCATATCCTTAGTCGTAACTTTCGGAAATTGTTGAATGGAGAACATCACGGCCCGCTGTTTCTCTTCCTTGAAATTATGATGTTTGCTCAAAACAGATAAAACGGGTTGCATGTCAAATATACAACTAAGGCAGACGGGAAATTTGGTAACTTTTAGCCAGATACAAATTGCTGTGTAGTATATACCATCAAAACTCAGATACTCCGACAATGGAGTTTATTTTGCTCGTGATTTCCAATGCGTAAAATTCACTTTGATCGAAACCCATGTAGTATTTAAGATAGACCTTTCATACGCTGAAACTCATTCGCTCTCTGCTCAAATATAACGCACATGACTCTGGCACATTACCAAACTACATGTTAGTATCTAACAGGTAGCAACGTAGGACAAAACAGTGCTTTCTCAGCTATGGTTGGAAAAAGAGAGGTAAAAGTAAGAAAACACGAAATAAAAGAAACAAAATCTCGAGTTGCCAATCTAGAAGACTGGTCACAGATTAAAGGCATTAATGGTGTCCTATATCTGAAGCAGTAAGATAGAGTGGTAAAAATCAACTAAGCTACAAATATGGTAGATACGATACAAGGCATGGAGTGTTGCTGACATTGATACCCATGATTCTAAAATACAACAAAAACTTCTCCATACCGATCTTCAAGTGGCAATATTCAGCATATAAACGTGTGCAATGAACATATAGGTAGCACAAAAGATAAAGATCTCATCAGACCAACAAATTGTTCAGCAAAGAACAATACGACAACTGCTCTGACTGTTCCATCCAGCAGCATAACAAATCCAAAAAGAATATGATGTGGGATGTAAATAATTCCCTGCAAAGAATAATGCCCAGTACAGAAATGTGAAAGAATTTCTGCAAGGAAGAACCCCCAAAGGCCTTTCCTGCAACAAATTTAGCCACCTTTATTATGATATTCAAGTTGAACAGACCCCAATAGACGCAGGATGTTGACCAACATAACATGCTGTCAGTACAACTACCTCTTACTACCTATACATGCTTTATCTTTCCATATGGCCTAGCTCTAAATTAGTGCCTTCATGTTCTACTTTCTCTCACATTAATCCGTATTGTTATGATGATGCAGCGATCCATGTAGAACAACCATTAACGATCTAAGTTCCCTTGTACAAAAAAGGTTCAGTTCCTTGAAATTAATTCAGAGCTAGATCTAAAGCATGAAGGAATTCTTCAACACAGAACCTGAATTGGTAACAAAGCTAGCCGTGAAAAACAAAATGTAAGATGCATTTTGCACCTAAGAAAAAAGATAATGCCCATGAAAACATAATGAAAGATTATGCATTATCATATGCAAGACTATAAGGAAGAATGTCCTCTTCTTAAAAACAATGACTGAATTGAACTTCACCAGGTGCTGCAATGACTACCCTATTTTGTTAGTCATATAGATGAAATTCAAAGAAGACACATAGCCATGCCACCATCCTTCCTAAAGTTTGCCCCTCCTCCGAAGTACAGACTAATAGGCATTCATAACTATTAACCTCTGTATCACAATGACAACTTTATCTCTTCACCATTGCTGCAAATGAATCGGCAGAATCTCGGCAGCACCTGCACACATACCATAAAAGAATGATGAAATATGAAAATTTTAAAAGTTACAAATTACTACAAAATTCATGAATCACAATGGACCAGAGCTATTCCCTGATGAATGATGATGGCTGAAAAAAAAATTAGCATCTGTTATTGGATTTCTTATGAGCACTGCATTTCTTAAAATATGGAATAAATTTTAAACAAGGCATCTAGCAGGTATCCAACAATCGAGACAAGCAAACAGAAGCTTTCCAGAACACGTCCTCCCACCAAAGAAAAAATAGAGCCAGGACAAGGCATTGCTTGATACCTTTAAGAAGGCCCACCACATGGTAAAATGAGAATAACTACACCATTTAAAAATGAAAATAAAGTAATGAAAATTTAAAAATTAACACAACGCACTTCCTAGCCTAGTTACCACAGCCTATTTAGTATTTAGTACTTACAAGAGATTTAGACCCTTTCACAAAAGAAAACAAATTGCTCAAGATTGATTTTCCTATCATCTAATTTCAAAGGGTTAATATATTACTCAATATAAAGATAATTTATAATAAGATCTAGTTATCATTCAACTTATTTATAATCTGCAAAATCACTACTTCAAGAATCCAATGAATCCCAACACCCATCAGAACTTCAATAGCTCTATAGCTTGGAGACAAATTGAAAACTCAAAACTCACAGCTTCAAATGGCAAAGAACTACCACAGCATGACACCATGATTTCTGCCAAATTTTAGCTCTATAGCTTGGAGACAATTGAAAACTCAAAACTCACAGCTTTAAATGGCAAAGAACTACCACAACATGACACCATGATTTCTGCCAAATTTTAGCTCTATAGCTTGGAGACAAATTGAAAACTCAAAACTCACAGCTTCAAATGGCAAAGAACTACCACAACATGACACCATGATTTCTGCCAAATTTGAGACTCGTGATCTCGATCTTCAATAACTTTTGATATAAGCACCTGTACATTTAAGCACCTGTACATTTAGAAGCTGAATTTAACAAAGAACAGTTAACACATCTCACACAGTTTTGTAAATGTAAAATTACGAAAAATTAGAAAACTCAAGCAACAATGCCTCCATTGCCTTTCTCATCTAAAAAATGTCAAGAAGAATGTTCTTCAATATCATCCCAATAGATAAATGCACATATATCAATGAACAATATCAACATATGTCAAATAATCCTAACAAGTGAACCAAGGAGACTTGAACTATTCATAATATAAATGGCAAAAATCCCCTCAGTTGCCATGTCTAAATTTCAGTTACTACAACCTATTTAGTATTTATACGAGATTTACTCTTTAACAAAAGAAAACAAATTACTCAAGATTGATTTTCCTATCGTCTAATATCAAAGGGTTAATATATTACTCAAGATAAAGATAATTTATAATATTTCAGGTTTAGTTATCATTCAACAACTCATTTATGACAAATGTTTGAATGTGGAAATGCTCAACACCCAAAAGCAGGCATGATCTGCAAAATCATTCCCACCTGCTGCACTTTTGGCCTTTGATTACCTTCCCCGTTTTTCTTGATGCATAAAAGAATGCCTTCAAGAATACAAGAAGTCCTAACTTGTAGAACTTCAATAGCTCTATAGCTTGTAGAGAAATTGAAAACTCAAAACTCACAGCTTAACATGGCAAAGAACTACCACAACATGACACCATGATTTCTGCCAAATTTGAGATTGGTGATCTCGATCTTCAATAACTTTTCGATACAAGCAGCTGTACATTTAGAAGCTGAATTTCAAAGAACAGTTTACACATTTCACACAGTTTTGTGAACGTAAAATCACAAAAATTTAGAAAACTCACACAACTATGTTTCCATTGCCTTTCTCATCTAAAAGAACATGAAGAAGAATGTCATTCAATATCATCCCAAAAGGTAAATGTCAAATACTCCTAATAAGTGTACGAATGAGACTTGAACTATTCATAATATAAATAGGAAAATCCCCTCAGTTGCCATGGTTACCACAACCTATTTAAGCATTTTCACATGAGATTTACACTCTTTCACAAAAGAAAACAAATAGATCAAAATTGATTTCCCTATCGTCTAATTTCAAATGGGAAATATATTCCTTTTACTAGAGGAATCAGCAACTGGGCAGGGCTCGTATTCGCATGACACGAAGTCGATTCCAACTCCTACCACTATAACCCCTAGGTGAACCACACATGCCCCTGCATCTGACTCACAGGTAAATCAAGGGAGATTTGAATCTTGGATCACTTACTTTAAAAAATACTTTATATCACAGCCATTGCAAATTGAGCTTACCCCCTGGGGGTTAAAGCCTAAAGGGTTAATACAATACTCAATCGAAAGATAATTTATAATATTTCACCTTTAGTTATCATTCAACAACTCATTCATGAACAATGATTGTATGTCGAAATGCTCAACACCTGAACGCAGGCGTGATCTGCAAAATCATGACTTGATGCATTTTTGGACTTTCATTGTCTTCCACATCTTTCTTGATGCAACAAAGAATGCCTTCAAGAATTCAGGAAATCCCAAAACACCCATCAGAACTTCAATAGCTCCATAGCTTGGAGACAAATTGAAAACTCAGAACTCACAGCTTAACATGGCAAAGAACTACCACAATATGAGACCATGATTTCTGCCAAATTTGAGACTCATGGTCTCAATCTTCAATAACTTTCGATATAAGCACTGTGCATTTAGAAGCTGAATTTCACAAAGAACAATTAACACATTTCACACAGTTTCGAGGATGTAAAATTTTGAAAAATTAGAAACCCCTGCAACTATGCTTCCATTGCCTTTGTCAAGAAAAATTTTCTTCAATATCATCCCAATAGGTAAATGTACATACATCAATGAATGATATCAACAAATGTGAAATACTCCCAATAAGTGAACCAAGGAGACTTTAACTATTCATAATATAAATGGCAAAAATCCCCTCAGTTGCCGTGTCTAAACTCCATAGTGGGTAAATACCAATCTTTATATTGTTAAGGATAAAACCACCCACATAGCCATCATCTCCTTACAACTATAAGTCTCACGATAATTATCATACAAAGTCGACTTACCTGCCTATAAAGCATAGACACCATTTTCTGCTTGCTTTATATTGAAAGACATCGTTTTACATACATATGTACATAGAACAAAAAAATAATTAAATACTTCTCTCGAAACAAAATGTAGTAAAAAGGACTCCATGCTAAGGGCTAGATCACCATATTTTGCACAGCAACAAGCTTGTTAAACACCCCACACAGCAACTCAGTTGCTTTAACGCCCCCAATTCTTCATCTATGATTACGTCTATTGTTACCTCTATGACCATACTGACAGTTGGGCATAGAGTAGCCAGCCTGTTTATATTGGGGCTGGGGATGCCAGTAACCTGAAAAGATCAATAACGCTAAGTACGTAAACTCACATGTTAAATGTGAAAAGAATAGTGTGCAAAGAGAAATGTCATATAATTACAAGAAAGTCCCAAATGACAAAGTGCTCCTTTACATGCCTTGATTAGAATTTAATGGATGCCAAACGCCTTGGGAATATGTTGAAGGTTGAAACCAACCCTGCACACCTCCTTGAGGAAATGAATGAATAGGAGGACCTCTCCAGTTACTATTGAATTGATATTGAGCATCTGGAGCTCCTGTATTCCAAGCAATATGTTGATTCTGCCACTGCTGTGCAGCCTGAGGTGTAGAGTTCCACTGTGCAGGCATAAACACATGATTATTATAGTGAGGTTGTGCTGCTTCAGGAAACTGGCCTCCCCACTCAACAAGATGCTCCTGAGGGATGTAAGGAGATCGCCAGCCAGCTCCACTCTCCCAACAAACTCCTTTATCAGGGGTTGCCCACCCTGTTCTATCAATTGGCTTGGAACCCCATCCAGATTTCTTATCATTTCCCCAGCCCACAGGTGCATATTTATCTTCCTTGTATGATGTCCATCCTGAGCTACCTGCAGCTGTATTGAATCCACTATCAACATGATCTCCACAAAAAATAGGAGCCCCCACAACGTTTCCAGAATCTGTCCACCCAGTCTTAGTTGTCATTGTTGAATCCTTTGTTGGCTCAGTCTGGTTTCCCCAACCTGCAGAGGTTTCCATAGTATTTTCGTTTGCAGAGCAATTTGCACCACGTGTAGGGTGAGTATTCCATCCAGAATCCTTTTGCTGCTCCCACCCCGTTGAGTTTGCATCATTATTTCCATGGATTCCCCAACCTGGCCCACCTGTAGGTTCGATACCACATCCAGAACCAAATTGATCATCCCATCCTGTATGAGCCATGGTAGCATTTGCCTCGTTTTGAGTGCAATCTTTAGATGTTACGGTCACGTTTTGTCTGTTCCCATTCCAGTCCATTGGCCTTATCATTTCTGTAGAACTTTGGTTTTTCCAACCTGCTGCATCTGTGGAGGTATTTTGACCACTGTCAGGCCATCCAGTGGGAACAGCAATGTTCTCAGTGTAAGGTGCACTCCTATCAGTGGGTTTCCTATACTCTCGAGTTGCCACTCTAGAAATATTTCTTCTGCGGCCTCGATATCCCCCTCTAGCCCCACGCTTATAGTATGATCTTTTCTGTTCTTCTGAAGAAGAAGAATCATTTCGTTCAGGCAAGTCACAATCTTCTTGTTTATGTGAGTTCCAGTCAATTTCATCAATATACAAGTCTGGACTGGGTAAAGGAATGTCACAAGCAAGTCCATTGACTTTCTCCCAGTACCTCTGCTTGGCAATCTTAAAGGCCTCTAGTGCAGCTGAATCATCCCACTGTAAAATATTTTCAAAACCTTCCAATTCATTATTGTTGTCACAAACTTGATCCCATGAGAGACCAACTGATTCACAAAATTCCCTCTCCCAAGACCTTATGGTCGGTTTCCAAGCCCCTGTAGAAATCATCCAAGTTAGACAATGCTTGCTGAGTGAAAACTGCAAATTCAGACAAAACAAGAAAGAGAAAATACCAGGTGCAAGACACGAACATCAAATGGTAAGGACAAAACAGAGGATCCGTTTAAACATGAAAGAAAGGAGAATTGAATTAAAAGCATTACATTTTGACAAAATAATAAATCAAAGAAACGTCATGGCCAAATTCATCAATCAAAATAGACATGCATCGACAGATCAGATAGACTTAATAAGTTAATTACGAAGGACAGACTGCCTGGACGAAAAACAAGCAAATATGTTTCTGTTCATTCAGAACATGGAAAGACATCTTGACGAAAAACAAGTAAATATGTTTCTGTTCAGCCCTCCCAAATTGCAAATTGCACAGCACATGGGATATAAGTCTTTATTATTTAACAACCAAAAATATATGGATCACTTTTGCCACAACTGAAACGTTCCAAGTCATTTCATGCATCACAATTCAGCCCAGCAAAAATAATGTTGTCATAAGTCTTTAATATTAAGGAGGTCATTGATTAATAGTGAGTCCAAGAGATAAGTGAAAAGGTATCGATACATTATGAAAGATGTAACTTGTTAATGAGTCATGTGAATTACCAAAGGATGTAAGTTGAACATATGGAGACTGACTATAAGCATAGACACTGCAAGTGCGAAGAGTGAAAGGGTGTACCACAAAATTCTCAATGCAGTCTGTGTGTGTATCGATGCAAGTTTTTCTCACTAACTGATCCAGGAAGTAAAATGCATACATGGCATCAGAGCCATAGTGCCCTTAAGATGCAGGAAAAGATAAATCAAGTGCAAAGACGATGTTGTTTGTTCAAACTTGCAGAAACCCTTGATTGTAAGAGAGAATGCTTAAGAAGCAATTGCTGAGAAAGAAGCTGAGAAGGCTTAACAAAGCTGCACATACTGAAAGGAGAAGCTGAATTCCCATAAAAATATGTAGAACAAGAAAAAAGAAGAGACCAAAGAGGAAACCCTTGAGCTCAAACAAGAATCAAGCAGAAGAGAAACCCCTGACCAGTTGAACACTGCTGAATCACTGCAAAAACATTACCATAAAAGGCACCACTAAAGACAAGACACCATTTTCTGAAAAAAAAAGACAAATGCCATTGGAATGTTCAACTGTTTCATCTTGTTATTTGCCTGTTCTGTTGTGTTTGCTGCTGATAACCCACCATTGTTTAATTCACATAGGTCAAAGCTGAATTCACATAGTTGTAGTCCCATAGAATCATGTTCCACATATCAAAAATTTTGTGCACTATAGCAAGGCTGCCCTCAACTTCTAGTTCTGTATCTCTGATTCTTTCCAAGGTCTTCCCAACTCTTTTGTCTGCCTGGGAGAGGACGCCGTATCTCAAACACACTTATGGATCCCTTGATTGACCACAACATCCATGAGAAGCAAGACAAACCCAAGAGTTTATTTTGTTCTAGAATCCTAAATGACAAAAAAATTGCCTTAAAATGTTCACTCGAGCCCCCCCATCCATTTAAGCTCACATTATCACTGTAGGCTAGGGGATTATGATAAGAAAAAAATGGTCTTTAATCTATTTAGGTGTCATTGTAGCTGATAGGTTTCTGCTATAGAAAAGTCCCCAAAAATCAGGAGAGAAAACAGCAACAACACAGAGAAGAGCCTCCAGGAATCAGGAGAAGAACTGATCCAAAAGATTCTGATGAAAAAGAATTTGAAAGTATGATTTTGTTATAAAGAAACCATGAGTGAAACTAGAGTAATAGTAACCCAGGAAATGGTCCATGGATTGAACTAACATTGTTTGTAAAAAAAAAAACAGAAGAAAGAATCTATGGTAGTCTACAAGGAAAACATAGAAGGTGCTCATTAACAGTCTTGCTTAGAACTCATAGCCCTGATCGAATTCTGGATTTTTCTTTCATTAGTGAAAGAGATGACAAACTTGTTGTAGAAATTAATTGCACAAAAAAGGGTTCTGGTGTGTGTAAAAAGAAGTTGCATGTCATTGAAATGATGTTTCTTCATCAACAGTTTGTTGGAGTGTATGGTTGCAAGGTAAGTAGATGTTTTTGTTTGATGTAGGAGCATTCAATAACTTCCGGTGTTGCTATGGAGGAAGTATTGATGAGTATCAACACACATAATCAATACTATCACAAACCTTAATATTTAGAAAGTTATTAATTATATTATGAATCAAGAGATGAGTGAAGAATATTCACATGAAAGATCAAGTAAGAAGATATGTTATGAAAGACATAACACCTGAGTGAGTCACATACCAAAAATCAAATTGTGTTATATATGCTCTTGGGCAACATAGAGATATTGAAGTGGAATCTGGACACCGATGTTGTGTGAGAGTAATATATGTACCTATAGAGTGAACCAAAAAAAATTAATACAGCCTTTATTCTTATGCCCCTTATAGATATTCCCTTAAAGCCCCCGATCGACTCTTACCAACCAAGCAGGAGTTAAATAAGATTATCAGAGAGGACATCTTCATACACTATATGTGAGTTACCCAAGTAGTTACTCTGGGGGAGCTAAGCCCCAAGATGGCCTTTTATGCAGAACAGTTCATGAAGCTGAGAGACAGCCCTATTGTTCACCACCCTTGTGCACTTGGACAGTAGATGCATGCTCTTAGGATTCTGTTTTGTGCAGTTTTTGGTGGGTTCTCAACTTCTCATTGATTGAGTCAAGGCAGATCGTCATATCACATTGAACAACAAGATTCGCTAGATCTTCCATCTTCAAAGATCAAGACAAAAAAAAACTGTTATCTTCACGTATCCCATGCATTACAAGATTAGAGGATGGTTTCATTGCCTTTTCAAGAAGTCTCAAAACTCTCTCTCGATCGTCTTTTGGTTATTGGACAAGAGATACCTGGCCCTATACATGTGAGAGGCCCTCGGCCTTAGATCTCATTCTATCCAACAACCAACCTCCAATATCAGAATGTTAATTGTCCATGAAACTCTGCAACTACTTAGACGAATAACTGAAAACAAGGCATCTGAAACTGAAACCAGATTTACTTTCACCAAGATACAGAGTTTCTTAACAATTTATAAGCAGCGGAATAAAACACCAAACAAAAAAACACAATCACACAAATTGACATGCTTGTTTACTCAGGAAACCCAACAGGGAAAACCTGCTTCCTTGTTTGTGGTATTTTATTGATTGTTCTTGAGCAATTGGATTATTACAAGGCAATCTGTCTATCTGAGAAAGTTTTCTACTTCTCACAAATCTCAGCTGATACAATTGATCTCGGCTTGCCTTGATCACTGCTTGATCTCAGCCCTCTAGCACACAATTGTTCGCCTGCTGTCCCCTTGACTTGCCCTGCCTCTTGCTTGATCCTGCTCCTCCTTCCTTGCGCACTTGGCAGCCCTGTTTCCTCACGCAAATCCCCCATTTCCTTAGTGTAAGTCTGGCTCCTACTTGGAGTATTAACTCACTCTCCCTTCAATCAAGACTAAAAATTAACTTGCTCTAACTGAACTTGCAACTACCACCCCGTTATGTAGTCAAACTAATGAAGTCTCCACTTAACTGAAGCTCCAACTCTATGCATGCCATCTACATGATTATTCCAATAAACTGGAAATAAACTCAGCCTAACTGAAGTCTAACTCATGAGCTCGCTCTTATACTGAGAGAAAGCCAAAACTCCTCATCATCCTGTTGGTTGGCCCACTTGCCAACTAGCCAAGACTCAAACTGTGATATTGGTTGAGGCTCCTTCTTGGGGGCTCTAACCTACTGTCGCTCTCAGCACTCCCTCAAAGCTTTGCTCTCCTCAACCCTCATGTCTCTACTTTGTGCACTTCCTGCCTTGTTGCTCAAGGTTGCGCCTATCTCAACCTGCAGCAGGTACAAATTCTTCATCCTCACACCTATCTACTTCTTACATCCAAAAGCTAAGTGCTTGAGGTAAGCTTACCTCTATTGAAGATGACATCATAACCCTTGTCCTCAAGGGTAGCCATTGAAACAAGGTTCTTCTTTAGGCCTGGAACATAAAGGACAGATGGAGAGAAATACTTGACTCCCTCTCATAACTGACAGTACCGACTCCCCTAGTTGCATATTTTCCATCATCTCCCAGCTCAATCTAAAACTACATGTCCTTCTCCTTCAAGTGGTTGAAATACTCCTTGTTTCCGGTCATGTGGAAGGATGCTCCTGAATCAATATACCAAATACTATTGTCTGTTGAGTTTGCCATGCAAGCTATCAATGAGAAATCTTTCTCGAACTGAGAAGAAAACACATCTTACCTCAGCTGATGCAGCCACATGATCCTTACTGGACTCCTCCTTCCGATTAGGTCATTTAGTGGCATAGTGTTCGAACTCATGGCAATGGAAGCACTTGATCTTGCTCAAATCCTTCTTCTTTTCGCCCTTCTGACTGGACTTGGCCTCACCTTGGCCTTTCTTTCCCTTGGCTTTGCTACCTTTGCCTGCCACGGCAAAGTTCTCCTTGTCCTCTATCGAAGTTGATCTCCTAGCTCTCATCCTTCTCAAAATCTCTTCTTGAACGCAGTCACTCCATAGTCTTTCCCGATTGTGAATATTCTCTCTGCCACTTACTGCATCCTGAAAATTCTCCCAAAACTTATGAAGTCCCAAAAGCGCAAGACTCACAAGGTCATTGTCTACTACAGTCACGCCCACATCACCTAACTCATTCTGAACTTGAGTGAAATTTGAAAGATACGTGATGATGGGCTCTAATTTGCTCATTTGGATACTTCTTACCTTCTCTCTGACAACAAGTTTCCTGGCATCACTAAAACCCTAATACAGATATAAGATGGCTTTAAACATCTCATATGTTGTCTTCTTCTCATGGAGATGGGGGATAATATGATCTCTAATCCCCTTCATTCTTGTTATGTTATTTCAATTGTTGGGCATCTTAAGGTGGAGCTATTGCTTGCTTCACATACTCGAGCACTCCATTATCTTCCAACACTACTAAGGTATGCTCCTTCCATGAGAAAAATTTCAAGGCTCCCTCTAAATTGTGATCTAACCTTAGTCCTTGGATCGCCATACTACTACTATCCAAAGAACTACTCTGCTCTTCAAACTTTGGCGCAAGCCTTCTTCTTGATCTGTGTTGTCCACTAATTGGTCAATTTGGTGTTGGTCTTTATATCGAGATCTACTCTGAAACCATGTTAATTTTCCATGAAACTCTACAACTACTTAGATGAATAACTGAAAACAAGGCAATTGAAACTGAAACCAAATTTACTTTCACCAAGATACAAAGTTTATTAACAATTTATAAGCGGAGGAATAAAACACTAGAGATAAAAACATAGTCACACAAATTGACACGCCGTCGCTTATTTACTCAGGAAACCCAACAGGGAAAGACTGCTTCCTTGGTTGTGGTATTTTCTTGATTGTTCTTGAGCAATTGAATCTATTAAAAGGCATCTGTGTATCTGAGAAAGTGTTATATTGCTTCTCACAAATCTCAGCTAATACAATTGATCTCGGCTTACCTTGATCATTGCTTGATCTCGGCCCTCTAACACAATTATTCCCCTGTAGCCTCCTTGACTTTGTAGAAATTTATGAATCTTATACTTTATGCAGATATTATCATAGTTTTAAAAATCGGTCGAGTCAACCGAGCCAGACCCTCGGCCGGCCCGACTCAATGGAAAAAACGATCCGGACGCCGATTTATGACCGATCCAACCGAGCCGTACACCAAGCCGACTGAGCTGACCGAGCAGACCACGCTGACCGAGCTATACACCGAGCCGACCGAGCCGTACACCAAGCCTACCGAGCCATTGTCCTGAATTGCAGAGATTTGTAATCCGCATTTTGAGTCAAACTTGTAGTGCTTTTGGGTGTGAGCACAATTGGTCTGTCTTTGAGAGGATTCACACAAAGAAGAGAAACTGTTTGGAGCCAATGCAGATCCACTAGAAGCAGGCCCAGTCCCAACTCGTCTATCTCAGGCTCAATGTGCTACAATTCTAGTTGAGGATGTTGATTCAGAGGAGAAGGAGCAAGCATTTTCCCCCTTTGGTTCAAAGTTTGAGGCAGAGGATATTGTCTTATCAGATGTCTAGCAGTAGTGACTATTCATGTTTTGTTGTAGAGGCCATTTAGAGCCTCCTTGGTTATGTTTTTTGTTTTGATCTCTATATTATCATCATGTATTGGACAGTGCACTGGGTGAAATTTGATATAATGGATATATTCATGCTTTGTGTTTGGAAACATGAATGAAAATCTTTAAAATTATGTTTTCTTATAAAAAAAATAATATTTAATGTATTTTTTACAAAGACTGAGTCATTGAAACCGAACCAGCGGAGTCGATACCGAGTTGGAGTCGAAGTCGGAGCCAACCCTCGACCATTTCGGAACCCGAGTCCAATTTTTAAAAAACTGGAAATTATTACTGTTAATCCGATTATGCTCCTCCTACTTAGATAAGTTATTAACTGAATAAATTCAAGTTAAAATCGAAGCAAAACACATAACAGATCTCTACCAATTCAGATCTAGAATAAGCACATGCACACATTGACAAAGTGACACAGTTATTTCTGGACAAATAGTCCCCAGAAAAACCCAATGCGGGAAAACCGATCTCTGGCTGCTGGAGGGTTCAATTATTAAGAATATTTTTGAATACACAAATCTGGGTTCCATATCTGGAAAACCCAACAGAGAAATCACTAGATCTACAGCTCACTAGCTGATCTAGGGCCAAAATAATGATTGATCCACACCCTCAAACGGGATTTACAGAACTCAGCCAAGATTAGGGCCTAGAAACCCCAGCGCTGCCCCTGAAAGACTCTACGTCAGCCTTTGAAGCCCCTGAAAGCCTCTATGTCAACCTCTGTAGCCCTCCAAACCCTCAGCGCTGCTCAAGAAGGGACTGTGTTACCCCAGACTGGGTGACGCAGTCACTACGCTGCCCCTGAAGGGTCTTTGCGTAACCCCTGAGGGTTTCCTGCTGAAAATCACGCTGTCCTTGGAGAGATTGCGTTTTCCTTGTTGTTGCTGCTGCTGCCTTCCTCTACGCTGTCCTTGAGTTGATCTCTGCCTCTTGTGTATTCTAGACCCCGGGATCAGATCATCCCCTTGGTCTAAATTCCCCCCTTTGCAGTTGAAACACTTCTGAAAATTCTTAGCAAACCCGCCCTAGAATCTCAGCTTAGCTTCAGTGCTCTGCCTCTGTGTGTCTTGACAAATGACCCCAAGCCTTTCCTTTATACTTTTCTCGTTGACAAATCAACGACCATGAACAATCTTGAATCAATGGCTAAGATTAAAAGAAAGCTTGATCCGTGTGACTTATGACAATTTCATCACATGTTTAATTAAATTCACTTTAATTATTTAAGTTCCCTAAGTTTTAACTTAGGAAATACACTTAAAATAATTAATTAATTTAATATCTCCTAAACCAGACAAAATTTCCCAAATCCATTTCTGGGTCTTGTAGATCAGGTGTACTCTAGTCCTTCCTCGAAATTTGGGACCTAGAGCACAACTAATGCTACCCCAAATACACAAAATCTCAACAGACTTGCCCTGCCTCTTGCTTGATCCTAATCCTTCCTTGTGCACTTGCCAGCGCTATTTCCTTGCGCAAATCCCCTATTTTCTAGCGCAAGTCCTATTTCTTTGCACATTTCATGTCTCCTATATCAAAGGACACCATCTCGTCAAAACTGTGCAAAGTCGATCTCCTAAATTCCAGTGCACTTGTGATCTCCTATTTCTTAGGACACAAGGTCTATGCTCTCCACAATCAAATATACTCCCACAAACTCGTGAATGGTCTTGCCTCACAAACCTTGTGCACAAAACTATGATTTCCTATGCCTTCGTCCTCCTCTTTGTAGACCCAATTCGAGCATGCAAGGGGCCTAGCTCAATTTAGAAACTCGAGTTTTGATTGACGAGTTAACTAAGAGTCCAACTGATCCTCTCTCCAATCAACACATGGAGTATTAACTCGTTCTCCCT
Source organism: Pinus albicaulis (assembly GCA_034641835.2). Lineage (NCBI taxonomy): Eukaryota > Viridiplantae > Streptophyta > Pinopsida > Pinales > Pinaceae > Pinus > Pinus albicaulis. Next base: position 1,439,132,510 of record CM076578.1, on the reverse strand, counting down.
TCAATCAAGATTGAAGACTAACTCACTCTAACTAAACTTGTAACTGCCACCTCGTTCTGTAGTCAAACTGATGTAGACTCCGAATAACTGAAGCTCCAACTCTACACATGCCATCTTGATGATATTTCTAGTAAACTAGAAATAAACTCAACGTAACTGAAGTCTAACTCATCAGCTCGCACTCATATTGAGAAAAAGACAAATCGAGGTCTTCATTAGCTAAGGCTCAAGCCAGAAGACCTTTACTCGCTACATTTTCAACACATAAACCTCCAACTTGATCATTTCATTCTTTCCAATGCTCACATCAAATAGAGGCACAATGAGGAAGGTAGACAATAGCACTTCATCAAAGATTAGATCTATCAAGACCAGAGAGACTCCCCCTGCTCAAATTGTAAGGCCCTTAAGGAAGTGTCGTCTTAGATCCCAAGATTGTTCACATAACATAGGTAAAAAAGGGGCTTCCTCCAACACTCGACATAAGGCTACCTTATCCAAGCAAGGAGACCTTCCAAATTGTCCAAATCCTCCATTCAATCATCTGTCACCAACATAGATCCATCGTCACCCCAGATCTATCAAGCACCAAGAGGGATAAAATCTCTCGAGGTGCAAACCTATTTTTGAGTGCAAAACTTGGAGAAAGGTTTGCACCTTAAGAGATTTGATCCCTCTCAATGCTTGATACATCCAAGATTAAGATGGATTTACAATCTCTCTCTCTCTCTCTCTCTCTCTCTCTCTCTCTCTCTCTATATATATATATATATATATATATATATATCAACTCCATGTTGATCATAAAATGAATTACATGTCTCATTCATTTTCAGTAACACTTCTAAGATACTTTTAATTTTCAATTGTAATTTGTTTTATATATATATATATATATATATATATATATATATATATATATATAACTTGGAATGAAAGCACGGGAATCCCCAAAGTACTTCCCCACTTTTCGTGGATTGTAAACTGGGTAAACCGTTGGCCCTAATTATGGGACCTCCCCCCAAGGGAATCGAAGAGAGTCAAACCTATGATCAGCAACAATAGCAAAGAACTCCACATCTAGACCACTTGAGCTAACCCTTGGCGCTAATGCTTTATATAATATATGCATAATTGACATTAAAATATCTTACTCAACATGAATATTGAAATATTTTATTTATGGTACACATTCTCTGCATTAAAATGTTAAGAATAATGCATCTTCCTCATACTAGAAAGTGAAAATATAAGATTTTTTTACTTTCAATTACTTTATATATCTCTATATAAAGTTGATATAAAATTATGATACTTAATATGGACATTGAAATATTTTTTTATGGTTGAGAGTGGAATTTTTTTATTATTATAAATATATTTTTTAATACATGTCAAACTCTATATTAAGCACTATAGAAATTATATATCTCCTTCATACTGAGTTGTAATACCAAGAATGATTTTAATTAAATCTAACCAAATAAGTATATTTATTTTTGTTTTTCACTAGAGCCAACATTGTTTTTGAATATTTTATTTTTATTTTAAAGGCGATTCGTGTCAACTCCTGGTTGAGCATGGAAGCAATTGCACATCTCCCTCATACTGGGCTGTAGAATGCACCTCTTTGCTCAACTAGTTTCTTCTCTTAGGAGTAGGAGCAGAGGGAATTATTGATCAGTGCCCCTTAAGCAAGACATCATCCCCTCCCCCTTGCTGTAGGAGTTATTCTTGGGTTCTCAATAGTACTCATGTTTGCAAATCACCAATCTGCTCTCCCTTTTCATTGTACTATAGAAAAGCTTATCTAGTATAGCATAGTTTAGAACTTTAGATCTTCTTTTTACCTTGCTGCTCTTATATGTACTCTATAGAAGTAATCTTTGCACTCCAACTTTGTATTCCACATTATTGTACTTCGCAGTATCTTTGACCTATTTGCAGCCATCCTGTTGGAAATGAATAAAATTATCTTATCTTGTTATCTCCTTCCTATGTCTTCTTTCCATATTTGTATTATAGAGTAAACCGTTTTCTCGCTCACATGCTTATCCTGGAATATTAAAAACATGCATTCAGACTCTTTTCCTCACCATTTAATCTCCAATCAAGGACAAGAATTAGGTAACATTGCATTCAGACTCTTTTCCTAAACAATTAATGTCCAATCAAGGACAAGGATTAATTTATATTTGTCATATATTTTAGCTGCTCTTATTTCTGTTAGTGGTATAGCTAGGTGTTCTTTCTATTCAAAAACAATCGCTTCTGCAAAGAACCTTCTCCGAGCATTGTTACTGCTTTTGGTTTAAGCTCCTCTCAGTCCCTGTCCGACAGGAAAGGATTGAGGAAAAGGATATGCAAGGCCTGTGCCATGTTGCTAAAAAAACAAATATTTCTAAAGATTCAACGGAAGAGTACAAAAGCACAATAAACAGATCAAGAAAACAGCTCCTTTAATTTCTCTCCAGAAAGGGCTTGAAATGGCAATTAACAGCTTCAAAGTGCCTACATCCGCCTAGAAGCATATATGGAAAGGCCATATACATACCGTCTACATATGCTAGCTGGCCAGAAGGAATTCTTAAAGTGTCTCCGACTCTACATGGCATTCAATTCACAGATTTTAATTAAAATACCAAACTAGACATTTCTCGTTTGTGTCATCTCATGGTTTTGATTGCAGAACACTGACTATCTAGAGACGTCCATAAACTGCAATAACAATTGATAGACTATCAGCGTAGGGAAGCAAATATAGAGAAGGTGCAAAAACCCAAGGTAACTAACACCCGAACTCCCAAAAAGAGGAAACCATTTTCCTGTAAATACCAGGGAATGTTTCAAGGAGCGTCTTGTATTCCCAGCTGGTAGGGCACTCTTTACCATGTTAAAATAAAAATAGCTACTAAACGTGAATTCTTGTTTCCAAGATTTCCGCCATTTAATGTTTGCATGTGGCGCGGAAGAATACGAAAATCTTGATCGATTGGGAAAATATGCTTTACGAACTCTGTTCATTGCTCACCCTCGCTTTCAGGAAAATGTTTCTAACGGCAGAAACTTGTACTGGCACACTTATGTTCAGCACATAATGGAAACTATGCCTTTCAAGGATAAACTTCACAAAATCAATATGTAAAGATAGCCAGAAAGATAAACCCCAAGGTAAATTTTACTCAGCATCCCTAAACTATGAGCATAAACTTTGAAGCTATTTGCAAAATCCTGGGTAGCTTTGTGCCCATCTAAACATTAAATCTTGTGAATATATAGAAAAATAAGGGCCAGGTCCGTTATCAATATTAAATTTATTTAAGCTTGGCACCACAACCCTATCTAGTAGGCACTACTGTGTACAATTACAAAGGGCCAACTCCAAATGTAATTCAGTAAGACTGCTGAAATCCACCTCTGACATTAAAGCTTACAAAACAGAAGAATCTGTTGATCCCCAGATTACCAATGGCTGCATGTCACCTTGGTGAAAGAAGACTGTCCATAAGGCCCAAATTCCAATTTTAAGCCATGCGTTAGAACCGGGCTCTGCATATCTGCGTAGAGTGCGCATGCTGTGGGATGTTTTCGATGAAAATTTTAATTTCTAAGAGACCAAAGGGCCAGCTATATATATGCTGTTGTTAGGTTTAAGTACTGCATCTAATCATTCCTTTTGTTGAGACTCACTTTAAAAGCAAACATAATATACATGAGAATCAAACCCAAAACCAGAGGGATTCATCCACACAACAGAACTTACCAGACGATGTTCCGGAGGATTTGGGCATCTTGTTATGAGGCTCCTCGAACTGAACTCTCTTGTTCCCCCATCCCTGAAATTCCCTGGAGCCTCCTTTCATGGTGGCCGGAAGGATTCAAGCACGCATGGATGAATTCTCTCAATCGCAGACGGTGCCCACGAAACCAGATTTCGCGAGGGCGCAACTCAGGCTATGTGACGAAAGAAATTGGTGTTCTGTTGCTGTTGGATGCGTCCCTCTACCACGCACACACAATAAGCATGGCGGTGCACGCATGGATGAATTCTCTCAATCGCAGACGGTGCCCACGAAACCAGATTTCGCGAGGGCGCAACTCAGGCTATGTGACGAAAGAAATTGGTGTTCTGTTGCTGTTGGATGCGTCCCTCTACCACGCACACACAATAAGCATGGCGGTGTAGTAGCTTTGAAGAAGGCGGGGGCAATCGAGTATTCGGAGCACATTTGCCTTCAAAAATCTCACCTTGCATTGCACGCATGGAGCCCGGCGAAAATTATGATTAGAGGTAGTGGACATGTTAAAGAGGTTAACTTGAACCACCGCCGTCTTTGAGATTGAATGGGCGCTCCTTGGAACAAGTGTTGGAACTCAAGGTGCAAAAGGGACTCTGTTACCCGCGAGGTGTCGTGTTCAAATCTATGATGTTGCACTTTACGGTGTGCATAAATAAAAGAATTTATTATTTTTGGAATTTGGAATTAGAATAAATCTATGTGCCTTCCATTTCTTTACATGGTTTATATTCATTAGAATAATTGTTTTTACATGGTTTATATTGGTCGTGGGCACAATGGGTAAGTTTTTGGGGGAATATATACTATAATGTTTTATTTGAAGGATTGAATATAAACGTTGCTGATTGGAGTGGGTTTTAAGTTTTTAATTATTTTTTAATTAAAAAATAATAATAATTTAAATATTTTTGGTTGTTTTTTTTGGTATAAGTTGGAGTTTGATATGGGTTGAATATATTAATATGTTATAGTTTATTTTTTATATTTGGTATATGTTTTTGGTCAGGTTGGCTTGAAATAAGGTAGATGTTTGTTAGAATCATAATTTTGAGGTATTAGGTGTTTGTTAGAATCACAAATTTGAGTTATTTAATGTGGTTTTTTTTCAAAGTGTTGAATGTATTTATGTATTTGAAAATTTATTTTAATTAATGAAAAATTACAATTTCTTTTAAATTTGTATAACCAAATTCCAATAAAAAATATAAAAGAATTAGAAATTATGGTTAAATTTTTTGAGAATAAGTTATGTATCTCAACTTCTTTTGAAGTTTGTGAAAAAAAAAATTGTTATAAGTCTTGTATGGGTTAGGGGTGGTTTCTATCTCATAGTTTTAATATTTGTTTGTTTTATAATGTCATTTAGTGTGTTACATTGTTGATTGAAGTAGGTGTAAGATTTTCATTATTTAAGTCAAAAGAAAGTAATTAAAATGTTGTTAGTTATGGTAAGTACAACCTTGATTTAGATATGTGTTGAATTTTTAAAGGTATGTTATTTTTTTCAACTAGTTTTTATGAGATTTCTAGAAAATTGTTTAAGTTTGTTATAGGTCTTATGTGGGTTACTCGTAGATTTTGGTTCATAGTTTTATATACCCATTTGTTTTAGAAGGTAACTTAGCTTATTAAAGTAAGTGAAGTTACATAATAACTATATTTGTATTGTAAATAGTTGAGTTATTATTAGAATTACAAAGGTGTGGTTGTTAAATTAGTTTTCTCGTTTTTAGTTTACATAGTATAGCTTGTGTAAATCACAAATGTTTTATTATTTCCTTTGAGCGTAGTCTAACATATAGACAAAATGGTATTTTTCAGGACATTTTTCTCGGTTAATTAAATCTAATAGATATTTTTAAAAACTTGAGTTCAAATTGTTTAATCTACATAATTTGGGTGCTCGTGAGGTTTTTCAGGGTGTTGAGTCCATTTATGCATTCAAAAACATATTTTAAACAACAAAAAATCTTAAAATTGTATTGCCGGATTTTGGTGAATTCTGATGAAAAAGGCCATTTCGTTTATAAATTAGACTACACCTTTCCTTTCTACTTTTTTAAGACTTCATTAGAAGTAAATTAATCTTATAGCAAATAGGCAATGTTTATAGTGACAAATTTGATAAGAATCTAGTAGAAATTTCAAGCATGAGTAAAGTTCTACCACCAACATGAGGAAAGGAACATAAAATAGGATGACGAGTGGATCATGATTCCATTGGGTATCATCACACTCACCCATCTTGGGTTGCAAGTGAGGCATGGGAAATAGAGAAGAATCATTATGCCCTCTGTTCAAATGATGCATAAAGTGTAATTTTAACCATGTACAATTAATTGCTACAAATAGATTCTCAATGAAACAAAAAAGATGCAAATGCCAAACACACATATTAACACTATGATTTTACCCTAGAAACCCAAATCAAGAAAACCAAAAAGATTTTTCGATAATATATTCTTCATGTGGCATCCATAAACTGCCAATCCATTTATCCTGGATTAGAATACAACAGTAGTTTCTTAATTGAAACTACAAAACCATGGGCTAAACCACCATGCAACAAAAAATTTCCAAAGGCAAAAACTGTGTGGCGAAAACTGCCAAAAATGGACGAAAAAACCACACAAAAAACAATCGGGGGTGTTGTACCCAGTGCAACGTATAGCACAAGAAGGTAGTCATGCAAAGAATATAACACATACCCAACACAAAGTGAAATGGAGCGAATTGAGAAGACAATGGAAGATAAGAAGGTGGAATTGACTGCAACACAAACTTTAGAGGAGGTTTATGAGTTGGTCTCTAACCTGATTCATTCTTGTACAAAAGAGACCAAATATTGCAATATTGCAGATACTTATTGGCTGGTGACGACTGTCATTACCCAGGCATTGTAAAAATACAAGGCTAATCATGAAGATGTCATGCACACCATAAGAATTTTCAAAGGCAAATTTGAATCCATATGCAAAGGGGTGTTTCTTATGGAGATAATAATGACCCAAGTTCAAGAGAAGGCAATGAACTAGCAAGAAGGGAGAGTTGATGGCACCCAACCCAACTAATTTTGTTTATAATGTTAATATACTAAATGTTTAGATAAAAAAAAAAAATTCTACTACAAGATTGAGTAAATTTTTACCATGATCCAATATTCATGCATGGTGGAACATTGTCCTTAAGGTTTTTCCCAATTCATAACCAATCTAGATGGTCAAAGACTTGATTAACACTTTTTCCACCTTGCTAACCATAAAATACATACATCTCCAGTTCTAACGACTTCTTCAGCTACCAATATGGATGGGCCACGACCCTCCCTCTTGTGTTCCTTCCAGCATGTAGCCTGCATATAATCTCATCAATTATGCTTCTAGATATTTTTCTTTCAAACATGGTGTGCTACAAAAGTGATCTACTCACTCTCCCTCTCTTTTGTGCACAAATCCTCATCTATTTTCATTCCCATCGGCATTGATGTTGATGAAGTGGCAAGTTTTCTCAATTCTGTTAGCTTGGTTTCCATTTCTATGGGTTTTGGCCTCAACTGGTAGACCTTTATGACTCGATTTTGAAATATTGAATTCCAGTAATCAAACAAGAAATTTTCCTCCACCCATGTGCAAAGGTATTTTTTGTTGTTGAGTTTGATCTTACTAAAGATAGGGATCTCATTCTTACCTCAAGTATGCGGTTTTTGGGCAATGCAAATCTATGCATGAAGCCCTGGTCTCCCTCTTTCAATCCTTTGACATAGGTTCTAGCTACAAGACCTAATTGGTGAATATTCCTAACATGTTGCTTTACCTTTAGGGTTTACCCACTCTTCATGCCATTGGATCAGCTCTAGGAAAGTTTACTTTTATCTATTGTCAACTCAAAGGTGCGAGATAGCAACACATGCAAGGATCTGTGTGGAAATAAATTTTAATTTAGGGTTTCCAATAGAAACTAATTTGACCAGTAAAAAGAATTTGTTAGACCTAGAAATTGGATTATGAGGGAGTCTCCTTGCATTGTAAGGCTTGTTTTGAAATAGACCATATCTCAACTCAATTGCCAAAAGGATCTCAAAAAAGAAGGAAACACCAACAAAAATCTACCTTGTGGATTGGATTTATAAAGGATCTCCAAATCATTTTGCATGATAAATCTCCACCTACAAAACCTTTGACTCAATTAACTCTAGTTTCTCAAGAAAAAGAACAAGAATATGTATCTCAAAACTTGAAGACTAAGATCTAGTCCCACATGATTCAAGGTAAGAAACTCAAGGAAAGTTAGGTCCTTGACCATCCACAAGTTGGGAATACCAAGATGAATGATATGAAACTTTAAAACAAGAAAAATCACTACTTCAAGACACTCCATGCCTAGAATAATCGACAAGTACTACGCCTATTTCAAAACAAAGCTAGACAAAAGTGGGGAAGAAGAAGAAGAAATTGTATATAGAATCTCAACCAATGGTGACAAGAAGTCGAACCCAAAACCCAAATTAATCATGTATTGTTTATGTATCATGTTATGTAACTTATTTGTGTGAATGTACCTATGTAAGAATCATTGGAATGTAGCTCTTGTGAATATCTAGAAAAATAAGTCAATGACAATATTTGTGGGCATGTTAATAGTTACTAATCTAGATTCATCTACCTCAAACTTTGGCAAGCAAGTTATATTTTATGTAATTCAGTTGTGTGTCCCAAGCGTTGATTTTTGCTTAATATAAATTTCCTAGTTATGGTTTAAAAAAAATGTTCAAAGTCTCAAAGCATTCAGAACTCTGATTTTTTATCGTAGAATCGCATAGATCAAATATGTTAGCATTGATTCTCTTGATAGGTTTATTGATGGCTTTTCTAAGAGGTAGTTGGTGCTTTTAACAAAATAGCTACCCTATGAGAGTTTAAATCTCACAATCGGCTTACTTGTGCTTGAGGATGTATCAATAAACACGATATTGATTAGGACCACAGGCAAGTCATGGAATTATTTGAAGAAATAGATACCCCCACTCACAACCTCTTAGTCAAAGGAATTTTATTTCAATATTGTTGGATGGACCAAGTGCAAGCCTTGAGCATCTTTCATAGAATAGAAACCCCCATTGATAGCCACTTAATTGAAGGAATCTAATTTCGGTGTTGTTGATTGGACCAAGTGCAAGTCTTGGAAGTCTTTGAAAAATTATATGCCCATAATTATAACCTCTTAATCAAAACAATGCAATATGAATGTTGTTAGTTACATTCTCTCCTAGAAATGAAATAAAATGTGTTAATTTCATCATGATAAATGAAAACTAGTCCAAAAAAATAAAACTATTACCAACTTAATCATCACGCATCTCATTTCATCACATTTTACATGTGTACTAAAATTGAGAATTAAAGGGTTGCCTTCACCATTTATCATGATGAATAACTATATATGAAAAATGTGTAAACACGAGCATTGAAGCAAAATTTGCTATGTTGAAGAATGGCATAGAGGAAAGACATGGTGAAAGTGCACAATAATGGAAAGACAGGGGATTTAGCACTATGAAAACACACTAGAAGGGAAGTTCAAATTTTTTTGCACATGACATTGCAAAAGAACATAGATTGGTGAAGCAATGATGTGTACTTGTGGAAAGCCATTAAAGGGGTAAATAAATTTGAATGTTAGTTAAGAAGATAATGTGTGTAATCATGACACTAGCAATATGTGAGTTTGGAAAGTATAACTCGAGTGGGCCTAATGGTTAAGAACATGTGTTTCCTCCTAGGAAATCATAGGTTCAAATCTAGGGGCTAGAGTATGTATACCTTCGTAGACTTTAATAGTCAAATTGTTACAAAAGGAGGGTTCCTTGTCCCACAAACAAGGGGGCCTCACACACCAATTTGGTGGCTCATTTGGTTGTGACTTCAAAATTATATTATTATTATTTTTTCTCCAAGAGAAATATCTTTATATTCCATATGATGAATATTGATCTGGATCTTGGGGGGAGCCCCCCCAAGATCTAAAAAATTGAAATGGATCTTGGGGGGGAGAGGCCCCCAAGACCTGAAAAATTGAAATGCCAACAAAAGGAGAGAGAGAGAAGACAATATAGTAAAGAAAACCACAAAGAAATTTTTTATTAAAACGGACAATAATTGTAGAAACTACATTGTGGTGGACAATCTGTCATTTTACAAAATGCGACTTGTTACTTATAGCCTTTTTTTGTTACAATACCACACGTAAATTCTATGGGTGGGTAAATACTGTTAGCCCCCTATAAATTTTTTGACAAGCAAAGCAGGGGGCTAAATTGTTGTTGAGCCTTCAAGGAATGCATCTCCCCTGAAGACACATCATCCTTGAAGTCTCCTATGCCTTTGTCTTTGATAAAATTCCCTCTGCTGACTCCCTTTATAGGGTCTCACTGATTGCAAAAGCTGTCCTCCAAAGGCCTACATTTATCCCTTGTATCCCTGCAAAATATCCCTTTTCAATCCATTTTTTTCCCTTTGTTAAACTTCCCCTGTTCACCCCCAAAATCCCCTCAAAACCATACGCACACCCCCGGTGTGGTGTTGTCTCCCCTTATTTCCCCTATCGTTACACTTTGTTGGCCTGAAAATACACTAAAAATGGCCCAAAAACCATATTCTCCATATGTGGGCCTAGCCCCTTTCGGCCAAACCCCTGCACCTTTCCCACCACGTGACCGCGGCATTGGAACCACCCGCCAGCCCGAAAAGCGCGTATCTCAAACCCATAACAGGCGCGTTGCAAACCGTCGATATGTATAGATCGGACGGTCATCGCATCCCCACAACGTCTGCCGTTCACTCCGTTTGTTGCCCGTTCATCACCTCATAATCGTTCATTTGCCCGCCAGATCAACGGTCAAAATTTACCCGCCCCGGTGGTCCCCGCGCACTGTTCTAAAACCGGCGGTATCTATCGCACCACCTTTGGAGGGCCGGCGGTATTTCTTATTTCGCAGCGATTCCACTCATCAAACGACGCGTGGCAGTGGCACTGTTTCAAAACCGCCTGCCCATCGCGTGTTATTGTTCGACAGAAGACACAGAGCGATATGCATATCAGCCGTCCGATCTGGGGTTTCCCATCCAATGGTGATCGCTCCATAAAGATGCGCGGAGGTTAAACCGAGGCATCCGTACCCCGGGCCCACTATCCATCGCCCCCGACGTGTTCCCCACCGTCGATCCCCTCCTGAGATTGGACGGTCCAGATCTTTTCACATACCCGCCGTTGACCGTCCCCCGCCACGTCACCAGTACACATGTTTCATCGTACATTCGTCGTCCCTTCATATATACTCCATTCCAACGTCGATATTTAAGGTTTTCATTTGATTTCCCATCTGCACCATCTTCCAACTGTATTTCCCACTGTTTCCACCACACTGCAAGTCTTCCACAGCATTTTTCGCCACCTCACCAATCTGCATGGCCATTCTCATCATCCCCATTGCATCCACCACCTCCATCGTGATTTTCTTAACAGGTTTTCGTGTTTTGCAGGGTTATCAGAGGTGAGAGCCACCATGATTACATAGTCTTTATTACAGCGGCCAGAAAATGCAGAAAGGACCGTGTGTAGAGTAACAAAGCAAAGCCTAGGAAGGTGATTGATATGATCGCCATCTAAAGAGCTGGGTTAAACTCTGAAATACCTCTCCGGCGCCATTAAGGCTCGGATTGCACAAACAAAGACAGTACGGGAGCAGCAGAGAGCTCGAGGAAAGAAATAGAAGATTTTTGAGCTTTTTCAGGGATTTTAGAAGGCAAAGGTACCAGTTCAAAGACATTATGGATTGCGTGAAAGACCCAGCGCGCAGAAAACAATGCTATCAGGGTTTCAAATCAGCAGAATGTTTCTTCCTGAGCAAGGACACGGTACACATTATTTTTCAGTCTACGTTGTGTCCAAGAGAAGTTTTCCTCCCCCCTACAGCAGTCCTCTGCTACCAGAAGCGTTTCTTGCATAGTATGGCAGATCTTAGCGTCTTGATTCTACGTTTTTGTTTAATTCACCAGAAGTACTATAGAATACTGTAGCCAAAGTACGTCAGAGACATACCGGAGTAAATGGAAGCTTGGAGAAGACCACTCTTTCACCCAAATAGTGTCATGAGTAAATGCACAGAATTTAAATAGAATGGGCCTCGACCCTCTTCCTTTTTCGGAGTTTTAATGTTGCATTTAGTTTTCACCTACCTTCTCCGCTCCGCTGGAGCTATAAATTCATGAAGAAACTCATTGTAAGGTTGTTGATCAGTTATCAGAGAATTACAAGCTGTTTCTTTTGAGACAAGGTCTCTGTGTAAAGTTGTAAGATAGGTTGTGGAAGATGTTTTTAGAATGAGTATTCAGCTATTGGTAATGTTGTACTTGACTGGTGTTTCTTTTTAATATGACAAGCGCATTTCTTTGGATCCTGATCTAAAGCAGCGGTGATGTTTTCCTATCTCTGTGTTTAATTCATTATATTTCGTTTCTACTAGCTTGCATCAGAATATTGACATAGGATTTACCCTTGTTAGGTACCCTATGTTTCTACTCTCCTTGCCTTTGATGTTTTCTACTAAATGTGTTATCTAAGAATTTATTTCAGTTAATTTAACCAGTGTAGTGGATGTTATTGCCTGCTCTCTGATGTATGAATTAAATGGATCTGTTCTTAGATGTTCTTGTTAGGATTTAGCTGGAAGATTTGGGAACAATGGGGATTAGAGTTAGCCCTGTCCACTAGGATCCTTGTGCAACCAGCTGGTCTTACTAAGATCCCTCAAGCTGGAGGCCGAAGCATTGAGAGTTCAAAGTCTCTCTCTGATCTCAGGTCTTTATCTTCTTGTTCTAATTTGTATTGTTTTCCCCTCCCCTACCATTCCATACGACACTATCATCTTTAAGATCCAATGTTTTGGTTGACTAGCCCAATTGAAAGCCTGCATATTGATTAGCAAGAAAATCCTTTCCTGACTCCATTGCCCAATGGTTTTGAATGCTCCCTGGAATGCCTCACCTCTGCCTAAATCCTCTTTGCTCAGCCATGTCTTACATTGAACCCTTCTTTCCTGATGACCAACAACCAAACAAACAATCAAACAAACAAACCCCGAGCCTTATAACTAGCCTAACATCTTAAAACTGAGCTTCAAAGATATAAACCTTTTCTTGCATAGAGAGATCCCTCTCTGGACCCAGGAGGGCTAGATCCTAAGGTCTGAAAGTGGTTTTATGTTGTCTCATCTTTTGGCATTGCCAACCTTGCCAAACATTGGGAACCCCAACATAATGGCGGCTTCGCTGGGGAATTCTGAGTACTTTCACTTTACTACATCATAAGAACTTCAGAAACCTACAATATTTGGTTAGGTTGGTAGTTAAACACTCCTATTCACACATCAACCTCTATACCATTTGTTGTGTTTCTCCCATACTCTTAGACAGAGTCTGGAAAGGGCCAGGTAGCCTCCAGATCTCACACTCTTTCAGAGGTGACATATCTGGTAAATGCCCTCCTAGTCAATCTCTGGTTAGAGTTTGCTGTGTTTGGAAGATATCCTTGAAAAGGGACATCTCATAAGCATTGTGGTGGACAGTGTACCCTCCAGAAACATCTTAAACCTTCCACCTGGCGACTCCATAATTCCTAAACGATTAAAAGACTCCACTGGTGAGCAGTAGGCCTGCTGATTATCTTGGTTTCACATAAGACTCCACTGGAAGACCAGCCTCCAGAACAACATCAGCCATAAGAGAAGTAACAAGTAGGGTTAAGTTGTTTGGTCAGAAGACAACATTCTGGCTTACAGAACCATTCATACAAGAGCTTACCCTAACCCAGACCCCCCTGAAATAGTTGATAACCCCGAGAGAATCCTCAAGAGGTCTCTTGCACCTAAAGTACCAACTATTTCCAGCCACATCCATAGAGCTAACTCTGCACCAGAAGACTTTATAGCTCTATCAGACCCACTTCTTGACCTAGGCACTCAAGACAGTTTACCGAGAACTAGGTCATTCAGTGTCCTAGACCAGCCAGACTTTGAGCTCCTTGGTTCACCACCTCAAAGTGGTAAACACCCTGGGAATAGACAGACCCCTCCATCTACACCTCCTGATATTCACTTCATCCAAAACTTGGGGCTCTGTCATCCTAAATCTGCTCAACAGACTTCTGCTGGTCCTAGCGTCCCTGTTGTCCATATACTAGCCGCTCAAGCCAACCCTTTACCTCATCAAAACATCATCATGGCAGCCTGGTATGCACCTCTGGTTTTACCTCAGCCTCTAGTACCCTTACCCAATGATTATCAATCAAAGATCCCACACTTCACTGCAAAAGAGTCTACCACAGCTCAACACCATGTAGATATGATGGAATATTCTTTTGATTACATGGAAATAGATGATGAAACAGTCAAAATGAGAATCTTTGCCCAGAGCTCAGGAGGTGATGTGAAGAAATGGTTCAAAAGCCTTCCTTTTAACAATATTCAAGACCTCCCTTCTTTGTATCAGACTTTCATAAACAAATGGGAAGTTAAGGCCAACCCTCTCCAAATCCTAGCAGAATACAAGAACCTGAAAAGAAATGTAGGAGAGAGCGTCCAAGCCTACTCTACGAGGTTTAACAGTGTTTATAATGCTCTTCCTCCACACATGAAACCTCCCCTAGGTATGGTCCTAGTGAAATATCCTGAAGGCATGGATGCTGATATGGCCTACCAGCTTAGGGAGAGGGAGTACAACACATTGGAAGACACGCAGAAGGGAGCAGTGAGTGTAGAGGCAAATTTGATTGAGAAAAAAGCTAGATTGAGAGCTGAAAAGAGGGAAACATATAGAGATGACAATGTAGCTTCCACATCTGATCCCAATTATGACCGTTTATCCAAAAACGTGGAAAAGCTGCAACAAATGATGGAAAAAATGGTTGTCACAGTTAGCAATCAGAACAGAAACCAAAATCATAACTAGAACCAGAACTTTAGAAGAAACCATGCCACTCCCAACAGACAAAAAGAATCAGATCAGCAAGTTATTCCCCCATTCCAAGAGAATTTCCTCGATGAAGATGAGGGAATCATAGAAGAGTTTGAGGGAAACACAATAAACATGTTTGAAACAGAAGATTCAATCCATAACTGTTACACAGAAGAAGATCAATCCTCACCCTCGTATTGGGATGAGGAATGGTTGGATTCTGAGGATTACCGGTTAGGATTTGAGAATGCCATGATGCAGGTCAGAGAACAATATGAACTTAGAAGAAAAAAGAACCTAGAAACTACCAAACCAAAAACCTCTGAGATTACCATCAAGAACACACCTGAGAAGACTTCTAAAGTGACTGCTGAAAGAAACAAATCGGCAACTGAGAATTCTGGAAAGAACAAAGAAAAAGACAACCTAAACATTGATAAACAAGATAAACCAACTAGCTGTACTAACACTGCAGTTAGTATTCCTGACAAAACAGTTTCTAGCACTGTACATAACGAGAATTAGCACACTGATTCAGCCACTAAGGTAGTGGTTAACAAAACAGAGTTGAACATTCCAAAGAGTCAGTCCACTTTCAATTTGGAGAGTGAGATTGCAAAAATTAAAATCTCTATCCCACTCTCTGAGCTGGCCACTCAGGATGTATATAAAGGCCAAATTTTGAAAGCATTAAATTTAGGTGAGAACAGTGACATTGTAAATCTAAGTGATGATCAGCCTGCCCTTCTGTTTGGTCCAAAGATAGAAGGAAAATTTCAGGAAGGGGTAGTTCCCCCTTTTTATACCAGTCTTAATGTCCATGATAAGATTCTCCACAATGCAATGCATGATTCTGGGGCATCACACAACCTGATGCCTAAAGTAGTGATGGAAAGATTAGGCCTAGAGATAGCCCGTCCCTATAAAGACCTATATTCATTTGACTCCAGCAGAGTAAAGTGTCTTGGCCTGATCAAAGATTTATGTGTGAGCCTTGCCCAGATTCCAGCCAAGTGTATGGTCATGGATGTTGTTGTGGCAGATGTGCCACCCAAGTATGGCATGTTATTATCAAGATCATGGGGAGCCAAGCTGCAGGGAACAATGCAGATGGATGGGGCTTATGCCACAATCCCAATCTTCGGCAAACTTAGAAGACTGTATAGAGAGGCGCAAATGAAATTCCTGGTTAGTAGCCCCGAAAGGCCTGAAAACTCTCCTTTATACTCTGTGCATACAGACCTTGACTCCTTTATCCTTTGTAATGATGAATCCCCAGAGGGGTCAGAGTCCAAAAACAGAGATACAAACAAGGAAACGGAGCCCATGGACTTTAACATAATGGCTACTCTAGACTTGGAGGAGAATGATGTAGAAAACTCAGAACAGTGCACTAAAACAAAAACTCAAAGTAGACCAGAAACAGAATGCAATCAGCCAACTAGTCACCTCTCTAATTTCCACACCCATTACAAAAAACAAAACAACCCACAGCCTGGTGCAGCCCCTATAACGCAACATAATGGCGAACCTAGCTGTAGGGAAGGAAGTGATGATAAAACAAAAAATGGACCCCTGTGGGAGATGAATTTCGATGGGTCATGTACTAGAAGAATGACTGGGGCAGGAGTGTGGATACATAACACAGAGAGTGATTACGCAGAGAGCCATGCCTGCAACCTGCACTTCAAATGTACAAACAATATTGCAGAGTATGAAGCTCTTATCCTAGGCTTAAACCTGTTGAGAAAATTAGGAGCCCGTAGGATAATTGTGCATGGGGACTCTTAGCTGATCATTAAACAGGTGAATGGTGAATATACAGCGAAACATCCTAGACTGAGAGCCTACAGGAATGACGCCATGGATCTATTGAGAACCTTTGTAGAATACGATCTGGTGTTTGTCCCTAGAGGTCAGAACGAAATTGCAAATGGGCTGGCCTGCATGGCTAGTTCGTATCATAAGCCTCCCAATGACCAACAGGTCATCATTCAGACCAAATTCAGACCTGTAGTGCCGGACAATGAAAAATATTGGCAGGTCTTTGAGGGCGATAAACAGATTGAAGATTTCCTGGTAGGCAGAAATGAGTTTGAATTTTTTGATTCAGACTCCAAATCTGACAGTAGCTGCCTAAGTGAAGAGTCCTCAGATGAGGAAGAAACACCCTGTAACATAGAAATAAACACTTTAAACGAACAGATTGGAAATCCAAACGAAAAATGTGAAAACGCAGATAGTGAAGAAGTAGAGGTGCTGCAGACCAAAGATAAGAACATACCTCGAGGTCTGGCCCCTTTAGAAGACCTTTTTGACTTTGATGATGTAGCAAAAAATCCCACAATAGAACATGTAGACTCTGATGTCGAGGAATGCAACATAGGCGCTGAAGATAAACCTAAGATGATCAAATTGGCTAAGTCCCTGCCTGCAAACATGAAAAAGAAATACATTGACCTATTCAAGGAATTCATCGATGTGTTTGCTTGGAGTTATGAGGACTTAAGGGCCTATGACACAAACATCATACATCATAAAATACCCTTGAAAGAAAATCAGAAGCCCTTCAGACAAAAACTTCGCAGAATAAACCCAAAACAATTGCCTGCAGTGGAAAAAGAGATTAAGAAGATGTATGAGGCAGGTATAACTGTACCCGTGAGGTTATCTGACTGGGTATCAAGCCTAGTGGCTGTGAGAAAGAAAACAGGTGAGATCAGATTGTGCATAGATTTCAGGAATCTGAATAGAGCCTCACTCAAAGACAATTATCCTTTGCCAAAAATGGAACATATTCTTCAGAGGGTAGTAGGTTCTAAAAGGATCTCCCTGCTATATGGTTTTTCAGGTTACAACCAAGTCTTAGTAATCCCAGAAGACCAACTCAAGACAGCCTTTACCACTCCATGAGGCACTTTTATGTATGTAAAGATGCCTTTTGGATTGATGAACGCTAGTGCAACCTTCCAAAGAGAAATGGACATAGCCTTTGCAGATGAAATAGGACACTTCATTGTCATTTACCTAGATGACATAACAGTTTACCCCAAGACCAAAGAAGAACACCTAAAACATCCGAGAAAGGTCTTTGAAAAATGTAGAAGGTTTGGCCTGTCACTAAATCCTAAAAAGACTGTATTTGGGCTACAAGAAGGAAAACTTCTGGGCCATATCATATCTGAGAAAGGGTTTAGGATAGACCCACAAAGAGTTGAGGGAATACTACAAATCACACACCCGAGAAACATAAAAGAGTTACAGTCCTTCATTGGGAAAATCAACTTCCTCAGGAGGTTTATCCCCAACTTAGCTGAACACCTTAGGAATATGACCAACATGTTAAAGAAAGGTGCAGGGGTTAGGTGGATTGTCGAAGCCAAGAAATCTTTTGAATCAGTGAAACTTGCACTCACCCAGGCTCCTATCCTAATCAGCCTAGATTTCTCAAAGAATTTCCTGATTTTTTCATTTGCTTCCAAACATACGATAGCTACAGTTCTACTGCAGAAAAATCCAGAGGGAATGGAGCAACCCATTTCTTTCTTCAGCAAAGCACTCATGGATGCACCCTTGAAATAAAACATAATGGAAAAATAGGCCTCTGCTCTGATTAAAGCCTTGAAAGACTTTAGGGTGTACATACTGCATTCCCACACCATATCCTATGTACCAAATATAGTGGTTAAAGACATCTTGTCACAAGACCTAGATGGGAAGAGGGGCAAATGGATTGTTGTGATTTTAGAATACGACCTTGAGATAAAACCCACCAAACTAATCAAAGGTCGGGGCTTAGCTCGACTAATGGCTGAATCAAATCTACAAGCCCTTGACATTAACATGGTAGATGCCTTGGATGAGCAGCAGAGACTGCCTGATCCCACGATAGAAGAAAAGTTTCAGAGCTCTCCTTGGTATTCTGACATTTTGTATGTGCTTACACACCTCAATGCCCCTCCTGAACTATCAAGGACCAAGGCCAGATTCTTAAAGCTAAAGGCCAGAAGCTATTGCATAATGAATGAAGGCTTATACTAGAAAAATCCAAATGGCCTATTGCTTAAATGTTTGCATGAGTCTGAAGCAAAAAAGATTAAACAAGAATTCCATACAGGAGAATGTGGAGGTCACCTGAACTAGAAAGCCACTGCAAAAAAAATACTCAGAGCTGGCTACCATTGGCCTACACTCTTCAACGATATCCACAAGATGATAATTGCCTGCCACAAATGCCAGATTTTTGAAGGCAAAAGAAAACTCCTCCCCTTACGTCTACAACCCATCACTGTTGAAGGTCCCTTTATGCAATGGGGCCTAGATTACATAGGAGAAATTCATCTTGCTTCCTTTGCACAACACAAATGGATCTTAACAGCCACGAACTACTTCACTAAGTGGATAGAGGCCATACCTACTAGGAATGCCACAGATTCAGTCATCATTAGGTTCCTAGAAGGTCATATCCTCTCTCGGTTTGGTTGCCCAAGGAAAATAATCACTGATAATGCTGCCGCTTTTGGATCCAAGAAAATGGTTGATTTTTGTCACAGGTATCAAATAGAACTCTGTCATTCAACTGCCTATTACCCTCAAGGTAATGGATTAGCTAAATAATCAAACAAGAGCCTAGTGAACATCATCAAAAAGTTGTTGGAAGAGAACAAAAAGTCATGGCATAACAAGTTAGTGCATGCTTTGTGGACTGACATGCTTACAACAAAGAAATCCATTGGCATGTCACCATACCAGCTTGTCTATGGAACATAAGCAGTGTTTCCTACCAGTTTGGGTATACCAGTTATCAAACTTGTCCAAGAGATCCAGACAGAAGAAGACAACATGGTTAGGAGGATAAATCAAACAATTCATCTCCAGCAAACCAGGGAAGAGGTCTATAACAAAGCTATCAAAGTTCAGGAAAGTATAAAGAATTTGTTTGACAAGAGAACCAAAGCCTCTGATTTCAAAATCGGAGATAAAGTTCTGAAGTGGGACTCAAGGAGAGAGGACAAAGGAAAACATGGTAAGTTTGACAGTTTGTGGCAAGGTCCCTACATCATCCAGGCCACCGTGGGTCCAAATGCCTTCTTTCTACAAGAGTTAGATGGTACAGAGCTGTTCGGGGGTCCTGTCAATGGCAGGATGCTCAAACACTACTTCTGCTGATTTCCAATTTCCAGTGTTCATTTCCATTGTACATACCATTGTAGTGTTTGTTTAAAAAAAAAAAAAAAAGGGAAAAGGAGAGGTTCAGACATGCTCAAAACATGAACCTCTGGAGTGCAAAAGATTGGCTCTAACATGATCAAAACCTGAGCCAAAGAAAGTAAAGATAGCTAGTTCAAACATGCACAAAACCTGGACTAGAAAAGAAAAAAGAGGAATCAGCTCTAACAAGCCCAAAGCCAGAGCTGAAATGAAGAAGAGAAAGTGACTCTAACAAGCTCAAAACTTGAGTCACAAAAAGAAGAAGGATGTTTCGAACTTCAGATTTCAAGCCTTCAAAGTTTTGTTTTCAGTTTTCTGCAAAGTTTTTGTCCATGTGCAACTGTCTTTATGCCTTGGATCCACAGCAAACTAGACTGTCTAATCCTAGTTTGACTGTTTTTAAATTTCTGTTGTAGAATATAGAGAAGAAATCTGTTGGACTGTTTAATCCCAGCAGATATTAGATTAGGTAGAGAAACATATGGGACCAACAGTTTAATCTGGTCTCATGGAGTAATAAGGGTAGACTTAGAATAGGTTTATTTTCTGTTTATAAAATAAATGATGCAAAGGGTCTGCTAGCTCAAATGCACCCTAGAAGAAGAAAAAATGCTAGGATTGTAGGATGGGCAGGTAGATTGTCTGGGAATGTTTCTACTAAATTGATGTCCTCATAATTATGGCAGCTGAAAATCGAAGAAGAAAGATGGCTCAAGCAACAGGCATCTGGCCTACTCCAAAGATCTATTCTCTGAATTCTTGACTCCTTCAAGAAGAAGCCATCCCCATGTGGAGCCACTGTTAGCCCCCTATAAATTTTTTGACAAGCAAAGCAGGGGGCTAAATTGCTGTTGAGCCTTCAAGGAATGCATCTCCCCTGAAGACACATCATCCTTGAAGTCTCCTGTGCCTTTGCCTTTGATAAAATTCCCTCTGATGACTCCCTTTATAGGGTCTCACTGATTGCAAAAGCTGTCCTCCAAACGCCTACATTTATCCCTTGTATCACTGCAAAATATCCCTTTTCAATCCGTTTTTTCCCTTTGTTAAACTTCCCCTGTTCACCCCCAAAATCCCCTCAAAACCATACTCACACCCCTGGTGTGGTGTTGTCTCCCCTTATTTCCCCTATCATTACCCTTTGTTGGCCTGAAAATACACTAAAAATGGCCCAAAAACCATATTCTCCATATGTGGGCCTAGCCCCTTTCGGCCAAACCCCTGCACCTTTCCCACCATGTGACCGCGGCACTGGAACCACCTGCCAGCCCGAAAAGCGCGTATCTCAAACCCATAAAGGCGCGTTGCAAACCGTCGATCTGTATAGATCGGACGGTCGTCGCATCCCCACAACGTCTGCCGTTCACTCAGTTTGTCGCCCGTTCATGGCCTCATAATCGTTCATTTGCCCGCCAGATCAACGGTCATAGTTTACCCGCCCCGGTGGTCCCCGCGCACTGTTCTAAAACCGACGGTATCTATCGCACCACCTTTGGAGGGTCGGCGGTATTTCTTATTTCGCAGCGATTCCACTCATCAAACGATGCATGGTAGTGGCACTGTTTCAAAACCGCCCGCCCATCGCGCGTTATTGTTCAGCAGAAGACACATAGCGATATGCATATCAGCCATCCGATCTAGGGTTTCCCATCCAACGGTGATCGCTCCATAAAGATGCGCGGAGGTTAAACCGAGGCAGCCGTACCTCGGGCCCACTGTCCATCGCCCCCGACGTGTTCCCCACCGTCGATCTTCTCCTGAGATCGGACGGTCCAGATCTTTTCACATACCCGCCGTTGACTGTCCCCCGCCATGTCACCAGTACACATGTTTCATCGTACATTTGTCGTCCCTTCATATATACTCCATTCCAACGTCGATATTTAAGGTTTTCATTTGATTTCCCATCTGCGCCATCTTCCAACTGTATTTCCCACTGTTTCCACCACACTGCAAGTCTTCCACAACATTTTTCGCCACCTCACCAGTTTGCATGGCCATTCTCATCATCCCCGTTGCATCCACCACCTCCATCGTGATTTTCTTAACAGGTTTTCATGTTTTGCAGGGTTATCAGAGGTGAGAGCCGCCATGATTACATAGTCTTTATTACAGCGGCCAGAAAATGCAGAAAGGACCGTGTGTAGAGTAACGAAGCAAAGCCTAGGAAGGTGATTGATATGATCGCCATCTAAAGAGCTGGGTTAAACTCTGAAATACCTCTCCGGCGACATTAAGGCTCGGATTGCATAAACAAAGACAGTACGGGAGCAGCAGAGAGCTCGAGGCAAGAAATAGAAGATTTTTGAGCTTTTTTCAGGGATTTTAGAAGGCAAAGGTACCAGTTCAAAGACATTATGGATTGTGTGAAAGACCTAGCGTGCAGAAAACAATGCTATCAGGGTTTCAAATCAGCAGAATGTTTCTTCCTGAGCAAGGACACGATACACATTATTTTTCAGTCTACGTTGTGTCCAAGCGAAGTTTTCCTCCCCCTACAGTAGTCCTATGCTACCAGAAGCGTTTGTTGCACAATATGGCAGATCTTAGCGTCTTGATTCTAAGTTTTTGTTTAATTCACCAGAAGGACTACAAAATACTGCAGCCAAAGTACGTCAGAGACATACCGGAGTAAATGGAAGCCTGGAGAAGACCACTCTTTCACCCAAAGAGTGTCATGAGTAAATGCACAGAATTTAAATAGAATGGGCCTCGACCCTCTTCCTTTTTCGGAGTTTTAATGCTGCATTTAGTTTTCACCTACCTTCTTCGCTCCACTGGAGCTATAAATTCATGAAGAAACTCATTGTAAGGTTGTTGATCAGTTATTTGAGAATTACAAGCTGTTTCTTTTGAGACAAGGTCTCTGTGTAAAGTTGTAAGATAGGCTGTGGAAGATGTTTTCATCAGAGCATCAGCTGTCAGCAATGTTGTACTAACTGTGTTGCTTAATAAGAAAAGTGATTTCTTTGGGACTCTGATTCAAAGTAGTGTGGATATATTCCTATCTCTACATGTTTATATAATTCACGATTTTCGTTTCTCTGACTGCTTTCAATGTAATATTGATACATTTTCACCCTTATTAGTACCTGCTGTTTCGCTTTCCTCCTTGCCTTGATGTTTTCATCAATTGTGGTATCTAAGAATTGATTTCAGTTAATTTAACCAGTGTGGTGGATGTTATTGCCTACTCTCTGATGTATGAATTAAATGAATCTGTTCTTAGGTGTTCTTGTTAGGATTTAGATGGAAGATTTGGGAACACTGGGGATTAGAGTTAACCCTGTCCACTAGGATCCTGTAAGCACTAGTCAACTTACTAAAGATCCCTGCCGAGGCCGGCTACTGAGAGTTCAAAGTCTCTCTCTGATCTCAGGTCTTTAACTTCGTGTTCTAATTTGTATTGTTTTCCCCTCCCCTACCATTCCATACCACACTATCATCTTTAAGATCCAATGTTTTAGATGACTAGCCCAACTGGAAGCCTGCATATTGATTAGCAAGCAAATCCTTTCCTGACTCCATTTCCCAATGGTTTTGAATTCTCCCTGAAATGCCTCACCTCTGCCTAAATCCTCTTTGCTCAGCCATGTCTTACATTGAACCCTTCTTTCCTGATGACCAACAACCAAACAAACAATCAAACAAACAAACCCCGAGCCTTATAACTATCCTAACATCTTAAAACTAAGCTTCAAAGACATAAACCTTTGCTTGCATAGAGAGATCCCTCTCTGGACCCAGGAGGGTTAGATCCTGAGGTCTGAAAGTGGTTTTATGTTGTCTCATCTTTTGGCATTGCCAACCTTGCCAAAACATGGGAACCCCAACAAATACCATGGGTGAATTAATACCATGGGTGGATCTCACTTACAATATCATGAGTAAATACCATCGGTGAATGAATACCATGGGTGGATGCCACTTAAAATACCATGGGAAAATTTCATGGGTGGATAAATACCATGGGTGGATGAATACCATGGTTCGATGCCATTTACAATACCATGGGTAAATTCAATGGGTAGATGAATGCCATGGGTGGATGCCATTTTCCATTCGGATCATTCCTCCCTCATTAAGAAGCAATGGTCCCCATTGCGTGAAATTCCCTCCTGAGAAGGCTTTATTGAATATGAAGAGCCACTTAAGAGAAGGGTTTTGTGTGGTTAACCCATAACCGTGATGAATGAATATCTGAGGATAAAGATACCCTATAATGTTTGTGACCAACTGTGATATTGATAGTGCGCGGCCTAGCAAATGGAATTTAATGAAGTGTGGGTTTGTGGATGACCCATAACCATGACAAACGAAAATCTGAGGACAGAGATACCATGTAATGCTTGTGACCAACTGTGATGCTAATAGTGTACGGCCTAGAAAATGGACTTTAATGAAGTGTGGGTTTGTGGATGACCCAGAACCATGACAAATGAAGATTCGAGGATAGAGATACCCTGTAATGCTTGTGACCAACTTTGATACTAACAATGTGAAACCTAGAAAATGGACTTCGATGATAAGGATTTTGTGTAGTTGACCCATAACCGTGATGTTGACTATTGCTGAAGTAGCAGGTACCTACATATACTGGGGTGGGAGGGCACGTCTCCAAAGAACCCAAGTCAGATGATGCTATCCTGAAACTGATGAGTGTGAAGGAGGTGCCTACTAAAGCGGGGTGGGAGGGCACGTCTCCAAAGGGAACTCGCTCTGAATGTTTCTCTAAATATAAAATCTAATTTAAAATGGGCATAACTCAGTCAATATAACTCGAAATCTTTATCATAACCTATTTTTGGAAACATAATGACCATTCTGCATCTTCTGGCATGATTGAAATCCCCATCCGGACACTATGGAAACTCATGTTCACGTTGCAACTATCCTGCCATCACAAAATTTATGAAGAAAAAAAATAGCTGATTTTAAATCAGTCATAACTCCCTCGTCTGGACTTCGATTCAACCGATTTTTTTTTTTGAAATCACGTGATTTTTCAAGGGGAGCTCATATATATAATCATTTATCTGAAATTCTACACTATAAACTGCAAAAAAATGACAGGAGAGCCGTCATCCACGAATTGTCATCAATTTCTGCAACACCGTTTATTTTAAATCAGCAATATCTCATTCATCCAGACTTTTATTCGACTGATTTTTTTTTTTTGAAATTAGCTATTTTTCGCAAGGAATCTAGATATGCTTTTTTTTTTCTTTTTTTTTTCTTTTTTTTTTACTGAAAATTTTACACCAATATTTTCAGATATTCTCTACAAACTCACCGCCCAAAATTCCTGCAAAAAAAATGAAAATAAAAAAAACAAAAATTCTTCCCGCTTTGCTCAAGAAAGTGCTCCGTGGAGGTCGTGGAACTTGCATGGAGTTTGCTGAATATGGCTACAAAATGTTGAAATGAGAATGTGCTTCAAACCCTCATTCCCATGGATTCGTAACCTTAGTCTGATACCACTCATCCAGATCTTGGGGGGAGGCCCCCAAGATCTAAAAAAATGAAATGGATCTTGGGGAGGGGGGGGGGGGGAGAGGCCCCCAAGATCTAAAAATTTGAAATGCCAAAAAACGGTGAGAGAGGAGAACACATAGTAAAGAAAACCACAAAGAAACATTTTATTAAAATGGAGAATAATTGTAGAAGCTACAACCCATAGGTAAATTCCATGGGTGGGTAAATACCATGGGTCAATCTCACCTACAATATCATGGGTAAATACCATTGGTGTATGCCACTTAAAATACCATGCGTAAATTCCATGGTTGGATGAATACTATGGGTCGATGCCATTTACAATGCCAGGTAAATTCCATGGGTGGATGAATACCATGGGTTGATGTCATTTACAATACCATGGGTAAATTCCATGGGTGGATGAATACTATGGGTCGATGCCATTTACAATGCCAGGTAAATTCCATGGGTGGATGAATACCATGGGTTGATGTCATTTACAATACCATGGGTAAATTCCATGGGTGGATGAATACCATGGGTGGATGAATACCATGGGTTGATGTCATTTACAATACCATGGGTAAATTCCATGGGTGGATGAATACCATGGGTGGATGATGTCATTTACAATACCATGGGTAAATTCCATGGGTGGATGAATACCATGGGTGGATGCCATTTTCCATTCAGATCATATATATATGTTTTTATCCTCGAGGGACCATTCAAACTTAACAATAAGGCTCAAAGACATTACAACAAAGTTCATCATGTCACTTGTGGGAATTGAACCTGGGTAGGGAGGATAAGAATCATTCTTCCAAGCCACCTGAGATAAGCCCAATTGACATTATATTATTAATTATAATCATATATATTATAGTAATAATGTAAAAACATATTGCTAAAGGGCTTTGAATTGACGGTGAATGGGTGTATTATTAAGTAATGCCTTGCAAAACGGTCACCAGTACAAATACCACCATGGGTTAGCCGACCTTATATATATATATAATAAAAATAAATAATAAATATAATTTTAAAAGACATATTTTTTTAATAAAGGACACAAGACCTTGTTTCATTTTTTTCTCCATGAGAAATATCTTTATATTCCATATGAGCAATATGCATGTTTTAGTCCTCAACGCACTACTCAAATTCATTACAACAAAGCTCATCATGTCACTTGTTGGAATTGAACCTAGGTTGGGGAGGATAGCATCATTCCTTCCAACCACCCAAGATAAACCCAATTGACAAGCCTCTTTAAATTATATATATGGATCACCCAATTGTAAAAGTATTATTCATTTATCTCTTATTCAAATATACATTTATATTCTCTTTTTCAATCCAATTAAAAGTCTATATCGGTAAATTCTTCCACTACATTGATATTAGAGCCATACAAGATTGTATGCCCCTCATTAGTCGAACAATTTACTACAACGTTGTTACCTTACAACAATTCATCCATATAACCATATTACAACATCCACCATGGTATATCCATCAGCAGTTATTTCTATAGTACCAATGATGTTTGTTGCACAATTTCCTCTCACATCATTTTCTACACACCCTTGCAAGCAAGTCATACACCTTATAGTCATTTGTACACTTATGTAGATTATTTGTACAAAAATTTTAGAGAAATTGTAAACTGAGGTATCCTTACTATCTACATCGTGGTCAAATTGTTTTCTAAAGGAGTCATCAATGAAAAATAGGGTCCAAAAACAAAAATAACTAAATAATTATGGAGCCGCAAGGAAGACATGACGTTTATGAAAGCACA
Organism: Pinus albicaulis; assembly: GCA_034641835.2. NCBI lineage: Eukaryota > Viridiplantae > Streptophyta > Pinopsida > Pinales > Pinaceae > Pinus > Pinus albicaulis. The sequence goes on along the minus strand of CM076578.1, from coordinate 1,439,105,208 downwards.
TCTAGATAGCATTGATGAGGGCATGGAAAATCAACAGGAAGAATTAAAAGAAATGATCACCAAGGAAGGAAGAGAACATAAAAATATGTTGGAAATATTAGACAATACATCACACAATATAATTATAGAAATAAGACAAGAGAAAATTGCTAGAGAGGTATCAAATAGTGAGAATACTAGTAGGTTCAATAAAATAATGGAAATATTGGACAAAATTGCACCCATTGCTTCACCATTTTCAAGTCAAGAAGAACAAGAGTTATATTTATTAGGGAATACAAGCTACCCAATATTTCAAGATAGAGATTACGAAAACATTAAAAAATAAGTATTGAAATATGACAAGAAAAACCATAGAGGATCCATAATCTTAGTTAACAAAATGAAGGGTGTCTTTTAATTGAATTCCACACTCAATGAAAAAAAAAAAAAAAAAAAATTTAAATATATAAATATATATATATATATATATATATATATATATATATATATATATATATATATATATATGACAGTCTCCAATCATTTGGAAGGAGAAGCTTATGCTTGGTTCTTATGGAGGTCCAGGAAATGTGATACTCAGTCCCATTGGCAAAACTTCATTGTTTCATTATTAAAAAGGTTTTGTGACGAAGAAGTGGATGGTGTTTATATCGAGTTCACTATTTTAAAACAAAAAGGGCATTTGAATAACTATAAGCATTATTGGGAGGTCATGGAAACTAAGTAGAATGGTATCTCAAATAAACAATTACTAAAATGTACATTGGTGAATTAAATGACTACATCCAAAGTGAAACAAAACTATGGAGGCCCAAAACTATTGAAAACGCCATACATGTAGCAAAATTAATTGAATAGAAAAATAAAGTCAAAAAATATACACTATCCCATGTGAAGGATGATGATAAAAAGTAATGTTAAGATATATACAAGAAATAGGTAAACAAGTGTAGATGTGTTGCTTGAGATTTCTAGAAGTAAACTATGTGAAGCTTTGGAAACATTGAAACATCCAATGTTTCGAGTAGACACTCCACATCGGGGACAACTAAAGCTTTAATCACGAGTAATTAGTGCTGATGAAAAAATATAAAGGGGAATTTTAGGGATAGCCATTAGAAAACTAAATTAATTTAAAAACGAAGTTGTTGATAATTAAGTTTAATTTATCCCAAAAAATTAATTGTGAAATCCAAGAGCATAACTGTAGCCATTGAAATTAAAGATTAAATAAAGTCAAATTTCTTACTTAATGTGCGAGAAAATTAGAAAATAAAAAGAGGATAAAGAATGGATAAGGTTTCCCATAGGGCTTTAGATTGATGGTGAATAAGTGTACATAGTTAAGGCACTCCTTGCAATAAGTCACTATTTCAAATACCTCATGGGTGGTCCCACCAAAATAACCTTAAAAAAAATAGATAAGGTTTACAACCAAAGCAAATAATAAAAAATAATTGTAAACTAAAGGAATTTGAGACAAGTGATCATATGGGCACAAATGTAGTAATCCAAAATTGTACAAGTATGGTGAGGAAAAATAATTTGACACTTTCATCATTGACTTTGATGAAGAGGGTAAAATGAAGGAAAACAACTGTGATAGATGTGGTAAGAATTGGACTCAAGTCATAGGCATGCATCTAATCACTCACAATATTGCAAATTATAGATAGAAAGGAAGTAGAGATTTTCACTGAAGAAGGCATGCTCAAATTTGATATGGATGATGTTGGGTATGTGTTATACTCTTTGCACAACTAGTTCTATGAGTGATTCATATGTGCTAAGTGTAATAGGGGGTCACAGGGGGGTGGAAACCCCCCCATCCGGGGAGGTCGTTGGGAGATGAGGCCCACAAGAATCAAATTTGGGTGGTTTTTTGCATCAATTTTTGGCAATTTGTGGTACATAAATTTCGCTCTTGGCAGTTTTATGGCACATTGTGGTTCAACCCGTGGCTTTCTAATTATGGTTAAGGAATTAAGGTTGTAATTTACTACAAGCCAATGGATTAGTGGTATTGGATGTCACGAGATCATATATATTGTATTAAAAATAATTAAGTTGATTGATAACATAAAATTAGAAGTGTGCCTCTAAATGTTTTGTTGGTTTTCTCAGTTTGGGTTTCTAGGGTAAATCTCTGTGTAATAGATGTTTGCCATTGTTTTACATTTTTGTTCGTTAAGAAGTTGTGTATGCATTGTATTTTTATGTAAGAATTAAACTTATAAATGAAAACTCATTTAAGGTGTCATTAGAAATAATCATGTACACTAGGAAAACACATAACACTACAAGGAAAAGACCCTCTAGTGGATGTTTTTGAGGAACCCCATATAAAAATACCCCAGGCATCTGTTTCTAGCGGAGGTTCCTAGAGGAGGTTGGCGGGCGGAGGTTTTTGGGGATGTATTTCCTCCGGTGCTCTTATCACCTAAAAACGCACCGGTGCGTTCAAGACGACATAGCACCAGTGTGGTTAAAAATTTGGTACACCGAACACCGTGCGCTCCGTACACACACGCCTGGTGCATTGTAATTCTGTAGAGTACCTGTACTTTACATAACTTTTGCACCGGCGTGGAATCAAGAAAACGCACCAGGGTGTCCATAAAACGCGCGCACCTATAGATGGTTAAATAACAAAAATAAAGGCAAAAAAACCGCATAAAACATTGGCACACCGGAAACCGTGCGCTCCGTACACACCAGCCCGGTGCCTTTGATTAAGTAACAACACAGGTGCATGTCAAGCTGTCAGCACCGGTGTCTCATAAAAAGCGTGCAGAACAGAAACAGCCCGGGGTGGAATGAGTGAAATGCACCGGGGCCCCATAAATGCTGCGCACCAGAAAAGGGTTAAAAAACAAAGTTACGCCCAAAAAACCGCACAAATCATTGGTTCACCTGACATCGTTCCCGGTGCGTCTTATTACTGTAGAGCACTGGTGCATTACTTCTAAGTCACCTCGATGTCTCATAAAAAGCGCGCGGAACAGAAACTGGCCAGTGCAGAATTACTGAAATGCACCAGGGCTCTAGTAATACCGCGCACCGAAAAGAGTTAAAAAAAAAAAATTACGGCAAAAAAACCACAAAAATCATTAGTTCACCGGACAATGTTCCCGGTGCGTCTTATTACTATAGAGCACTGGTGCGTTACTTCTAAGCCGCCCTGGTGTCTCGTAAAAAGCGCGCAGAATAGAAACCGCCCGGTACAGAATCACTGTAACGCACCGGGGCTCTAGTAATACCGCGCATCGGAAAAGGGTTTAAAAAACAAAATTACGGCCAAAAAACCGTAGAAATTATTGGTTCACCGGACAACGTTCCCAGTGCGTCTTATTACTGTAGAGCACCGGTGCGTTAACTCTAAGCCACTCCGGTGTCTCATAAAAAACGCACGGAACAGAAAACCGCCTGGTGTGAAGTGACCGAAACGCACCGGGGCTCCAAATTCCGTGCATCGGAAAAGGTTTAAAAAAAAAAAAATTACGGCCAAAATACCGCACAAATCATTGGTTCACCGGACAACGTTCCCGGTGCGTCTTATTACTGTAGAGCACCGATGCGTTACCACAAGGCCGCCCCGGTGCCTCCCAAATGCGCGCGAAAATAGAAACCGCCAAGGGCGGCATAGTCGAAACGCACCGGTACGCCAGTAAAAACCTCGCGCACCGGAACAGAGTTAAATAAAAAAAAAATTACGGCCAAAAAACCACATTTTTCACTTTTGTCAATGCTACAGAGCTCTCAAGCACTAGTGCAAGTTATCCTTGTTTGAGCCGCACTGACATCCGTGCTCCCATTGCACTTATTACATGCACTACTGCTGTGCATTCCCACCAATCCTACAGCTTGAATTTTATAAAACAGTTGACAAATTTTCTTTTGCAAATTGTACAGCCAATATGCCTCCTCGACGGGTAAATGTACAGGTATTTTTCTTGTTTTTCCATAATTAAACCTTTTAGCGGATTAGAATTTGAAAAAACCCTAAAATTAAACATTAAAAAAAAAAAGATTTGTCGCGCGATGCGCTCGAGCCGTTCGGCTCACACCGGTTTGCGGTGTTGCCTGTAAATTTAAAGGCTGCACCGCAACCGGTGCTGACTATATCCGCATTGGTTCCAACATGGTACCGCGTGCCACACCATGTTATTTTAAAAAAAATTAAAAAGTGTGGTGCGGTCGGTTACCAGGCCGCACCGTTGACAATGGTGTATCGTGGCAACTCGGTGTGTTGACGGACTTACCAGCCCTAGGGCGGGTAATGTTTTCAGTGCACCATAACTGCAATTTGAAATTGTCAACGGTTCGGTCTGGTAAACCGGTGCTAAGGGAATCCGCACTGATTTCGAGGCGGATACCACAGGTGCACCGTGTTACTTAAATTTCTTTAAAAAGAGTGGTGCGGTAGGCTATCTGGCTGCACCGTTGACCTAGGTCAATTGTGGTGGAGCGGTGCATTGACTGAAATAACCGCCCCAGGCCAGCTAATTTTGTTAGCGCACGGCTTACCGTATTTGGCCTAGGTCAACGATGTGAAATCTTAAAATACCGCACCGACGACTATGTACGGTAGCAGGAGAGCAGTGTGTTGACTTAGTTATAAGCCCCGGGTGGATAGTGAAGTTAGCGCACTGGCTTCCTGACACTGCATGTAGTGAATGGTGCGCTAAAAACATTTTCTGGAGCACCGCTTCTGGTGCGGTCCATATCATGTGGTGCACCGTATCTGGTGCGCTATGTGGTGTGACGCATCGGGACCAGTGCTTGACTGTGTTTTTGGCGCACCGAATCTTGTTTTATTTATTTTTCAAAAAATAAATATATACTTATATTTGTAAATACATGTGTCATTTAATAAAAAAATTGTGTTTAATATGTCAATCATTCAGAGACGTGAAAAGAGAGAAGAGGGGCAACAACAACAACAACAACAGGCGGAACAGTATAACATGGTTCGCCTGTGGGAGGCAAGGGAGAGGGAGAGAGATGCGTACCCTCGCCTTATTACAACAGCGACGCAGGGGCTCCTTAGGCAGGTAGGCCTCCTCAAGTTTTATGAGGAGGCTACTTCCCTAAAGTCCCATAGTTTGTTTTTGAGACATCTTATCCGAAGGTGGAATGCCCAGCAACAGGCTTTATGGGTTTGTATCAACCAGTGGTACACGCCCACTAAGGAGAATGTATATTTTATTACAGGGCTATCGAGGAGAGGGGTGGATTTTCCCTCATTCCCCGAGGTTCCAGTTGGCTGTGTGGCAGGGAGTCAGTTAGTTTACTCCCAGAGATACATTGGAGAAAATTTATTATCTCCTGCAGAGTTTCAGGTCGCTGGAAGGCAGTTACGTATTGGTGCGTTTGGTCATGAGGAGGTCCAGTGTCTCTCACTTATCATTTCGACCATTTCGCACAACACCAGTGACGGGAAACACATTAGTTGCCAGCTTTTATATTAGTTGATTCTTTACTACAACAACCACGACTTGTCAGGTGGTCTGCCATTTTTTTGCGGCAGTTATGTACAACATTAGATAGATGTCGTGCTCATGCATAAGGGAGGGTCAACTTCCCTTTTGCTTCAGAGATTTTATTTTTTATTTTTTGAGAGTTTTCCAAAGACGAGGCCTTATTTTCTTCGGCAGCCTCGTAGGCCAATTACTGAGGCACGTATGCACATGTGGGGGCAGATGATGCCCAAGAGGGAGGAGACTCTTTTTCCAGCGAGGATATCAGATGATGCACTGGAGTTGCTAGCCAGTATTGATGAGCATCCCTTCATTTTGGTCCCCTGTCCTTATGTGGGGTTGGATTGGTGAGGGTGTGCCAACATCCTCTTCACAGCTGATGAGCCGCCAGATGATAGAGGTAATATTACTGTTTTATTTAAATTTATTCTAACATGTTCTTTAACTTGTTTTTATTAAATTGTGTAATAAAATCCTCTAATTATTGTTGTGTACTTGTATATATTTTGTAGACATTGGCTCTTTTGATGGCGAGGAGATGCCGCCACCACCACCTGATCCAGGTGTGGATCCTCAAGATGAGGATTAGGGCATGCCAGATATTTTCGAGGATCATCAGGAGGCCGGTCGAGATCAGAGACCTGCTCCTGTTGGTGCGTCGGTGTGCAGTCGACGTCTTAGTGATGCTAGATACAGGATGGAGTTGGGCGACCAACTCATTGCATTGATTGTTGAGGCGGGCATCAGGCCCGCTGATTTCAGAGACATAGAGGCCGATGACAGGCTATCACGGATGTGGAGAGACATGCCACGTGACATGTACAGCCTGATGCGGCATGTCGTAGGAGTTACGAAAACTTTAACGTGACTAACGAGGACTGTTGCACGTTACGATCAAGCCACAACACATGATGGACAGTCTGCGAGGCACAGGGTACCATCATCTCATGATCGTTCACAGCCACTAGATTTGCATGAGCCTCCACTAGCATCTACTAGCAGTCACCATGGAGATGAGGCTAGACCATCGACCACTTTACTGATATTGATGTTGTACTACCACTAGCTGATCCATGACATTTATATTACAGTTGTATATTTTTAACATTATTCAGTTATATATATATATATATATATATATACATATATATATATATATATATATATATATATATATATATATATATATATATATATATATATATATATATATATATATATATATATATATATATATATATATATATGGTCCATGTATTTTATGTTCATGTTGCAATTGTACTTAATTTACATGTTGGTGATCATCATGATGTGTATGTTGTTAGGTCATGTTAGATATGTTCATTTAATGTGCAGCTTGCAGATAGATGTGTATGTGATAGCATGAGATGTATATTTGACATGAGATGTATATTTGATGTTTGTGTTGTACTGATGATGTTAATATATAATGTTAATTGTGTTTGTTAGATGGTCATGATCACGATGATGCAGTTAATGATTTTGAATGTGCTTTTTAGTCAAATATGATGTTTGTATGATGGTTATCATGAACGTGATGTTTATTAATTAATTTAATACCAAATGATCATGAAATTGTAAATTTGTAATATTTGTATTTCTAATTGTATTTAAAATTCTAAAATTGTAATTGTAATGGTATATATGTAAATTTCTAAAATTGTAATTGTAATTGTAATTTTTAAAATTGTAAAATTGTAAAATTGTAATTGTAATTGTAATTTTTTAATTTGTAAAATTGTAATTGTATATATGTAAAATTCTAAATTGTAATTGTACATGAAATTGTAAAATTGTAATTGTCATTGTAATTGTAATTGTAATTGTATGTAAAATATTTGTAAAATTTTAATTGCATTAATGTGAAATGAATTTATTAAAATTTTTAAATTTTTAAATTTTTAATTTTTAAATAATTTTAAAATAATAAATCTAGAATAATATGATTTATTGTAACATAATAAAGTTTAGAAAATAATGTAAATAAATTCATGTACTTTAGAATTATAATTATTTTATTATGATCTTAGTTACAAAAAAAAGAATTAATTTATACAATACGCCATTGTTTTCGAGATCAACATAATACCAAATTATCAAGTAAATTATTGATTTTAACATTAACACAATGCAAATTACCAATTAATTCAAAATACATATTATATTAATATTTCGAAAAAACCATCTTAAAAAGTATAAATATTGATGAAATAACACATGTACCATATCACTCTCGGTTCTCATGATCACCCTCATTATCTTCTAGCTCGCATGGCATGATAACACTATTGTTCTCAAAAATATGTTTTGATCTAGGGTCATGTGTCAATACGAACCACCAATCCCTATTCAACACATCTGGATAAAAAAACACTTGGTTGCAGTGTTTAGGGAAAACATAGGGCTCCTTAGCTTCATTCCACATCTTTCTAGAGTTGATACATATCAACCTACTATCGCGATCTTCCTTTACATTATTCCGATCAAAGGTGTCCCACCACTTGCACCTAAAAATAACACATTGGAAAGAAGAAAAATCCACTTCAATGATCTCTTGTATCTTTTCGACGTAACCTAACGTCCCTCGTACTAGTTGTTGGTCACGGTGGCTAGATCGACTAGATTGATTGAACTCGACTTCCACTCCATAGTCTTTTGTGATGTTTCTAGCATCGACATTTACTGCGCGAAAATGGTGTCCATATGCCCACATAGATGGGAACAAATGCACTTATTATAAAAAAGTTAAAAAAATCATAGTGTCATGTGTCTTATAAATAATAATCCAACAGTAGTTAAAATATGAAATGTAGATGTCTTAATATAAGTTTCAAATTTACATATAAATTAAAAAGATTATTACCGAGTTGCTGCACCCAATCCCTATGTTTAGCACATCCTCTTCAGCATGCGGGTAACGACTGGTAGCACCGCATTTCTCTCTGACTTGGTCAACAACCCAACTGTTGGGGCATATTTTTAGCAGATTTTCTTTTAAACGATCAGGATAAGGCACACTTCTACCATTCAACCGTTTGAATTCTTTCCTGTCACTATCCCATTTCATCCTGTTTTGTTTGTACAATGCGACCCATGGTTGTGTCGCTTCAAAATTGCAAAGAATGAATTTATTGATTGCTTCAATTTCTGCATTCGTCGATGAAATCAAACCAACATTATATAGTACTTAGAGATCAAAATATACACTATATCGAAGTTCAACATGAATATTATTTACTTTTTGTAAATTTGAAAAATTATAAGTCGCTTACTCTTTATCAAGCGCTTTTTTCCACTCATTTGGAGAAACTCTCCTTCTCTTTTGTCTTCATCCATTTGATCGTCCCAAATCACTGCACCTGGTCTGTTGTCGATCTGCTTGATGTACTCACTGGCATAGTATAAATACTCATACGATATGTACTCCTCTGCCATAGATCCCTCGGGTTTTTCCCTTTGTCGAACAAAACCTTTCAGTTTCTTCATGTGCCTCTCTAAGAAGAACATCCAACGACAAGAAACAACCCCAACTAATTCAACCTCATCTACCAGGTGGATTAGAAGATGAACCTGTAAGTCCATGAAACTTGTTGGCAGTTCCTTCTCAAACATACAAACAATCTCAACTATCTCTTGATGCCACCGTGGAATGCTAGCCACATGAATCTCCTTTGACGTGATCCAACATACAAATGTAGATAATTTAGATATGGCACGTCCTAGGTCTTGAAGGAATTCATGTTTCACACACCCACGCACAAACAAAGGATAATGACACTGCAAAGTTATAAACATGTGCAATAATATACAAAATTAGTTATGTTTTATGATCCTTGCATGGGATAAAATTTATTAATATAACAAATAATAAAATCATGCTTTTGACATTATACGTACTCTTAGAAGATTCAAATGGTCATGCGATTTCAACCCCGAAAAATGGTCATCCACGGTGAAGCAGCGCCATAGTGAAGACCCATATAAAGTTGGCACCCTCACATCCATTATAACTTCCTTTGCCAAAGATATATCATCTTTTTTTAAAATCCATGGGACTTTGAAAAACCATGAATTAGAGGGACCAACGCCTGCCTCTAATCTCGTACTTTCTAATTGTCTTGGCCAATATTTATTTTTAGTTTTTGAAGTAATAAGATCTTTCCTAACAGCCAATGTGTCACTTTGTTTCGATGATATGTGCCTCCATAAAGAAGATGAAACAATTTTAAATATATGCATGGAATCTAATAAGTGGGCAATCTTAAGATGCTCCCAATATGGGAGGTCATAAAAGATACATTTCATTTTCATCCCAATGGGAAATTTCTCAACATAGGTGTTGAAGAAATCTGGATCATCGAACTTAGGCTCCCCAGTTAAATCAAACATTTCTATGAACTCCTTCTCCTTCTCTCTCTCATATGCTCTAAGCCATTCAGTTGGTGTCATTATTGGAGGCCTTTGGGTTCTCTCTCGTTTACCATTGAAAGTGGATGTTGTTCTTCTGTAAGGGTGTTGTTCTAGTAGGAATATCCTGGAGCAATCATACACTGGCTTTCATAGGTCCTTGGACCATCTAGCTTTCAGAGAAGGTCCACAATATTTACATCCAAAATACCCTTTTGTTACAAGACCTACAAGATTATATTTGTATACATTAATTAATATGCATGGCATGTTAAAGAATATCATGAAGATCAGAACAAATATTATTACAATGAATTAAATAACTAATATGTGAAAGAATATTGTTACATTATATATAAAAAAATCAATAAATTAAACATGTAATTTACGAGAGCAAACTCCTAAGCCTGGATAATCATGTGTCGTGTAAGCACATATGCCATACAACGTAAAACTCCTCTCTGCTGCGATGGGTCTTAATACATCGTATACATTTATCCCATCCCATAATTCCTTCAATTCATCTACCAGTGGTTGTAAGTAGACATCCATATTCTTCACTTGTCTTCTACCAGGGACTATGAGAGCCAACATAAGATGTTCATTCTTCACAGACAACCATGGGGGGATATTGTTATTGATCACTACTACTGGCCAAACAGAATAGTTGGTGTTCTGGAGGGAATATGGGTTGACGCCATCCATGGCTACGCTGAGTCGTAGACTTTGTACTTCATTCTTGAATTTTTCGGGCCATGTATCCTCTATATGCTTCATGGCTATTGAATCAGTTGGGATTCGCATAACTCCCAACTCACTTCTGTGTGAGGCATGCCATCCCTGCAACATAGCTAATTCTTTGCAACGAAAGAGCCTTTGAATCCTTGGGATTATAGGCATGTGCCTCAATATCTTAAAAGGAGGACCAATACGTGATTTACCCTTCTTTTTTGATTTATCATACCTGTCATGTGCACATTTCGGGCACATCTCTTTGTCTGCATATTCTCCTCTATATAGAATACAATCATTTGGACATGCATGATATGATATGTACTCAACACACAACATTTTCAATAATTTCTTTGCCTCTTCGCAGCTACCGGGCAAGACATTATCACTTGGAAGAACCTTATCTTTGAATAATCTGTAGTTGGTGATCATGGAAAAATATATTAATATTAAATGTACATTAATGTTGATATATTTATTAACGTTCATAAAATTTAACATTTGTAATGTTCATTGCAGTGTACTGATTATATTTCAAATTTATATAAGGGGAGTACTTTATGGTAACTTACCTCAAAAGTTTCGAGAAACATGCATTCGACAAGCCAAACTTTGATTTCAAGTTGTACAGTGACATTGTTGTCCCCAACTAGGTAGACTTTGACTAACCGCCAGGTCCAAAGAGAGGGGTGGTGGAAGCAAATTTAAGGCTTTCGAAAAAGGTGTCCGCGATATGAGCATCATCCCATAGCTGATCATCATTTTGGAATGCATCTAACAACATTGTCTCCATGGCAGTCGTATCCCTTAAGTAATCATCCATACCACCCTCTATTTGATTGCCTCCATTGCCAGCTTGTGCAAAACTACTATTGCTGTAGTCATTCCTAATTGGTGAGTCTGGACGTAGCGGGAATTGAATCAGTGGTTGATTCAACCATTCTTGGTATCGTTCCTCTCCGATTTTTTCTCTTAATTCAGTCTTCTCTCGATTTGACATTGTCGTGGGGTGCAACGGAAGATGGTAGGTAGGTCGTTCATCATCACTAGAATCCTAATAATTTAAAAAAAAATTGAACGTGATTAGTACAAAATATATGATATCAATTAGTAACCATGTTGACAATATTGCATGATTATAAATTGGTTTGACATTGAAATAATTACATATTAATCAATATATATACCAAACAATTATAATTATAATTACCATCATTGTCTCGGGATTGTGGCTAGAAGATGCAATATTGTTACAATTGGCAGGGTGAAGCAGCTGTCCATTTTCATCTACCAAATGCGCCTTGCGGTATGCAGCTCCTGATAAGAACTTCCGACATTTTGGAGCAGTTTGAATATTTTGTGCATCTGAACTCGATGATGAATCTGCATGAACCTGCAAATTTGTATACATTATAAATTTAATTAAGTTATGCGTGATTGATTGCATGGATAAAAAACATATATAAATTTAATTATATAGTGAAAAAATAAAACAAATCTGAAGTAAATATTACGTCTCCACATGGATAGGGAGAACTCTGCGATGGACTTTGAGAAATATTATGGGACGAGCTGGATTTTGAAGAATTGTCCATTCCATATAATATATGATATTTTCTCCCTGTATTTGAGCAAAACAACAATAAATTTTGGTGCACAAACTTCAATGTCATTCCAGTGCGTAATGTACAGATAACCGCACCGGTGAGTTTTTATTTTGCGCACCGGTGCTATTTTATAAAAGGACACACCGGTGCGGTTAAATTAAATGGCGCACCTGTAAACAAATAACCACAAATAAAAAAAGTACAACCCTATTTTATTTAAGTGAAAAAAAAAACGGTAAATTAAAAAATGGGCGGCAAAATATTTTCAAAAATCTAATTTCATAAGACATTTCTTTAAATACTAAACACTTTTCATTATTTCACTATTTTTGCAAAAAAATTCAGCCAGAGATTTGCAAGATACATACTTGAAGCAAACAGAGCACGAGAGCACTGTGGAACAGGGAAATACGTTCGAATAGAAGTATTCAGACAATCAGAATTCCAAACCTCTGGTTAGTCAAACACTGTACCATAGAATTTCAAACAATGTGAGTAAGTTTATTGTTTTTTGTACTTTTTTTCTGCAGTTTTTTTTATGTAGTAAAATAAGAAATCTAAGTCTATTGTTTTTTTTTTTTTTTTTAAACTTTTTTTTTGTAGTTTTTTATATGAAATAAAATAACAAAAGAAAACCCTTTTTTTAATTTATTTACAGTTTTCAGAAACAAAAATAATAAAAAAAATTCATTTTTACAAACAAAACCCTAGATTCTTTTTGTTTCTGCCATTTCTTCTCCCTCTTTCTTTTCAATTTAGATTTATAGGGTTTGTATAGTCATAAGACATCTAACCCATGAGACGAATTGCATATTCGGATCCCAATCCATGTTGGCCCTTGTGTCAATCTTAAAAAAATACAGTTTTTTTTCGTCGATGCGCCCTGCGTAACAGAGCGCACCGGCGCGCTCCGTTATAGAAGCGCACCACGAAAGTACAGTGAAAAACAAATAAAAAATGTTTTTATCAGTGCGCCATACGTAACATATGGCACTGGTGCACTATTGTATTATGGCGCACCGAAAACATGTTGATTTAAAAAAAAAACCATTTTAGAAACAAACCCTACATTCTTTTTGTTTCTGCCCTTTCTTCTCCCACTTTATGTGATTTCAGAATTAGGGCTTTTCAATTTATATTTGTAGGATTTGTATTTCTAAATATAAGCCTAAGACATCCAACTAAACAGGAAGACCTGCAGAGTCGGATCCCAATCCATGTCAGCCCTTGCGTCAATCTTAAAAAAAAACAGACTTTTTTTTTTTCGTCGGTGCGTCCTGCGTAACATAGCGCACTGGTGCGCTCGATTATAGTAGCGCACTGCGAAAGTACAGTGATAAAAAATAAAAAAATAAAAAATGTTTTTATTAGTGCGCCATATGTAACATATGGAACCGGTGCGCTATTTCATTATGGTGTACCGCACACGTGCTGTTTTGAAAAAAAAACCATTTTAGAAACAAACCCTACATTCTTTTTGTTTCTTCCATTTCTTCTCCCACTTTCTGTGATTTCAAAATTAGGACTTTTCAATTTATATTTATAGGGTTTTTATTTCTAAATATAAGCCTAAGACATCCAACCAACAGGAGGACCTGCATAGTCTGATCCCAATTCATGTCGGCCCATTGCGTAAAAAAAAAGAAAAAAGTTGCCGGTGCGCCTTGTGCGAAATACCGTACCGGTGCGCTTTGTTCTCCCAGCGCACCGCGCAAGTACTGTGATAAGAAATTAGAAAAATAAAATATTTTTTCAGTGCGCCATTTGTAAAATATGCAACCGGTGCGCTATTTCATTATGGCGCACTGCGAATGTTCTGTTTCCAAAAAAAAAAAAAAAGAGGAAGAAGATACAAACCTTACATTCTTTTTGTTTCTCTCTTTTCTTCTTCCTCTTTCTATGATTTCAGAATTAGAGCTTTTCGATTTAGATTTATAGGGTTTGTATTGCTAAATATAGACCTAACACATCCAACCGACGGGATGATTAGCATAGTCAAATCCCAATCCATGTGGGCCCTGGCATGAATTATATAAAATAAAAAAAAATAAAAATAAAAATAAAAAAATAAAAAATAAAAATAAAAATAATTTTTTTATTTTTATTTTTATTGGTGTCTGGAGTACGTAGCACACCAGGGCTCTTTATTTTACAAGCGCACCGTAAAATGTAATGTGATAATTTTATTTTATTTTATTTTTTTAATCGGTGCACCATATGTAAAATATGGCACCGATTTCTGCTAAAAACTAATACTGGACAATTTTTATTATTTTATCATGGTTAACCGGTGCAATCATTGACATGTAACACACCGGTGCTCCTTGTTGACATAGAGCACCGTATGGTCTATTATACTGTTATGGCAGTGCGTTTGGAAGAGAGACACGCATCGGAGGCGGTGTGTAAACCATGAATGGCACACCAATTTTTTGAGATTTTTTTTTTTTACTTGAAAAGTTGACAATTTATTTATAAATATATTATTGAATAATATGGTACAGGTTTGAGATTGATAAAGAAATGAGTGACAAGAGATCAGGTAACAAAAATACTGATAACACATCAAGAAAAGCAAAAAAGACAAGTTCTTTGTAAATTTTTTACAAAAAAATTATTTTTGAACTATATGTAAGTTTAACTAATATGTATTGTTTACTGTGTATCATGCAGAGCCACAAAATGACGAAGCTCGATAAGGTTATTTTTGATCTAGGACCAGAAGAGCGTAAAATCTTGATGGAAAAATTGCAAAATGATGAATCAGGTGAATGAAAAAATACTATCGATCTAATATGAGTTTCTTTTTTTTAGTTTTAATTAATAATATAATTAAAATTATTAGATAACATGTGTGAAAAAGTCTATTAATTCACATCTGTTTAATGTTCTACATGGACCAACAACTCAGAAAAAGAATGTTGTTCTAAGAAAAGAAAAAAATAGAACATGCAAACGAAAATGAATTGGTCCTTAGCTCATCTGGAGTGGCGCTGGAGGTTAACGAAAGGGGGAAAAACTTTTACAAAAGTTTGAGGGATCTAGTGGAATGAATGTATAGACGTTCTTTCCACTTAAAATACAAAAACCAATCCAATGATTCCAAGAACCAAATTTTATGTAAATTACAGGAAGAGTTTCCAAAGAATTGGTCAATGAGACATGTCAGACTTTTAATAGCAAAAACGTACAACAACAAAAAAGAAGGAATGAAAAATAATATTCCTTTAGATGTTTTTCTAGAATTATTTATAAATATCACTTTTGTTATACTTATGTTTCATTTATAAATATAAAAATTAAATAGTTTATTGTCATGTTACATTTTTAGGAAGATTATGAAAATCTCAAAAGATGAATGAGCTGATATCAGAAATATGCCAGTAGGAATGTCCGAAAAGGTGTACAAGGAGATGGTCAAAGAAATGGACAAAATTGCATCGCTAGAGGAGCCATCTCAACAACAACTTGCTTCAAATGTAATATGTAATCATTGATTTTTTCGATCACTATGTAAAATAAATAAACAATTTAGCAAAGTATTTTCTTGCATAAAAGAAAAGAAAATGGAACCCATTCAGCACATAAAACAGGACGACAAGGAAGAAAATGATTGATATCTAAGTTTGTGAGTAATTGTTACTTCCTTATAACAAAACTAGATTTCATTTTTGTATTTTTTATGTTGTTTTAGAAAAATCATCATTGAATGTCTTCAAAGAGGTGCTAACATACAAAGAAGAACCATCAGAGGAATTGATTGAAATTGGGTTAAATATGGGTTGAGCGTATATGTTGGCATATCAGAACTTAATTGTGGAATTTGTAAGTATCTATCGATCTTGTTTTACTTAGCTTCGTTTATAATTAATAGAAAAAATAAATATTTTATATTAAATATATGATTTGTTATGGGGTATATAACTTGTAGGAAACAAAGTATGGCACTACGCCAACAGATGAAATCTTGAAAGATGGCATGTTACATGGTTTTGAAAGAATGTGTATAGTTTATGAGTCAATTGTTGCATTGGTACGTCATCTCTTTTCGATTTACATTGATGTATATTATTTAATATTGCAATTTTCATTATTCTCACCAATGTATATACACTCATTACAGTTTATTTTTATGTTTCTAGATGGAAGGTGAAGAAGAAGAAAACAATCAACACCGTGAAAAAAACATTTCTGAAAATAACCCAAGTCATGGAAGTAGCTCTAGCAGTGACAACAGTTCAAGTGAAGAATGATGATCACTATGTTTGGATATAAAAGCAAGGCGTTGTATTTTTTGAAAAATGTCTATGAAATCAGACATTTTCTTTAATGTAATGGACATAGTGTCCCAATTGAAAGATAAAGGGATACCAATAACTGCCCCATTTTTTATGACAAAGAATGTCTTATTCATATATATATAATAATAATAATAATAATAATAATAATAAAATGTTTTAATTTATTCTATTGCATTCTCTATTGTCGTTATTGCGTTCTCCATTGTCGTTCTCAAATGCACTAATAAAAATTTAATTCATATGAATATTGGTATAAGATATATATATGTCGACTTTTGATGAATAATGAATTTTAAAAAACCACAATAATTTTGATATGATATAACAAATTAATCCGAACATCACATTCAAATGCATTAATAAAAATTTAATTAATATGAATATTGTTATAATATGTGTCGACCTTTGATGAATAATGAATTTAAAACAATCACAATAATTGCATTGTCACAGGTCGATGTTTTTAAAAAATACAAAATGAAAATCGGTGCGTGTATACTTACACCGGTGCGCTTGTATTCTTAAGCGCCCCGGTGCATTTTTACGACCTATGGGCACCGCACAAATACCAAAACTGGTTAAAAATATCAAGGCGTTTGTGCGGTACGACTCTCTGGTGCATTTATGTCTATCTACGCACTGGTGCCTTTTTACGACCTATTAGCACCGCACGAATACATATACAAATTATAAATCTCGGTGCGTTTGTGTGATACTATGCACCAGGGCGTTTTTGTGTCTATACGCACTGGTGCATTTAGATGACCTATGGGCACTGCACGAATATCGATACCAATTATAAATCTCTGTGCATTTGTGTGATACTGCGCACCAGGGCATTTAAGAGTCTATACGCATCGGTGTGTTTGTATGACATATTCGCACTGCACGAATACTGATACCAATTATAATGCTCGGTGCATTTGTGTGAAGGGACGCACTGGTGCGTTTCTATAAGTCTACGCACCGGCATGTTGATACGACCTATGGGCACCGCTCAATTCCCAAGACCAATTATAACTGCCCCGTGCGTTGTATCACCAACACTACACTCGGTTCTGTTTTATACCTTAACGGCCCGGTGCATTCTCCTTAGACCACCCCGGGGCTCCGTGCATATGTATGCACCAGTGCGTTAAGTCCTGATTAGCGCACTGATGAAAAAAAACATCCGTAATAACCTCCGGCCGCCCTTTTTTTTGGTTGTGTTGAATTTCCGTGAAAATCTCCTTCAAAACCTCCGTAACCATAAACAAATGTGGTAGAATATGTTTTTTTGACAATTTTGGCCAATTTTATAACACTAAAAACCTCCTTTATAACCTCTGCTAGAGGGTCTTTTCCTGGTAGTGTAAGGAAGGTGACTAAAATGTCTTTAACAAGGTTATAGTCCAAAAGGAAGAAGTGCAACCTCCTATAGTGCAATATACCCCACCTCATGTTAGTAACAAGGGTGTTATTTGTTACCATCAAGATGGAAAACCTATGATATCACTTATGTAAATTACAAGGAGAGTGGAACGAATGACCCTAAAATTTAAGAGAAGGATAAAGTGTAAAAATATCACAATCCTGGTAGGCACTGGAAATACACACAATTTTCTAGATATCAACCTTGCAAAACAATTAAATCTTTTTGTATACCCTATGAAGGATCTCATGGTTACAATCTTAGTGGTCAAAAAATCAAATGATTGGGTTGGTTTTGATAAGGTTTCCATCTAGATACAAAATTTGGGACTACAAATTGGGTAATATTGTCTACCACTTAATGGAATGGACATGGAATTAAGAGTAGAATGGTTAATACAATTGCAAACATATGCCACCAACCTCCAAGAATGATTCATGGAACTCAAATGAAAAGGTAATAATTATAAGTTATATGGCTTAGGAGGCCTAGATAATGAGGTAATGGTCTGTAAATTATTGTGGATTTTTCACTAGAACAATTTTTCACAACAAGTCTAATATTCTAAGATCTTAGATTATGCAAATTTATTTTCCTTAGATTCTAGATTAATTAATTACTAGCTTTGTTTGAATTTATGAAATAATTTAAATAAGAAATGGTAAGAATAAGCATATAAAATAACACCATCCACACAAATGATTGCAAAATTTATCTCGGGAAACCCAATAAAGGAGAAAATCTAGCTAAAAGGTGAGGCATGTCCTCTTTTCTTTTGCTTTAGTTATAAAAATGCACATAAAAAGGAATGGGAATTCCTACGCAGTTACCTTTTGACACTATGGGCTGAACTAATGGTAAAGGATCCTCCTCCTCCTCTTTTATGCTCTAAAAATACCGCTTTTAGATGTTTTTCTTAGCTTTGGAACAAGCACAATGCAAAAGAATGAAACCCCTTGTCCTCTTAACAACTAGATATTTAACATTTCTTGATAGCAATCTAGGGGTAGGTTTTTTACTTCCTCAAACCTCAATTGTGATAAGATTTTGTAACTTCTAGAATCTTTTTGAAAGTATACATGTGGCTAGCCCCACATGTGTGAGTAACGGGGGTTGATGTTGCATCCACTCGTACCATAGGGTTCAACAAGGTAGGTCAACTTTCAAGAGGCATAACTTTAGCATATGAGCTATGATTGAAGCAATTTTCACACCATTGGAAATATTTCAGTGTACAGATCAATCTCAAGGCTATGTACATAAGTTTAAAACCATACAACCCCCAAAAGATCATTTGACGCTTCAAAAAGGCTCTGGAAGGCTATAAACTCTAATTTTCCAAACTAGGACTTGCTAATAAAATGGCCTTGCAAGCTAATTCCTCCAATTTTTTCCACCCTAAAAGTATCAAGATAGATGAAAAATAGTATGATGCTCCATTCCAAATTAAGTAAGGATGACACAATCTATGGGAAAAGAAGAATTCAAGGAAAACCTATCTAAAAATCATAATAATACAAATGAACAACATAAATACTCAACACTAGAAAACAATCCAAATTAAAGATGACATTTTATGACAAAATATGAACTCATGACCCTTAACTTGAGGGCTAGACAATTCTAAAGGGGAAGGTAATGTTAT
Source organism: Pinus albicaulis (assembly GCA_034641835.2). Classification (NCBI taxonomy): domain Eukaryota; kingdom Viridiplantae; phylum Streptophyta; class Pinopsida; order Pinales; family Pinaceae; genus Pinus; species Pinus albicaulis. The sequence continues at coordinate 1,439,085,601 of CM076578.1, read as the reverse complement.
ATACATAAAATAAACACATGGATAAATACTATATGATGATATGAAAATATAATAAAATAAAAATAAATAACAATATTATTTATTTGTTTTTTCCTCCATGGGAATCAATAACTTGTTAGCGTGACTTGGGTTAGGCCCAATATCAAATCAAATAGATACCACTATAACCCAACATTAATATCCAACAACTTGTAAGAAGTAGGGGCCAAAGCATCTTGAGGCACACTAGAGTGAGTCTCTATCTTGGGGGAATCTACTCTTCAAGCCTTATCAAAATGTGCCAAAATATCACTCAGGAATTGAACCCAAGTGGGGAGAGTGCAAGGCCTAACTCCCAAACATCTCATTAAACCATCTCAACCCAATAAAAAATATAATATACAAAATAAATAATATTAAAGGGCATATATTTTCAATGAAAAGGCATAAGGCCATCTTCATGTTGTATTTATATGTAGTCCATCCAATTGTAAAAACAACATTAATTTATCTCTTATTCAATTAAACAGTTATATATTATTGCTCCATCCAATTAAAATTCAAAATCCCTAATGATTTTGTCGCTAGAAGAAAAATAAGTGAAATTCAATAATAGATTGACTATGCAAGTTTGAATATGGAAGAGTAAAGTGATAGCTATTTTGTACAACACAATTGCATAGTACTATTTTTCTGATGTTTGTGCTAGATAAGCATATTTCTACATGAAAAATATTGATTTACATATATTAGCTGGAAAATATCCCAAAGTTACTTATAGCTGCAGAATCTAAAAAAAACACTTAGAAATCTTAGAACTTTAAAAAACATAAAGTTTTACAGAAAATGTGTTGTTTGGTGACCTATTCCAGGTTAGAATTTAATGTAATAGAATCATGGTTTCGAATTTCCATGTCCTCAATCAATTAGCGCTTTGTGTCCCCTTCCTTTAACTTCCCCAAAGCCAAGTTCACAGACATTTCTTGATTGGAAGATCCCGACGGTGCATTTTTGACCAAATTAACCACCAAGTTATTAAAATACCACACTTAGCTTCTAAAGTAGCTATTTATTACTTCTCTTGCACTAGGGTACCCACAATTAGTGTAAATTGGGTTGTAGACTATCGTTCATTGCCATGTACTTTGGTAGTGACTAAAAATATAGAAGACTTGTTACGTTGGATCAATCCCTCATGGGATTGAAGAGAAGAATTATCCTAAATTATTGTAGCTCCATGGAATCCATAGAAACAATACCCATACCAAAACAAACCCAGATAAAATAAAAATTAGACTCGAACCAGTCAAAACAACACCACAAAACCATAGCTAGGAATTCCCCAAATTGATACACAACAACCCTTGAGCTCAAAACCAAACTAGCCAAAGAGACAAAGGACAAAATAAAATACACAAATACAAATATATTACATGTATTAGAGCCAACTAACAAGCCCACAATACCTCCTCGAGAAGTTTCCAATATTGACAAACTTTGTGGCTTGAAAGCATTTACCCAAAATTCTTATAAACCAAACAAACAATTCACACTCTTTATATATAACTACTCAAAATGTCTATGATATTTCATTCCAAAAAAGTAGGGCCAAATTCAAATTGAATTGGAAAGTTTTCTAAAATTCCCCCTTTCATAAACGAAACTAAAAAACAATAGACCATTTAAACAACCTCTAGAATTGAAATTCACTAGTCCAAGAAGAAGAACTAGCAACATGAAAACTATAGTGTCTCTTACTAGAAAGTGATTGATCGAATAAAAATAGTTTTCACCATCCGTGGATTTCTTCCTCAACATATCTTCATAGTTCCACCTTGCTTGACATGAAATCCTCTTGGTGATTTGAAATCTCACTTGCCATGAGTTGAAGCACGTGAGGGGAGGTTCTAGTCTCATGAAGTTAATGAACTTGCATAGGAAATGAGGCCTAAATACACATAAGGTGCTTCCTTTTCTCCTCAAGGATCAATTATGATCCACCCACACCTGCCACTCCTTGGAAGAGTGCAAGTATTACAATGAACCAAATATGTGCAATTTCAGAGAGAAGGATAGATCAATAGTGCATACATATAAGTTTTGAGGGGCAAAAAAGTTGAAACAATGTAGAACATATTAAAGGAAATAATGTCACTGTTGGGTGCCCACTAAAATGAAAGTAGTTAAGGAGATAAATAATACATAATTTATAGAGTTTTATTTTAGTATGGAAGGCAGATGAAGAGAATAAAAGAGCACTAAGAATCAACTCTAAAACTGAAAATGAATGTATTCTTGTAATATATGTACTATGTTATAACATTAATAAATATATACTTTGTTTTGGGATATATTAGATTATGTTTTTAGTGTTATGTGGAATTTGACAATTAATACTAAAAAGCGGTCACAAGTTCAAATATGGAGGGAGTTAGAGTATGTTCACCTCCTTTAACATCCCTCGGTAACCTCGTGTAAAAGTATATAGGATTAGAAAAAATTTACGGAATTTACCATCATGTAATAATCCAAATTCACTTATTCCAGATTCCTTCATTGAACATTAGATAAAATCATCATCACTACATAAAGTAACTTTAGGAATGGAATATTAATTTACATAACCATTAACAACCACTGTTGTAGCATATTAACATAAAGGTCCTTGTTGAACTCTAACATCATTTTCGTCATTCATTTAATTAGGCTAGTTAATCACATGTTTGATGATGTAAGTGTTAATGTTATCTTAAACATACATAACTAGCTAGAAGCTATTACATTAATCATGATATCATTTACCCACAAATCCTTGAACATTATGTCTTTGTGGCCTGGTTGTTTCCATTAGTGGATTATCCTGCACTTGAAATTCCTTCGATCTGGATGGACCACTAGTTCTTTGCCTGCCATAGTGTTAAATATAATTCATCCTTCACATGAGTTACAATCCTTTACTACAATTACCACTGTTAGCAAACTCTAACATCCAAAAAATAAATGTTTTACTAGTTATGCTTCAAGCATATTTTCATGTGCATAATCAAAACACATACACAACATTGAGGCATGCCTCTTATTAACATTGTACGTGCATTATTTAAAAGTACATAACTACCAGAACATGTATGTTTATCTTTACACATGTATGGTTATGACACATGTTGGTCCATTCATAACTTACGTGCATAAGGTAAAATACATAAAGATTACCAAGACATGCTCACTTGTCCCTACTTCACATGTATCTTGAGAAAGGGAAATAGATACATTCCGCTTCTATCTCTAAGAACACGATAATATTAAAAGAACTTCCATGGTTATCCCCATCTCTTCGTACAAGAAGAGGGAAGTCTTTTAAATGTTAAACACCAAATTAACTATTATTTCTCGTACAATACACATTCTTTTCAAAAGAACAACCATTGCAACTACCGCATTTTAAAAGAAACTAGCACGTTAACTATGATATTTGTGCATGTAAATTCATATTCTTTTTCAAAAGAGGTTAGCCTCACAACCATTATCCTTGTGCATATAAATACTTATCTTTCAATAGAAATTCTCTTGTGTATGCAATACACATTTCTTTCCCAAGAAATTTAACACAACAACCATTATTTTTGTGCATAAACACATGTTCTTTCCAAGAACACTAACACATTAGGCAATATTTTTATGTACATAAACACATATTCTCTTCAAGGAAAACTAACATGATAGCTATTGTTTTGTGCACCTCAACACATATTCTTTTCCAAGAACTTAACAAAAAAATTGGTATCTATGTGTGTATAAGCACATGTTCTTTTCCAAGAAACTATAAAAATAATCGCATATTTCTATTCAGGAAATCTAACACAATAGTTATTCTTTCCATGCATGCAAAAACACATTTCTTTTCATGAAATCTACACAATAGCTATTTTTTTCTTGCATATAAACACATATTTCTTTTCAAGAAATCTACACTATGAATTTATGCATACATATTCGTTTAAAGAATTCTAACACATCAATCATTCTTTTTGTGCATTTAAATGCATATTTATTTTCAAAAGTCTAGACAATTACAATTAGCTACTCTTTTTTGCATGCAATAAATCTATCATAATAGCTATTCTTCTGTGTATGCAACACATGTTTCTCTTGTAAGAGAATCTAGCTATTTTTTTTGTATATGTGAACACCTTCCATTTTCTAAGAAAAGTAATGAAATTAGCTATTGTTTATATGCATATGAATATGTGTTCTTTTCAAGTTAAATAGTCATTTTCTTGGTGAAAATAAACACATACTCAATTTCAAGATCTAACAGACTAAACACATACCCTTTTCCAAGGAATAAACATAGTTACTTATCTTAGCAACTAATATAGCTGATGAGTCCTTGTAGAGAATGAACCGGCTATGATTATATGCAGTTTTCCTAGCCACTGCTCTGCTGGGATGAAAATGGCGGTCACGTCCATATAGACTCCTCAAATACACACAACTTACCAGTTATATATCACAAAGGTTCCTCTGTTCAACCTGCTGCTAGGCTTCCTAATCTGGAGCATTTCCACGATTTTTGCTATGTAACGCAAGAGGCATATCTCATCTCGCCATCATCAATGTATCCACTATTGAATCTCCAATTCATAGAGATACAAATCAACGAATATGGTGAGAGGGATATTTTTTTATTAGTATGTCTTCTTCAAATATTCCCTACTTTCAAAGAAGTGAAAATATAGCCTCCAAGAGGACATAACTTTTTTGGTAATGGCAGGATGACTTGTTTATGGAAAATGGAAGCCATTGAAGAAAGGATGTGAGCAAGGAAACATAACTGAAAGTGTATGTGAATTTAGTTTTGAAACGAATTCTTGAACGGTTAAACATATAATACAATAATAATATTTTTACTAATGCCACATGTAATTACGTGGTTCTAGGGATATTACTCCCCGCCTTAAAGATAACACTGTCCTCGATGTTCATCATAAGATTTTAGTTATGACATCTATCTCAAGACAGCCAAAAGGGAATCCTCCCCCTTCAAAATGAAGGATTTTATTTCTAGGAAATACCAATAAGCAAAAACAAAAATGTTTTATCAATAATCATAAGCATTTACATCTTCTAAAATATGCACTTTCTGATTTCCATCACTTAGCCATTATTCAATTTCATAAAAATAAAACCAAAGTCTCTATACCGATTTATTGTTACTTGCCCATTATTCTTGGAAATATGGTCACTCCACACAATAATTTCAATTATAGGTGGTTTATCAGTTGTGGAAATTACTCTAAGAGTGGTTTGACATCCCATCAACAAGCACCTAAGGTGGTTTCACAGCCCCCATGACAAGCACCTTATGGCATATGACTAAAAAATCCAACATAATCGCAATAATCACAACATTTTCAATCATTAATTATTTATGCAATGACAACTGATATTATTATCACAATGCTTCTACAAGTACTTAGAGAGAACCTATCTCTATAATCATCAAAATGATCAATAACTGCACTAAGTACATACTGTCTTAGCCCCTCTTAAAGACATCCACATAGTACTTCTACAAGTACTCAGAGAGAACTTAGCTCTATAATCATCGAAATGATCAATAACTACACCAAGTGCATATTGTCTTAGCCCTTGCTAAAGACATTTACAAGATTGGTAATACAATAAAGGAACTACACTTCTAGTAATTCATTTTCGAGCACTAGTCTCATTCTTGTCAAGATGTACATAAAATTCTTACACAATCACATAGAAAATCAATTTTAACACATCACTTATCTAATTAGTTAAAATTTTCAACTATGAGAACGGTAGTGGGAAAAATAATGCTCCTCCTAACCACAGGGAACTAGTTTCTACAATAGATTGAGCCAATTTCACATCCAAAACAGTTCTTTGATAAAGACCATACCGGGTCCACCTAGGGCTCCGACCACACCAGGTCTAGCCTAGGATTTCATTGACCACACAAGGTTCAGTTTGGAATTCCACTAACTATACCAAGTTTAGCTTAGAAATTCCATTGACCACACAAGGTTCAGTTTGGAATTCCACTAACTATACCAAGTTTAGCTTAGAAATTCCATTGACCACACAAATTCCAATACATGATTCCTCTTTGCAACATCCTACCTATTCCTCTGACAACGTCATGTCTATGAGGAATTTAGAGCTCAACAACTCACTCTTTGGGCCTCCTCCAATAGGCTCCAAAACCAACAGAGTTTCCTCAGGCTTTTTCCTCTCTCACCATCTTTGGTAACTCTTTTCCCTTACTAAGATCATCTATCTCTAGGGAGAGGAAAGCCGGGTAGACAACCGCCATCAACCGATAGCCCTCCTTGGGTTTTTCACAATTGTCCCATAACTGTCTGACATGTGAAATTCTCTTTTAGCACATTTTCCCATTGTAATTTACATAATTGACGATATGTACATTAACATTAAGGAAAAGGAACATTTAAGTATATCATGCATTGACCCTCAACATGGGTCCCATAATTTGTAAAAGTAAATTGGCAGGAAATCATGATCGACATCACATGTCATACATGTGGTATTCATTTCAAAATTTCCACATAATAACCATCATGAAATTTAGAAAAAAATTATCATATCTTGCATATCAAAACATTACACCTTCTCATTTGCAGCTACAGATCACATTGCAATGTTTTACCTTTCACGAATCCTTATGTTCCATGTTACCAGAACTTCACTATGCTTCCATTAAGCTACCTTTGCTTAATCACACTAGCAACATCATTCATGACTGCCTTTGATAAAAAAATACCTTCTACAAAATACCGTTATTTACAAAATATCTTGTCAATTCAACATTTCAACAATGTAGAAAGGTATTGGTCCCATCGATATTTCATAAACCATTTCTATGCATAAAAAATAAGGCTACATCCAAGGAACTTTAAATCAAAGTTTCCATGAAGTTTGTTTCCAACAATAGTTAAGGCAATAATATCTTTAAAAATACCATAGTCACAAATTCATGCAAAATGACACTTCATTTATGCATATGTATCTAATCAACAATCATTGTGCAACATTACCAAATTCAAGTCAATCACACATAATTTTATTGGCTAAACAAATCATTAATGCTAATAGGTTCAAAATGCCATCCAAATTTTTATTTAGTGATGACAATGAAGACACCACATGTCCACAACACAATATACTGAATTTAGATTTAATGTGTAATGTCATCACAACATTCACACACACTAGATTAATTTTTTTAAAGAATGAAATTAACATATTTGTTAGATGTAGTATGCATACCAGCTAGCATCATCATTGAATCATCAACTTGTAAACTTGTGAGTTTTAAACAAACAATGTAATCAACACCATGTGATTATCACTAGTTCTATCATTAATTCGGTAGAACATACATAATTTATTTCATATCATGCATTATAATACTATCAATAATCTTGGTTGCTCTCATCAAATTAATTATCATTCATGTATGTTCATATGCAAATCCACAACCCTTTTCCATTTTTTTATATTAATGACATAAAAATGCATTTCTTATCAAATTAGTTACTTTAATGACACTATTGTATCATGACCTAAGTTCTTTGTTTCATTCAAGAACTTGCAGTCATATGTATGCATTTGTTAAACAAGTATCCACTTTGGTAATCATTGTAGTTTCTTTCATACAATATTGTTATGCATAAAATCCTATGCAAAGCTTTAATCATACAAAAACATTGATTTATAATTAGTAAGTAAATGTCGGTAACAATTATGGTAACAATACAATCAACCTTAAATTTAATAGTTTAGTGCCACCATTAGACTAATAATAAGAAGTGAACTACCATAATCACCTTGTTTACAATTTGTAAGAATCTTCAATCAAAATCGATTCTTGCATATAAGTTTAATAATTAATCAAACCATCCATCTTAAACTCAATCAAAAACCACGACAAGACTCAATCGCCATTTAGCCATTACAGTCAAGTCCTACCACTTGACTCATTTTTTTATCTTTAACATCCAAAGGAGTTATTTCAATGTCTTTTAAAACATTATATTGTCCTCTTTAAGGACATTCCCCACCTTCTACAATCTTTCTTTATTACACAGAACAATGCATGCATTCATTCTTTATACGCAATGCATTATAACTTTAGTCATTCTTTAAATGCACCCTAATCAATATCGTAATAGTATGCATGTACAGGGTTGGTGGTGAATCCACACTATCGATAGTGAGTGCTCAAGATTGTTCATAAATGCAACAAAGGTTTTATTGTCTTTATTATCATAACTATTCAAATTTCATGAGCACATTTATTCTTTAAAAAATACATTACACTTATCATCTTTCAATGTGGTTATAACAACATCATGCATCTCATGTCAAATGTAGTCTACTGCACATATTGTCATGTAATATCGTTAGAATCATACCCGAGCTTATATCCAAAAGAATCACACCTCTACTTTCTCTCTGCTTACCGATTCCCAAAAGGTGCCAGTGTTGCAACCTTTTGCTCTGATACCACTTGTAACATCCCCCGGTAACATTGTGTAAAAGTACATATGATTAGAATATTTTTATGGAATTTACCAGCATGTAATAACCCAAATTCAATTATTCCATATTCCTTAACTGAACATTACATAAAGTAACTTTAAGAATGGAATAGTAAGTTACATAACCATTAAAAACCACTGTTATAACATATTAACATAAAGCTCCTTGTTGAAATCTTACATCATTTTTGTCATTCACCTAATTAGGCTAGTTAAGCACATGTTTGATGATGTAAGTGTAAATATCATGCAAGGAAGCAATATCATTAGAATGACACAATAGACACATACATCATTGGACACACATATACCCTTGGAAACCCCGTAGGGAAAAACCAACAAACGTTTAATTTTATTAAACGTCTCGTGAGGGTGTTCACCCGTCACTCAATGGTTGTAAGAGAGTCCATCCATTGACCATTGTCATAAAAAATTACAAAGAAATATCATCTTAAATATAACATAACTAGGTAGAATCTATGACATGAATCATGATATCATTTACCCACAAATCCTCGAACATTATGACTTTGTGGCTTGCCTGTTTCCATCAGTGGATTATCTTACAATTGACATTCCTTTGATCTGCATGGACCAATAGTTCTTTGCCTACCATAATGTTAAATATAATCTATCCGTCGCATGAGTTACAATCCTTTACTGCAATTGCCAATGTCAACACAATCTGATATCCAAAAAATAAATATTTTACTAGTAGTTATTCTTCAAGCACCTTTTCATGTGCATAATCAAAACACATACACAATATTCAAACATGCCTCTTATTAATAGTGTACATACATTATTTAAAAGTATGTAACTGCCAAAACATGTATGTTTATCTTTACACATGTATGGTTATGACAGATGTCGGTCCATTCATAACTTACATGCATAAGGTAAAATACATAAATATTACCAAGGCGTGCTCACTTTTCCCAACTTCACATGTATCTTGAGAAAGGGAAATAGTTATATTCTGCTTCTATCTCCAAGAACATGGTATTATTTAAAAGAACTTCCATGGTTATCCCCATCTCTTTGCACAAGAAGAGAATTTTTTTTTCAAATTTAAACACCACACTAACTATTATTTCTTACACAAGACACATAATTTTCAAAAGAAAAATCATTGCAACTACCGTATTTTAAAAGAAACTAGCACATTAACTATGATATTTATGCAAGTAATTTCAAATTCTTTTTCAAAAGACGTTAGCCTCACAACCATTATCATTGTGCCTATAAATACCTCTCAATAATGATTCTCTTGTGCATGCAATACACATTTATTTCTCATTAAATTTAACATAACAACCATTACTTTTTTGCATAAATACATGTTCTTTTCCAAGAACAGTAACACATTAGCTAAACTTTTTATGTACATAAAAACACATATTGTTTTGTGCACCTCAACACATATTCTTTTCCAAGAACTTAGCAAAATAATTGTTATCTATGTTTGTATAAGCACATGTTCTTTTCCAAGAAACTATAAAAATAATCTCATATTTATGTTCAATAAATCTAACACAATAGTTATTCTTTCCATGCATACAAAAACACATATTTCTTTTCATGAAATCTACACAATTACTATTCTTTTCTTGCATATAGACACATAGTTCTTTTTAAGAAATCACACTATTCTTTTATGCATATATATTCTTTTCAAGAATTCTAACACATAAGTAATTCTTTTCATGCATTTAAACGCATATTTATTTTCAAGAGAATCAATTACAATTAGCTACTCTTTTTTGCATGCAAGAAATCTATCATAATAACCATTCTTTTGTGTATGCAACACATATTTCTATTTTAAGATAATCTAGCTATTTCTTTTTGTATATGTGAACACCTTCCCTTTTCCAAGAAAACCAATGCAATTAGTTATTGTTTCTATGCATCTAAATATGTGTTCTTTTCAAGTAAGTAGCTATTTTCTTGGTGCAAATAAACACATACTTAATTTCAACGTCATTCAGGCCAATCCTGTAGACAAGGCATCCAAGGGGAGAAAGAAGGGAAAAGGCAAGGCCAAAACCGATGCCCCAAAACCAGAATCGTCTAAACCTCGTGCCGATGATGGTTCACAGCGAAAGCCGAAGTATCCCTATCTGATTTGTGATGAGGAACACTACACTAAGGATTTTCCTAGACGATCTGAGGTTAGTTAACTGCTCAAAGGCGCTAAGGGAACTCCGACAGTCCTTAAAGAACCTTTCCCATCTTAGCAAACCCAGATGGTCGAGAAACCTCCGCCATCTGCATCATTTGGCTCTCAAGTATTCAGGCACAACCTGGCCCACCTGATTTTCCCTTATGGACGGTTTTTCTGGCTATAATCAGATCAACATTCTCCCATCCGATCAACACAAGACTTCTTTTATCTGTCCTTTGGGAACGTTTGCGTATAAGAAACTCCCTTTTGGCTTGAAGAACACTGGGGCTACATTCCAGCGCGTGATGTATTATGCCTTTCACGATATTCGTCATATTGTTCAACCATACCTGGATGACCTTCTAGCTCACTCAGCTGCGCAAAAATACCACCCGGACCATCTCCGCCAGATATTTCTTCGTTGTAGACACTACAACATTCGGCTCAATCCGCATAAATGCGTATTCTGCGTTGATTCCGGTAGACTTTTAGGGTTTATCGTATCTAAAGATGAAATTCACCTTGATCTGCTTAAGGTTGAGGTTATTATTAATCTCCCCTCCCCATCCTTGTTACACCAGCTTCAGAGTCTCCAAGGGAAAGAAAATTTCTTACGTCGTTTTATCCCAAACTACGCTGAAGTAGCCAAAGGATTCACACGACTTTTAAAGCAGGACGTCCCTTTCTTTTGTGATGAGATTAATCAGCAATATTTTGATAGGCTTAAGATGATGCTTGTCAATGCTCCTCTATTACATCCTTTGAGTTACCATCATGATTTCACCCTCTATCTCGCTGCCACCTTCAGTACGATCACCATGGTTTTGGTTCAAGAGGATGATGACAGTACCGAGCATGTCATTTAATACTTGTCTCGAAACCTTCTCGACCCTGAAACATGTTACGAACATGTTGAGAAGTTAGCGTTGGCTGCGGTCCAGGCCGTCCAACGTTTTCGTCATTATATCCTGTTACGCACAGTGACCGTGATTTTTGATTGTAACCCCATGACCTATATTCTGTCTCGACAGTTGATGGGGGGAAAATACTTGAAGTGGATCGTTATCCTCCAAGATTTTGATTTGGAGTTCACTACAACCAAATCCAAGAAATCACTTGTTTTCGCTGATTTGATTTGTTCTCTCCCTGCCGACTCTGCTCCTTCTCATTCTGAGGATCATATTCCGGACGAAACTATTTTCTTGATTATCACCCTTGATCCGTGGTATGGTGATATCATCTTCTATCTCAAAAATTCTACTTTCAGGTCTGAGTTAACGAAATATGCCCGACGCCGTATTCGGCATCAGTCGCAACCTTATCATATTATCGGAGATACCCTTTATCACATTGGAGTTGATTCTGTACTCCGCCGATGTCTCACCCTCGAGGAAGCTGAGAAAGTTTTAAATGACTGTCACAGTGGCGCCTGTGGTGGTCACATGTTTGGTTATGCCACCGCACAGAAGATCCTTCGTGCTGGCTATTTCTGGCCGTCCATTTTTAAAGACTGCATTGTCGCAATACACAAATGTCATGCGTGCCAGATATATCAATGCAAAATGTGTGCGCCACCTGTTCCTTTACACCCTGTCATTACCGTTGGTCCTTTTGTCAAATGGGGCATCGATTTTATGACGTGTAACCCTCGTACGGCTAGGGGGCATGCCTATATTATCGTCACCGTCGATTATTTTACCAAATGGGCCGAAGCAATGCCTACACTAGCTGCGGACGGTAAGACAACGACGCAATTCATATTCAATCATGTTATTGCTCGGTTTGGTGTCCCTTAAGCCATTGCTACCGATAATGGTTCTCATTTTCGGGATTATATGATGGTGGAGCTGACATCTAAGTTGGGTCTGCGTCACGACAGCTCAATGCCTTATTACCCTCAAGCTAATGGCCAAGTTGAAGCTGTAAACAAAATCCTTGTTACAATGCTTCAACGAACAATTGGGATCCATAAATCAAACTGGAATCTCATGTTGTTTTCAGCTCTTTGGGCTTACCAAACGTCGATTAAGAGTGCAACCGGATTTACCCCGTTTCAGTTGGTATACAGTTTGGAAGCCACTCTTCCGATTGAATGTGAAATCCCTTCACTCAAACTAGCTGTGGAATTACTGCCTAATACTTCGCCTGAGGAAGAGCGTCTCCTCTACTTAGAGAGATTGGATGAAACTTGTCGCTTAGCTGCCTTGGTCATCGAAGCATAGAAGAAGCGAGTCAAAGCTCATTTTGACCAAATGGTTTCCCCTCGTTCTTTTATCGAAGGCAATCTCATTATCCTATACGACCAAGATCATGACAAGCTGGGGGCAGGTAAATTCCAACCCATGTGGCATGGGCCCTACATCGTCAAACGTGTGTTACAAAAATGGGCTTATGAGCTTATTGATTATGAAGTTTGTCCCTTAGCATAGCCCAGAAATGGGTTGTACCTGGAAAAGTATTATGCTTGAGTCATTCATGCATGATATGTGTACACAGGTGATTTTTTCATTTTTGTGCATGCTTTGGTTTGATGTGCTTTGTGAGCTTTTTTCTGCTTATTGGGTCTTGTTTGTTATGCAGATGTCTATTTCCCCTTATGTCGGTTTCGCAGATGGTGCTTCCCGCAGTACCAGGAACTTGTCTTCGGCAGCCTGGGTAATTTATGATCTGGTTGGTGAGTTGATTAACTTACAAGGTATTTGTCTAGGACCAACTACAAACAATGTCGTTGAATATAGTGCTGTTTTGGAACTATTAACCGAGGCAGTTAACCTTGGCATATGAGCATTTCTTGTGAATCTAGATTCGCAACTTGTTGTTCTTCAACTTAACGGTCATTATTCGGTTCGAAACCCATGCATTTTGAGATTGTATTTGCATATTCGTTTACTTGAAAGACATTTTGATTTCATTACATATCAACATATACCAAGGCGAATGAATACATTAACTGATGCAATAGCTAACCTTGTGCTAGATAGAAATTTTCGCAATTTATAAAACAGCATCATATGTAAATAGACCCATGTGAAAAAATAGATGTATATATATATATATATATATATATATATATATATATCGATTGTTTGCAACGTGTGCATCATAAAACCCAAAAAATATATATGTCTATTTCAGTTACATCGTGAGACAACATGTCTCTCAAAAATGTGCGGAAATTAAAGCCTAAGTGCCTAATCAGTGTGGTGCTCATGATAGCACGTCACCGCCAGCACCAATCGCCTCAGCAAGTGGTGGATATGACTTGGCACCCCTACAGTGTGCCTCTGATAGGTCCGAGGCACATCATCCAAGTGAGCATAGTCTGGAACCCCACGGGAAATCCCCTCTAGGTTTTGTACTATCTCCTCCTCGCCACCCTCACCATGAGGATCGAAATCGTGAGGAATTCACCTCGCTATTAGCGACATACCTGCAGGACGCTCTGGGCCGACATTTGCATACATATAAGAGTAACTGTCAAAACATGCATATATACCAAAAAATTATAAACTCATGAAAATAAAAAATAAGTCTCACCTAGCTCTTCGTCCCAATCCTCTCCCTCCAGGAGCGGGAGTTCTGGATCTCCAGTGAAGTCTGTACCGGTGTAGGGCCAATCCTCCATGACAATCAGTTGTCATCAGAGCCAATCAAAAAACTCTGGCCTCCAGGACATCTGTTGGCCACCCCCTACTCTAGGCATCAGTGCGGCCCATTGGGCCATCCATGGCTCTCTGGGTGGTGGCATCGGGACAATAACCTCCTAACGTTGGAATATGGGTAATCGTTCCAAGAAGAACGATACCAGAATTGATCCATACCCAAACTGCTTTAGTTTGGTCTTCTTGCACTTAGTGAGTTGCCGTTTGATGTTGATAGTCACGGCCTTGGCCCAGTTGAAGAGAGTCAGTTTCACACACTCTGAGGCAAGGAGTAGTTGTGTCTTTGTGGCCTCATGCGGCGCTTGCGATCTTGCAGCCCGCGTGATAGTGTGCAACACTACTCTAAGTGCCAGGTCAGGGACGGTTTGGATGTCAACTTTGCCACTTCTTGTTACTTTTCGTGCCCCTCAACACACCCTGTCAATTACCATTGCCATGCTTTCCCCGGAAGGATGGGTACTGGTCAAGATAGGGATTTCACCCCTACGTGACAATACAGTGATGAAATACACATCAGAAACTTCGAGTTCAAGCTCCTGATCCCGAAGTAAAAACTTTTCTTGATCTTCGTCCCAAATGCTTATCAAATATTGAAGCAATTTGGGCTGAGCCCAGAGGCACAGTGTCAGGAAGAATTTCTTGAGCCCACAATTTCTGAGGGCATTCATGCATTGTTCATTTTCCATGGCCTGTTCATCCTCCTCACTGTGTTCTCTCTCTTTCCACTCAATTACCATCTTTTCTGCTTGGTACCTGCACCCATTGTTCATATGAGCATTGTAAGTCTCCTTAGGCATTAAAATTTGGAATCAAATGGCTGCATTTTCTTTAAATTGTGGCGGATTTTGAGTTGCGCGATTGGCGCGACCCCTGTGTAAAAAAGGGCCGATTGGCGCGGGTCCGTGCCCGAAACCTGCGCCAACTGCGATGCCCTAGTTTTAACAAATCCTCCCCTAAGGGATTCAAAATGACAATTAAAGGTAATAAAATCTAGCTCAAAAGATGGCAAATGGTGTCGAATCTTACCTGAAGCTGACAGATTCCAGATTGGTTCACTAGATTTCTCGCAATCGTTGCCACAAGATCGCAAGGAAAACAGGTCACTATTGCTTTGCAAAGAGGTGAAAGTGAAAAGTAAATAACTTTTACCACTTATGTTCTTTTATAACTTTTCAAAATCTTAAATTAGGTTTTAAAACATATTTGTTGATTATTTTATCATATTATTCTCGAGGAATACGTTTTACAAGCGTATTTTTGTGCAACGACAAGTTTTCACATGGTTATGACGAAGAAACGAGCTGTATTTTATACTTTTTTCGGACTCGGTAAAAACACGAAAAAGTCACTACTGGAGTCACCTTTCAGCTCTTTTCTGACTCTTTAAAAATGAAAAGATTTCCGAGACGCTTGTCGTTTTGAACTCGTTAAATTGGCTATGAAACGATATTTTCCCAGTATACGTTTACCCCTTTTTTGGGTTGGGATAGATTATTTACAAAAAAGGAATACCTTAGCCTATTGCGACTAAGAGGTTCTCTCAGACACAGTTTTCTACCTTTTCGGATCTATGAGACTACCTATGAAAAGGGACTGCTTGAATTTTCTTTTCCGCCTTCTTTTCAAACTCTCTAAATATGAAAAGATGCCGAGTTCTCCCTTTTTCAGACTCGTTAAAATTGATGACATTGGACTCCGTCATCATGACGTTACTCGAGTTCCTCATTCCTAGGGCTCGTAAAATTTCTTAGGTTGGATTTTTCCGAAGGAAAAACTTACATCACAAGCATATGCTATCCCCTTCAAGCTTTTTTTTCAAAAATAATTGGGGTACTCGCCATAAATGGTGGGGGGAAATGGGACCAAATTGTAGTCATGTTGGCAGTATGTCGCCCTTGAACATGGCACTTGTCTGCATTCGTGTCAGGTTGGGGAAATCTCATCTCGTTATTTGTTTGCCTCCCTGGGTTTGGGTAATCTCTTTTGATCGCTCATCTACTCTTTGCCACATCACCATGACCTTAGATCCCTTGATGTCAAATACTACCAAAACCAGTGTCATGCTGTCGATATGTTCAAGAGAAGTTTGCCTCTAAAGTTTTCAACCTCCCTCTAATTCTCTGTTGGTCTTGATTCACAAACATCATATTCCTCTATCTTGTGTCGATGATGTGGGAAACATTATGGCCCACCTTCGATCAAGGTCACTTCCTGTCGACTCCAGTTCATTATCCATGAAGTTGATATAGAGACTCCCTTCAGGTACCTTAGAGCCTGCATGCCTCAATGACAGGTTCTTCGCATTCGACGTAAGGTCCACATCATTGGCCTTTGATCGATTGACTCTGTGGGTGTTCAACGTCAGATCATTGTTCGCATTCCGTGGATTGTACCTTTCGTACCTTGAGGGCCATTTTCATTATTGATGGTTTCTCTCGTGTCTGTTAACAACTTTCATCATTGGCTAGTAATCAGATGATTTTCTTGCATGTTCGACTTTAGTTCACATATTCGCATGCTCGAATTTGTACTTTGTTCAGGATAAGATGGAGTGCAAGACCCTGGGTTTTTTCTGATGAAATCCAGGCTGCGGGTTCTTTGTGGATTATTATGACTTATTACATGACTCTTCTGATTGGATGGCTGCGACCATACCTGAGTCTCTTTTGTTGATCCTTACTGCTGGATGGTTGTGTCCATACCTCGAATATCGCTCTTTATGTACTCTATTATGGATGGCTGCGCCCATGCCACGTGTCATGTATAAGATGTATCAGTTGTGTTCGTACTTGCAGGTTTTCTGATAGCAGTGTTTGGGTCGAAGGCATTCTCATAAAGCATTTCACCCCTCCCTCTCTCTCGGACCTCATGCTTTAAGGGACATCTGTTACACAACATTTTGTCACCATCCTTGCAATCCCTCGCCCTGCATATTAGAGGGTCTTTCTCGTGACCTGTGAGCAGTGTCATACTTTGCAAACACCTTCATTGCATCCTTCTACATAAGGAAATCATTTCTCCTGTTGAACATTTCCTCAACAATCACACAAAAAAAACCTATTTTTTGGCATTGGCGCGGGTAGCCAGTTCACCCCTCACGCCAATGTGGAGGATGTACACTAGAGCCCGTGCCACTTGGCGCTCTTTCTCTTTGTTGTGCCTACACCAGCCTTTTTGGGAATGTTTTTGTAATAAATTAGAGGCGGAATTTTCCTTTAACCACCTCAGGGATGAGTCACAGGAAGTGGTTAACTTGATGAGCCACGGATTTCCCTCTTTAGGTAGTGGTTTCCTCCTCCCATGGAACACTCCTTGAAGATAGGTTTCCCTTCCATGATTATAGGGATCTTAACCTCTCCCTCTCCCTCTGTATAACCAGGCCTTTTCCCTTTATGAAAGCTAGTTGAACATATAGCCAAGAAGCTGAACTTGGAGAAGAGATACTATAGCTGAGTAATCGCTATCGAGAAGGTAGAACTAAGGAGAATTCCATAGAGAGAGCCCCGTCCGAATTCCCGACGAGCCTTTGTGAGACGCGCTCCACTGGAACCCTGTTGGAGGAGACCGCAACATTGAAGCTTGTTTGTACTCTTCCTTCCTTTCATTAATATACTCGACTATGGTATTGGTTCCATCATTGTGTTATGTTTATTGATGCAATTGATTTAGTCTTCTTCGACTGATTGATAGTTACGAATGCGAAATAGTATGTTGTACATCGTCTTTGTTTCTTGTGTATTTGCAGGTATCCGAGCGTGAGAACGAGCGGATCGTGATCTGTCAAACTAGGAGCGAGAGGCAGCCACTCTTTCAGACGACAAAAATAACATAGGACCTCCAGTAAGTCATCTATCGAGTCTCCGTCCATTCGTTAGCTAGGAATTGATGTTATAGAGTGTCTTGTTTGTGGCTAGACCCACTCTAGGGCTAGTGGGATCGCCTCTGTCCGCATAGGGGATTTACCTCACCAACAATAAGCACATACCCTTTTTTAAAGAATAAACATAGTTACTTATCTTAGCAACTAATATAGTCGACGAGTCCTTGTAGAGAATGATCGAGTCGCAGTTATATGCATTTTTCCTGGCCACTGCTCCGCTGTGATGAAACTGGCGGTCACGAGTGCTTAGACTCCTCAAATACACACACAACTTACCATCTATATATCACAACGGTTCCTATGTTAAACCTATTGTTGAGGCTTCCTAATCTGGAGCATTTCCATGATTTTTTCTATGTGCCACAAGAGGCATATCCCATGCCACCATCATTAATGTCTCCACTACCAAATCTTCAATTCTTAGAGATACATATCAACAAATACGGCGAGAGGGAGATTCGTGTATTAGGATGCCTTCTTCAAATATTCTTTGCTTTCAAAGAAGTGAAAATCTAGCCTACAAGAGGACATAAATGTTTTGGCAAAGACAGGACGACTTGTTTCTAGAAAAATGGGAGCCATTGAAGAAAGGATGTAAGAAAGGAAACATAACTGAAAGTGTATTTGATTTAGTTACGCAACTAATTCTTGAACTGTTAAAAATATAATACATTAATAATATTTTTATTAATGCCACGTGTAATTACATGGTTCTTGGGATATTACACCTCCATAAAATTAATAGTTAAATTAGTATGCGAAGAGGAGACCCCTGTCCCACAAACAAGGGGTATCATACACCAAGTTGTTATTTGGCTTAGTTGGAACCTTAAAATTAAATGATTATTCAATCATTTACGATGAAAATACATGACAAGAAAAAAAATCATGATAACCAAATTAAAATTTAAAATAAAATGTCCATGGGGTCTTGGATAGACGGTGATCGGGTGCTATGTTAAGGCACTCCTTGATGCGGAGTCATTGGTTCAATTCCTCTTCCCTATCGGGGTGATATATTGGACATGATGAAGTTGCACTCCAATATTTCGTGATTGCTTGACTAACTGGAGGTCTTATCAGTCTCTGGCAAGGAAAGGCTCTAGTAATCGATTTGTCCGTTGACTACTATTAATTTAGCATTGACCAATGCAACTTATAATGTTTAACATTGAAAAATAAATAAAACTAATTTCAAACATTTGATTGGATTATAACTTGAAGGTCTTATTGTAACCTTTGCATAATACAATGCCATGTGGATAACTTCCTCACATATTTATGTCAAAACTTATGCAAGTCCTTATACCTAAGCAAAAAATTAATTTATCCACTTCACATCTCAATTTATTAGTTCATGACAAAGCAAGACTATATGATTCAATTTTCCTCTTGACCACTATTAATTTAGCATTGAACAATATAGGCTATAATTTTTTATGCAAATTTCCCTTCTTCTTCTTCTTCTTATTATTATTATTAAAAAGAATTAATATATGCGTTAACCCTTAGGTTAGCTTAATTGGTCTAGTCCCCGTCATTAGAGTACCTTTGCTATTGAGAGGTCATGGGCTCAATTCTCTAGACACTCTCAGGGTGAGGCTTTATGGTTGAGCTAGTAGGATGTTATCCCTTTGGATACATCTACCTAGTGAAAATATTTTGTGGATGTAACAGTCACCAATCTCTAGGGTATATATATATAATTTAATTCAAAATTATTTATTCTTTTTTTCCCTTTTAATTAAATTGATGAATTACAAAAAATTTCATATGAAATGATTTATGGTTTTCTCAGCATGCAGTATTGGGAAGTCATGGTACTATAATAAAGTGGGGATGACTGCCCCACTTTATTAGTCATCCCCACTTTATTATAGTACCATGACTTCCCAATATTGCATGCTGAGAAAACCATAAATCATTTCATATGATTTTTTTTTTAATTCATCAATTTAATTAAAAGGGAAAAAAAGAATAAATAATTTTGAATTAAATCTCAACCTTTGATATGTGATTACTAATAAAAACATTCTAATTTCACAAATTTTAAATCCTTGCCATCCACCTAATAATTATTGATAATTAATTAAAATTCTAGAAGCTCTGTTCCAAAATAGATACACCTATCAACTTAATTAATTTTTACTTTTGAATTAATCATAGTTTTTCTTCTTCTTTATTTGCCTTTTAACTTTAACAATTGAAAAACTACTTACCCATTATAGAATTTTAAGCATTTAATGTTGTCCTTTTTCTATGGATTTATTCTCATAAGGTGGAATCTTTAAATAAATTTTGCAAAAGACCAAGACTATAGTAATCATTTTAGTCATTGAATTTTCATTAGTTACACTTTGATTATAAATATTTACCTATTTGTTAATGTATAACATTAAGCAAATAGTTGTCAAGTCCCACTAACAGAATTGGTTGAGGATGGGCCTCGTTAGAAGGGCGACCCAGGATCAAACCTCACAGAGGCTTTTGTGTCTGTGCTAGGGGGAGGAGACAATTTAAACCCAATTAGCTTAGTGTTTGTGTGGCCTAAGCCCGGTACAATCCCTAGGTGATTTTGACGACTTAGATGCCCCTGGGTCACGATTTATCAAGCCACAGGTCAAGCCCGATGTAATCTTTGATGAACTCAGACCACTTGAAAAAAAAAAAAACATTAAGCATATAATTTATTAATTATTATGTGATATATTCAAATTTTATTTTTGTATCATTTTTTTGGTGGAGAGAATCAAAGTCTTATTACAAAATTGTGTTTTTTTGTGCATGTGTGATTTTTTATTTATTTTTAAATACAAATGAGTAAGGATTATATTAAATTTTCACTCGGTTGCAACAAATACTCAGGGAATTCATTACACTTCATTAGTTTTAGAGGATCCTTCACTAAGGAGTCGACTATCAAAACCAAAAAATGCTAACTAGAAAGACTATAGTATCGAATCTACATATATATATTCCATAAAATTGAGACAAAAAAAGTGCATATTTGCAGAAGTTTCCCATTATAGAAGGAAGAAGGCAATTTCCTCTGTGGGCTTGTTGAAGTCGAGTTGCAGGTTGTCATAAGCTGGGCTTGGAACAGAGCTAGCAGAATTTACATTCCCTAAAGTATTATCATTTATTTTAAATTCGTTGATTTGTCTTCGAATGATGTCAAGTTCGTCATCCTGATGAGAGGTTTTGATTTTGAGAGACTGGAGTTCTTTTGTGATGAAAATTAGGAGGTTGTATTGCTGATGAATTTTCTACTTTGGGTCCATAGTCTCCACTTGTAGGACCTCCAATTGCTTGCTACATGTGTTACAAGCTTAATTTCTAGAATTGGCCTAATTGTTGAGGTTGGAAGACATGGTTGGAGGATCCAAGAGACAACAGAGGGGGGTCCAAGAGGAAATAAAGGCCACACACTAGTGGAATATGCAAGTGACGGTGAAAAGTGTTCACAAGATAGTAATGTGCTTAAGGGAGTCTAGGGATAGGGATAAAACACCGATGGAGTCGTGTGCTCAAATAGGTTAAATAATAAGGGGCAAGGTGAATGCAAGGGGCACTAGAGGAGTTAGAGAGAGAGGGACATAAACTACCTTCAACCATAGAGAGGAAGGAAATGGAGAGGGTGACCCAATTCAATGCAAAGAGTCGGAGGGGGTTCGAGAGCGACCCAAATTAGCAGAGGAAGTTCAAGGTAGAATAAATTATCATAATAGGATGAGAAGGAAAAGATAAAACACAGAACAAGAACTAATAAAAAACCTTGAGACACCTAACAACATTAAACCTCGGTTGCAGAAGATGACCCATGCTCTAGATTTATTGTTGATCATTTCAGAAAGGGTCCCCAAGAGGAAATTTTCTAGTCGACCAAGTTGTACGGCTGGGGGAGCCAAGGTATCTTCCCACTAAAGATGAGGGATTTTCCAATCAAATGGCGATTATTACAGAGCCACCTAGAGCATAAAATAGAAAACGCCACAACACTATCAAAGGGAAGGAGCTCATAATTCCAATGGAGGTGAGAGAGGAGGATCCTCAGTGGAAGAATTGTCCAGACATAGATTTCGGGGGGGGACCGGACTTGATATTTATCATTGAAGAGGCTTCCCTCCCACACGATTCCCATCATAATACAATTAACACACAATGTGCTCAATCACCTCAGATTCGTCACTTCGTAGAGTGGTGGAGCAGAACACGACGTTGTTTTCAATAATTTTCAAGGATAAGAATGGGGGGTTAATATAACCTCCCACGCATGGAACAAACTCACTTCTTATGCCATGACTCTAGAAAATGTGGTGCTTAAAAATTTAAAATCAATGTTTTTTTTGATCTTTAGAATGTTCACATGGGAGTGGAATGAGGGGAGAGGGGGAAGCATAGGGTTTGGAATAGTAATTAGAGAACTATGGGATTAATTTCCATTCTCTAATACCATTGACTTCCTTTTGACCTTCTTCCAAGAGGAAAGCTATGTTGGCTTGATAGTCAGCCTTTGAATTTTGACTTCTGAGGATGTGGTAGAGGCAATATGAGAATAGGAGGCCTAGAGCATAATTTATTACTTTCAGGAGGACATTAAGGATGTTTTCCTTAGGATAGAAACCATTTATCAGGTGTTATATAGTGATCATAGAATCTCCTAGGATTGTTAAGTTTGAAATTCCCATGTCATTAGCCAAAGTTAACACCAATAATAGACCATACATCTCATCTTTGTTGAGAATTTGAAGGGCTATAGATTAATACAAATTCTCTTCTTGATAACTACTTGTGATCTTACTTATGTATTTCTTCTTTCACCTAGTTAATCTTTCATCAAGTCAATTATCAAAGTACTTAGTCAAATGTAGAGACATAATTATTTTCACTTGTAACTGAGTATCATGAAGTGTAGTTAGGAAGGTAAATCTCTGATTTACCTTCCTTACTTGAGATCTATGTCTTTTACAAATTCTTTCCTTAGATGTTATAATATCCTTATTATATCCTTCAGTCACTTCCTCAATCCTTCAGTCACTTTCGCAATTCATATCCTTTAGATACTTCTGTAAACTATGTCCTTTAGTTACTTCCGAAATTGTATCCTTCAGTTCTTTCTTCCTTTAGATAAATCCACATTCAAATCTCTTCTTGGATCTGCTCCCTTTTAAACGTTTTCACCTTCAGACTTTTCCACATGCAATACTGTCCTTAGATTTTTTCTACTATACCATCACAAAATAATCCGTGGTTGCTTTCTTAAGCCTGCACTAATCTGCAAATTCTTTTCTTTCTTCCATGTTGTTCACCTTAGACTTGACCGTAATTGTTCCTTTAAATATCCACACTAACTCAGAGCCAAGTCTGCAAATATGTGTATACAAATGATCCGTAGTGAAGTGTATATATAGTACATTGTTCTTGCCTCTAGGCCGACCATTCAATCATTTATTGAGCCGAATTCATAACAGAGATTTAGGCCGACTGTGTTGAGAGAGGAGTTCTTCACGGTATGTAGATATTTTCTTCCAACGTTGTTATTTGTCCTTCTACCATATTATCTTGGAGCATATTAGACTAGATCCTATATGACACTTAATTATATTTTGTACCTAGACGACACAAACCTAATAGACATCAAGAAGAAGTCTATTGACCTAAATAATAAAATATTACTCATGAAACCCATGAATTAAGTACAAAAAAATACATTTTATTATCTTTGTCTTCTTCTTTTCACAATTACATAGTCAACATGAAGACCGACCTAGTTACATTTTACAACAATCTTGATTGTTGGTTTTCCTACCTAACCCCCATGAATATTTGTCAACAAATTTTCCTTCGTGATTACATATTATCCTTCCCTTATCTGCCACCCTTATGTAACACCCTCCTCCCACATTTACCGAAGCTAACTGGTCCACTAAGGTAAACATGTGACGATAGGCCACTATGATGAGATTCAATCTCCTAGGTCACCTTAAGGAAGGGGAAACGACAGAAGATGATCAAACTAACCATTCACACATCCTACATAACCTCCAGGAGCTAAACATCCTTTCCAGGTGCTTAACTCTTGAAGAAACTTGCATTTTACAGACCAAACACCCCAGTCAATCCCATAACAAGGAAAAAGTGTGACTGGAACCCTCAAGTTTCTCCCACAACAAGGCCATCCCAGTGACTGTGGACATTTTTAGGTAGTCCTGTGCGAGTGACCCAGGATTCTGTGCCATTTTTCAGGGCTAGGTCTTAAGCCATTGCCCAGAACTCCATGAGACTTCTAGAAATGATACATAACACTAAAACAAAGGTACTAAAGCAAACATTTTATCAATGACTTGATTGGACCTCTATTAGCCATGACAATAATTTCGTCAAACATGTCACAAATATTCAATCTACAAGTCTTAACAACAGATATAAGAATTGGGATCTCATACTTATTTGAGAATTTCTAAGAAGCATTGATGCCTTATCACATTAGTTGCATTATCATCTACTAGGTCATATATTCATTGTTCATTCAATTGAAAATCAAAAAACGATAAGAGACATACATCATAATTGACATAAAACATACTCATAACCAACATATTAAAAATATAAATAGCAGATATATATAACAACCATTTAAACCACACAATAGAAAGTACATTTACCCATCAAATACAAGGGGAGAAAAGATCTTATTATCATGTGTAAAATGCAACTAGGTCTTGGAATTCCACGTACCACCCGACCATATGCTAGGTTGAACTAATTCTCTCTTTCAGTGAGTCACCCTCGTGCCATAGTCCAAGAATGAATGTGGGATATCATGAAACACATAAAATACAACCAAAATAGGGCTTCCAGAGGCCAACAACCTCAACCCTCAACTAGTGATTCCATCTCACAATCGGACATCACTAACCATCACCAGATCAATCTCTACCCAAGTTGTCCAAGGATCCAGAGTGTTTGTTCCAACTAAGGCTCCAAGACTAGTAACTCAACCCACAACTGATGCCGGGCTCTAGAGAATTTGTCCAACAAAGGCTCCTAGAATAGTAACTCAGCCCACCAAGGGCTCTAGAGCGGTTTTTCCAACCAAGGCTCCAAGACTAGTAATTCAACCCAAATTATTACAGGGCTCCAAAGCGTTTGTCCAATCAAGGCTCCAGGAACTAATAACTCAAACCACAACCAAAGGAACATGAAAATCAACCAGAAAAAAAGGTAAAACCTACAACACCTTGGCTATCCAGGAAATGGCAAGGCTAAGAAAACTACTATCAATACAGGAAATCCTCCATGCTAATGAGAGATCGTGACCAAGAAACCACATGCATGTGCCATGCATGCAAAAACTAGCAAGGAAATCATACGTGCAACTCGATACATGCAAGAAAATTGTGTTGTAGTTGTTGATCCCGATGTCCTCTTGCACTTTACTGCTCTTACTTTTCCTTATTGCTCCACATCCCAAGTATTCCACACTCCTCCAGGAGTGCTCCAAGAAAACTCTAAGTGTCCAAGAGTATGAGAGAGAGAGAGAGTAGAGAGAGCTCCACCATAGAACTGACAAAAGTCTATGAATTGACCCTCAAAAGAATTTTTATCAATGAGGCCTCTATTTTCTTCAATTTTCCATTATTTTCCTTCAATTTCCTCTTCACATGCAACATGTGACCTTTCACCTTCCTTTTCTCCTAATTTCCATTATTTTCATAAATAAAATGACAATTAATGCCTCATGCCTTTCCAAATCCTTTTCCATTTCATTTTCCAATTTCCATAGCCATAATAAACCAAATGAACACCCGATAGGATGTTTTTCCCACCACTTAGCTTGGAATACGTTCCCGTAACATTGGTCTTATTTTTTGTTTACATGGATTTTTTACTAGGGCTGTTGTAGAACCCTCCCCCTTGGGGGGACACCGTCCTCGGCGTTCAATGACACCTATGACCATCAAACCACTAAAAACAAAACATACTTCCCATGAAGCTTTATAACATAGCTCGTTGCAATATTTACAATGGCATCCTATTGAAAACATGATAAACATACCGTTTTTTAGAGCTTTATAACACAACTCATTATGGTATTTACAATAAAAACCACATATACTCATACACATTTTCCTCAACCGACAAAGAATCATACTATCTATGGATCTTTAAAAATCGAAATCGATACAATATTTACAATAATATACACATATACACATATGCACATTTTCTCCACCAACAAATAAAAGGATACGATGTTTGTATCTACAACAACTTAGGGAATCCTGAGGCTGACATCTCCACCCTCAAGGTAATACCATGATCCACCTCCTTCCCAGGAAGTCCATAATCCACTGCCAAAGTCAAATTTGCACCCAATGTCTAGTGCTACAATCCAACGCTAATTTTCCTCTTAGTGAACAATTACCAACTCATTGTTCTAGGGCACACTCCCAATGTGCATCTGATTCCATCTAGCAATGCTAATGACCAAAAAATCTATCCCTCACCTTCACTTCTCTGCTACATAGTCCCTCAGGAAATATGGTCACTCTCTTCCATGAAGTCACACACCTTCCAAGTTCTGTGGGCATCCCCTTCTTTGCTACGCACAGTCCCTCGGGGGACCCCTCCCTTGGTAATTTTTCCTTGCATCGAAAGGTCCAAAAACCAAGGCATATCCCTGCCTCAAAACCATCATACCGATCATAGCATGCTCATGGAAATCGATGGACACTATTGGGTACCAATGTCCCACAATCTCCCCGCCCTTGAAGCACTTTACCAACATATTGTTGCTTGTTCCAATTCCTTTCACTCACGTTGCAAATTCTTGCAGTCGATTTCAACCATCCCAAACCAAGAATTGCATGCTTTCTTGTACCAAGCACATAATTTCCATTAGATTCAAAATAAATTGAAATAAATTGAAATAATACCTCATTGGTGGCCCGTCAATAAGGCAAACCTGCAATTCTGTTCACTTCCTATCACAACAAGTCAAATTAGTTGTTTGATTAAATCATCATGTATAAACATATCACATCTGGTTAGCTCAAAGTGAAACCATCATAAATTAAAATCATGAATCACATGAAATCATCAAGAACGATAAGCATAAATCACATGTAACCATCATAAATCAAAATCATATATCACATGCATAATAAAACTGAAATAAAAATACCGATAATTATCCTTCATCGGTCCTTACTTCTACCTTTGTTCTTTATGTATACACACTGGATCGGTTGCCACACCTGAAAAGCCCCCAATTCCTTTGCTTCTCTTCAATCACATACACATACACACAATGTACATCACAACACATACATCCACACACAACGTACAACACCACACAATACATACACCCACACCCGACACACATCACAACAAATACACCTACACCTAGTGTACAACACAACACATACACCTACATCTGGTGTACAATAAAATACATATATATACACATAGTACAACACAACGAATACACATTTCACGATACCACGACTACATAATGCACATACATAGTACCGCATGTATGCAACACAACATGTACGACATGCACAAAATACCACATGTACACCAGTATCATATGTACAAAATGTACACAATACCACCTGAATAATGGGTGCACAGTGCCACATGTACATTGCACCACCTGTACAACATTTACACAATACCACATGTATACAACACCACATGCACAACATGTACACGAAACCGCATGTACACAATGCCACATGCACAACACAACAACAACTACACACAACACCACATGTACAAAATGTACACAACTCCACATGTACAACATGTACACAAAACCACATGTACAATCATGCACACAACACCATATGTACATAGCACCACATATAAAACATTCACACAACACCATATGTACATAGCACTGGATATAAAAAATGTACATAACACTAGATGTACACAAAACCACATTTTCAACATGCGCATAACACCATATTCACACAACACTGCATCTCCAACATGCACATAGTACGGTATTTACACATCATCGCATATCCAACATGTACATAGCACCGTCTATACCTAGCACTACATATGCAATATACACACAACACCATATATACAACAGGAACACAACCTCATAGGTACAATCACTGAATATACAATATGCACAACATATACACAACAATAGCATTGCACATCCAAAACCACACTGTTTGTGTCAAGAAACCTTTCTTTCAGTGTCTCTCTGTCATCCATGCTTATCTTAGCATACCGCAGATCACGTTGTTTTCATTCTGCCGATGTATCTCTTAGCATTACCTGTCCAAAACATAGGCATAGTATAAAAACATAATATCAACTCATTTCCACATGTTATTGATCTCATAAATTTGTCAAGAATAACCTTCCCACTCGATTCCTCATAACCAGGAACCTCTTCATGCCATTCACCTACATAAGCAATCATTCCTCCACAAGAATGATCCCTGAAAACTATGTCAGATAGTGACATAGATACATAGATACATACATATATACAAACATTAGCATAAAACAATCATGATCTTGTCAGAAAATGAAATACATACATACATATAAACATGTATACATATATAAACATCAACATAATCATGATGACAACATAATTACCAGATAATATAAGGTCAAGGTTAAGATAACTCCCTTTATTCATGAAAAACATGCACAACATTGAGAACAACAGTTCCCAACATAGCCAAGGCATCTGAAGCCTAAAATCCATTCACTTGACCTTTCTGATTACCTTTCTCATGTCTTTATTTCCATTGTCCATTTAACACAATGGACCCGACCAGTCCAACCGACTGTAATATTCTTACCTTCCATTGCCATTATACATGCACCGAACTTCATTCAAGTCTTACATTACCTATCAGGTTCCATTCATCCCTTCCCGAGCTTCGTTAAAGTTTATCTTTCCCATCTAATTCCCAAGATTCTCAAACATAAAACGCAAGAACAAGAAACAAACTAGAATAAAACCATGAAGACCAATAGTAATATGACATCACAAATAAAGTGGCAAGTCCTTGCACCAAACATAAAAAAAACCACAATCAAGCACAACAAATTACAAAATAAAAAAAGCACAAGACTAGCAACAAACACCATGACACAATCCCCATGGGTTCCCAATGCCTCCAAGGGAAAGCTCAACCTGAACCTTCTTCAAGGTTTCATGGCAGTCTCTTTTGCCATGAAATTCCCTGCATCATACTACAGTAAACACATAACTATCAGTGTAAATATAAATATAACAATATACCAGTTACCTTACCTTGATGTTCCAAGAACATTGCCTTGTAACTGAACAGGCCCATGCCAGTGGAGTCCCTTGAGGAATCCAACCATAACTGGAAACTAGTTGTTATACCTGTCAAAGACACGTTCAAGAATATAACACATATCCACAAAATGTCATACAAAATCAAGGTTAAGAAGACTTCCTGTATGCAAAGTACTCATTTGTTTGGAATTATGGTTTCCAAACATAGCCAAAGGAACTTTAACCCAATTCCTTTCTTTTACCTTTTACTTGTTGCAATTGAGTCTTACTATGCATTGCCACATCACCCAACTATTAGTTATATAAAAAAATCAACTATTACCTTGTCACACTAATGCCAAGCATGTTTCCCTGCAACTGGTCACACCTGTTAGCCACATGTTCCAAAGATCAAGACATCATATCTAATAATTGAAATCAACCTTTACCAAGACTATCAACCATGTCATAATCAACAGTCAACTCATAGTCATAAATCATAACACTACAACTAGCACTCACTTGCACTCTAGTACATAACAGTTGTATCAACACATAATGTGTTTGTGCAACCATCTTAAAAAAAAATCATTCCTTCATGCAATTAATCAAACATTCAATCAACTTGTAAACATACCATGCTAGATAAACCAAATTAACGACATAATCAAACTCATACCTCAATGTATCTTAGGGGAGGCCATCACATCTGCACAAGTCAGTTCATATTAATATGAAACAACATCACTAGTATATCATCTCATACCCGAATGTCACAACCATAACCATCTACATAGACCAATCCATATCAAAACGATAATATAACATCAAGATCTTAATGCAATAACACTAATCATCAAGTTAACTAACATATAACAACAACAAGTTACATATAACATACTCATCAACAACATATAACATAATCTTCAAGTTAACTATCATATAACAATCAACCAGTTAACATATAACATACTTGTTAACAACATATAACATAATCATCAAGCTAACTAACATAAAAGAACAACAACAATGCATATAACAACAAGTTACTATCATTCAAACTATTCGATACATGTGCATATGACCACTCTAATTCACTAGCATCTACCATGCATGTAACCACAACAACGTTAAAATGACATACATGTACATAGCCCTAATGCATATAAAAATCCATTAACTAACATACTTGCATGTGATACAATACTTGTATGACGATATGCTCTTACCCTAAATTCTAGTGCTGCAACTTCGCTCTAATAGTCTGCATCTCCTACTTTATCTTAGCCAACATATCAACATCATATCTTATCAACAACATCATTATGACATAACTACATACATTGACCTCACAATGCATATCTAACCTATTATGCATGCATAACCATAACCATAACAATGCATGCACAACAACCTATAGACATTTCCAATCATAACAAATGCATAACCACCATACACTCATGATGACCACATCCAATCAACAACACCATCAAATTTAACATGGAGACACCGCTGCAACTATGACCAACTCCAGGCATATGCAACAAGAACATAAACCACAAGCATAAGGAACATATATGTAATCAAATTGAATGCACGACCAACACACACCGACCATCCATTCCAAGGGGTGAACCATGCTCTGATACCACTCTGCAGTATCGGATATTACCCAAAGAGAACGTAAAACAAACATCACCCAAAGAGAATGAAACCATGCTCTGATACCACAATGTAACCACCCTCCTCCCAAATTTACCCAAGCTAACTGGTCCACCGGGGCAAACATGTGACGAGAGGCCACTATGATGAGATTCAACCTCCTAGTTCACCTTAAGGAAGTGGAACCGATGGAAGACAATCAAATTGATCATTCACATATCCTACATAACCTCCAAGAGCCAACCAACCTTTCCAGGTGCTTAACTCCTAAAGAAACTTGTCTTTTACTGACTAAAAACTCCAGTCGCTCCGATGACAAGGAAACAATGTGACTGGAACCCTCCATTCACTACCACAGCAAGGCCATCCCAATGACTGTGAAATTTTTCAGGTAGTCCCGTGTCAATAACCCAATATTCTGCACCACTTTTTCAGGGCCAGCACTCAAGCCACTACCCATAACTCCATGAGACTTCCAGAAATGATACATAACACTAAGACAAAGGTACTAATGCAAACATTTGATCAATGAATTGACTGGACCCCTACTAGCCATGATAAGAATTTTTTCAAGCATGTCACAAATATGAAATCTACAGGTCTTAATAATAGATCTTAGCATAGGGGTCTCATACTTATCTGAGAATATATAAGAAGCATTAATGCCTAATCACATTAGCTGCATTATCATCTACTAGGTCATATATTCATTGTTCATTCAATTTCAAATCAAAACACAATGAGAGCCATACATCATAACTGTCATAAAACATACTCATAACCAACATATAAACAACCGAATAAACAGGGATATAACAACCATATAAACCACATAATAGCAAGTACATTTACCCATCAAATATAAGGGTAGAAAATCTCTTATTGTCATGTATAAAATGCAACCAAGTCTAGGATTCCATGTACCACATGACCATAGACTAGGCTGAAGCAAATCTCTCTTTTATCCAGTCACCCTCGTGCCATATTCCAAGCATGAATGTGGGATCTCATGAAACACATCAAGTACAGTCAAACCAGGGATTTCATAGGCCAACCACCTCAACCCTCAAACAATGATTCGACCTCACAGTTAGACATCACTAACCAACACCAGATCGGTCTCTACCCAAGTTGTCCAGGGCTCCAGAGAATTTGTTCCAACCAAGCCTCCAAGACTAGTAACTCAACCCACCTTTGCTGTCGGGCTCCAATGCGTTTTTCCAACCAAAGCTCCAAGACTAGTGACTCAACCCACTAGGGGATACATAGTGTTTGTCCAACCAAAGCTACAGAGTGTTTGTCCAACCAAGGCTACAGGACTAGTAACTCAATCCAAGTTGTTATAAGGATCAAGTCCATTTGTCCAACCAAGGCTCCAAGAACTAATAACTTAACCCACAACCAAAGGAACATGAGAACCAACCATAAAAAAAAATTAAAACCCATAACACCATGGCTATCTAGGAAATTATAAGGCTAGGCAAATCATTAAATAATCAGAGACAATCACTCCATGCGATGTTATAGTCGACAACAACCCCCCTTCTTATTTAGTATTTTCACTACTACTAAATAAGTGGGGGCCCATAGTCAAAAAATTTAAAAAATCGATTAGTGCTTGTATTTTCTTTTTCAATAAAACTTACTATCATAAACTTAGGAGAATACTCCTTGAAAAATCTAAAAAAAAACTTAAGTTTTATGATAAGGTAGGATAAAATCATTCCTTAAGAAATATCTCATTGCAAAAAAGGTAATGGATACCTCCTTACAAGCGGAATTCTAAGATTGCGAGATCAATTTTGATAATAAGCGACCTTTAGTGGGAAATTGTTTTATAACGATCCCGATAAAAGGTATCAATGAAAACAATGACTTCCTCCCCACCTAGGAAATTACAACGTTCAGGGAATAATCCAATGATACACTTTAACTTAAAGAGTAAGAGGTCTCATCACGAGATGACTTATCATGATCATAGCTATTATAGCTTGCTGACTTTTCCAATACTGCATACCACAATAGGGCAATGACTCAATATTGTTGCAATCAAAAGACAAGGGATCTCATCACGAGCCAGCTCGTTCAGCGAAGTTATAAATCAAGTGAATGGCACTGTCATAAATTGGCTACCAAACCAAGACATTGTTCTTTAAGGGTAAAAAGAAAGTGAAAGCGATAAGTGTGGATATGGATTTCTCTTTGAAAATTGTATATTTCTCTAAGTAGGATACAGGATCATTACTGGGTAACAGGTAACCCTGTCGAGGCTATAAATGCCTGCTAGCAGCAGAGGCTCTACCTATAACAAATGAGCATATTTAAAATTGATTTACAGAGAAGCCTTTTTTTTTATCTTTATAAACCAATTAGTGACTTATGTAGATACAATGACTAGCTTGAGGAAGTAAACAATCAAAGTTAAATATAGAAGAAACGAAATATCATTAACAAATAAAACCATGATGTACTTTGTCTTTCTATAATAAAGTTTTATTTTCTGGAAAATTTTCTGTTTTGGAAGTTTAGAAAATTCAAAAGAAAAACAGATATAATTGGTTCTTCCAAGTGAATTGCCAATTTTTGTGGCCAGCAACAACCCCCCTTCTTATTTAGGTATTTTCACTACTAATACTAAATAAGTGGGGGCCCTTAGTCAAAAAATTTAAAAAATCAATTAGTGCTTGTATTTTTTTCAATAAAACTTCATTATCATAAACTTAGAGAATACCCCTTGAAAATCTAAAAAAGCTTAATTTTTATGATAAGGTAGGATAAAAATAATTCCTTAAGAAATATCGCATTGCAAAAGGTAATGGATACCCTCCTTACAAGCGGAATTTAAGATTGTGAGATCGCTGGCGAAACTACACACTAAAAACATTCATCGTGATCAAAAGATGCCTCAAATATCACTTACGTTGAAAAACCCTCAAATCGCCGATACACCGTGCATCGCAACCTAATTTCAAAAACATTAACGGATGATTGTCATATGCTACGCTCCAACGAGATTCTACATATTACGACATGATTTTATGATCTCCATCATATTGCGAAGCAAATCGGCAGATCGTCTTATCAAGTAGATCTTTTAGGCCTGCTGGTACGAAAATATTGTTCCATAAACCGAGACCAAGAAGCATGAATGTTAATCAATGAGTTAGTTGCCAATCATTAATGAAATATGGTTTTGTTCGATCAAAGAGCCATTTCACGTAAGGTATATTTTATATGCTCCTATGATTTAAAGCTTTCCGTTTACCTTTTCTTCTCATTATTCTCACCTCATTTGTAAACTGCAGAACGAAGAACAAAAACCATGCAAAGTAGTATTCAGATATTATGGGAAAGAAAGGCAAAGCTACGGAAGTTCAAGACAAAGAAATGATTTCCTGTACATGCACACCACTGTAATAAAGATGTCGGTATTACTACTTGGGAAGGTAAGTGTACAGCCTACTTGAGGAAGAGAATCCCAAATAATGGAGGTTACAGCCATCGCAGCTCACATGGCCCTCGAGGCATGACACAGAGCACAGCTTGCTCAAGTTTGCACTGAGACATGGCGAGGCCCAAAATTCTTTCCATACACGACATGGTTAAATGGGCACTCGACAACACCGACATCACAAATGTACAATTTAAGACTCAGTGGTCAAGTGACTCATTGGTCTGCTCACTCCACAAGATTTGAGACTCATGTATCATTTACCAGAGCCATAGGCTACTTATAGCCAGTCAGCTCATGGAGAAGTTTGCTAAAGAAAATGTGAAGACTCAAAAATGCCGACAAACGATTGGTCAGTGGAGGGACGAACCACTAAAAAAGGATAAACATGGTATGCACATTAGTTCTCTCACTCCCCGTATTGCCTTAATGCCGTTATGCTCGTAGGACTTTTGGGAAGCCAAACATTAATAAATTTTCATCCGAATGGCTACCATTATTGGATGCCACCATTAATGCTACTATTGTGGATTGGGCTAAGATATTATCTCACAAATTAGCCACAACTATTTTAAATTACCGCCTAAAAGAACTATTCTCGTAGAATTTATCCCCTTTCTACTTATCCGCATATGTGATGGATGCAACTGCTATATTTCCAAGTTTCCTTTAATGGGTTGAAATGGACAACTCAAGACCCCTTACCCATTCATATTTATCACAAAGAATTGTGGGATTCCACTCTACCCGTATTTTTACAAGATTTGGTCATGGAACTGCGTTGCCCTGTATACAAAATGTTATATGATAAAGACGCTCCAGATTTCTCTCTCCCGGCGTAGGTAGATATACCGTCGCAAGATGGTTCGGTAGAAGAAATGTTTACATATGTCGTGTATTCCAAGTCTCGCTTCCCTCATGTCTTACCTTTATATGTTCCTCATAAACTCATGGCATGAGAAATGCTTATCAAACCCGGCGAAGAAGGAGGTTTGACTAAAGATTTGAAGGACAAAAGAAGGCTATTTGGCCACACTTCGTGGCTCCGTGGGGCCTTTCACTATTTGATGTAGGCCATGCATTCAAAGAAGTAAACAACATAACATGTCTACGATTGTTCAAATTTCCAAGAAGACTGCCTTGACTTTTATGATATTGCTAAAATTTCACTATTGTAGTCAAAATAAAGGTGTTTAAAAGAAGATGATCTTTTTGATGACATGTTCCAACAAAAAGGTACACTTAAAGAGTGTTCTACATTCAAACCAAATGCGATTTCCACAGACTTCAAGAGTTCAAGATATATGGAAAGGAGGTTAGCTAATATCCCTTTGGATAAATTACGCTTGGAACCCATGGGAACCAACTCCTAGTATTAATCTCAAAGTGAAGTTCGTGCATGCATGCATCTAAATCTAAGTCCCGAAGAGAAACATTAGAACACTCTAAGAGGTCCGAAAGTGTGACCATGATAAAAGTGAAGGGCCGTATGATACTTCCTCACTAAAGGAGCTCCTACAAATAAGCCGGTGTTTGACCTTCCACAACTAGATCCTCCTCTCATCGTCCAACCACCATCGGTCAACCGAGCTAGATAAAGAATGGGAGACATTCAAATGATTTAATCAATTTTTGACTAAGTTCGATGATGACAGATACGGGCATATCGGATCAATGACTCGTCTAACCTTAGGGCCAAGTCAAAAGAACCTATCAAATATTTTAATTCACGTTTCAATAAAATTTTAAATAAAATTCCTACCGTCTCCAAGCCTAGCAAAGAAGTGCCAAGTGAATGGTACATTCCGTTTACCATCAAACATAGAAATATTCGTTGATAGGGCTAACAAAACAACTTTAGTCGAGCAATATGAAGGAAAAAAATAGTGGTAGAGAAACATATCATAGCCCTGTGGAAAAGCAAAAATGCGATAGAGGAACGAAAGTCCAAGAAGGTTACTTTAAGGAAGACTCCTTAAGAAAAAAACAATCGAAAGATCCATTCGATTTAGAAGGATTGCAAGTAAAGTTCCAAACCATGTCCAACGAAAATGATCGACATTAAGAAACAAGTGGCAAACATCTTCTAAAAACTGCACAAGCCTTATAGAAGAAACCCCTTTCTGATTGATTCAAAGCCACCAAATGCTATCACAAGTGCTTCTAATAAGAAGAAGAAGAAGAGGACATTTCAATTAAGAACGCATCGATGGAGAAGAAGTTGTAGAGGTACAAGGTATGATTTTATCCTCCCGTATGAAGAAGATCAAGAGGCATCCCCAGCTTAACACTCTAAGTAGAAATCAATTTGATCCTCCTCAACCTACTCCTAAGCTAAAGAGCCAAGCTCAATGACTAAGGATAAAGTCAGCCCAAGAAAACAAATATCTAAAGCGACTCAAACTAGCCCACCAAACAACATTCATCAACTCCATCAAAAATGTTGATTGTTTTTGATGAAAATGAGTATAATATCATAGAATATATGAAGAAGACTAGGGATAACATCACTTTTATGTGAAATTGAGCAAGTTAAAACACCAAAGAAAAGGTACTTTGAAAGAATTAAATGTCAGACTAGAAAAACCTCTCATCACTTCTTGTAATCTCTCAAGCTTCCCATGAAATGGGAAGACCTCCAACTAATGTGATTAATAAAATTGGATCCAAAAGATATCGCTTAATTTGGAGGAAGGTCGATCTCATCTTCCCATTTCTTCTTACTTATGAAGTTTTCAATAAAAATTCCGTAATTGATTTAGTGGATTCTAGAGCTTCATCTAATATTTTACCAAAACTTTCAACATGTAAAGTTGAACATTCAATCGCAAAAATCAGGCGCATAAATTAGCCAGATCGACTTAAATTTGAAATGATTGGCTAATTAAATCAAAAGAATGCATATAATGTCATCTAATCCAAAGGTATGTCAAGTTATCACATTTTAGTCGTTATATTCTAGAATTTTATGGTTTAATTTTACAGAGATTGGCCGTAGTGTACCTTACTTGACATTTTCAGAATCGATTGGTCGTACATGTGGCTCCCTTTACAATGATAAACCAAATCAGAGCAAAGGCTGAGCGAGAAAACATCGTAAAAGACATAGTAAATAAAAATTCAGAAGGGAGAAAATGAACCTGTAGCATACAACAATAATATCATTGGCACCACTCAGCTTGATTCTTTCTTAGAAATTTAATGCTCATACTTCACCTGTTTCTAGAAAATCGCTTATCTCAAGTAGAAATTTTTTCAAAGAGATAGTTCTAAAATTGGATTAATTTTATAGATGCTCCTAAATAAATCTTTATTTGGAAGTTATTTTTTGATGGTTCTAAGTCTAATGAAGGAGCAGAGCAGATGCGGTTAATTAGTCCAGTAGGGAAACAAAACTATGCTAACTTGTGGACTCGAGTTCGATCGGCACCAACAATACCACATGCATTACGAGGCTTTAGTCCAAGGATTATACAAAGCAATCGGATTAGGACATCAAATATCCACAAGTTTTCGTAGATTCCAATTGTAATCGATGTGTACGCATAGTATACATTGTTTATCGTGTCATTTAAAGCATTATCAATCTTTAGTTCAAGATCTCGATCTAACACTTTATAGCATTTAATATTTCATCAATCGCTGCATCTGCATCGCCAGTGCACCTCCTAGCTAACGTGGCCTTCCAAGCTCATTCCTCTAAGACTATAGCCTCGATCGATTTCAACTGTCTAATCTTTGTAGGACCTCCTTATCTCCCCGATAACATTACCAATTGGAGGATTTTCACGATGATCCCGATATTGTAAGCTTCCTCACATCTCAAGGATCTACACTAATCAGATAATTGATGAGACCAACATGGCAGCATAATCGTAACAAGATATCACTAACAATGCTATGCCAAAGCCGCAGTTAAGTTAGAAGACCTTATGATTCGAAAGATCGATTCAAAAGATATACCAATTCAAAACCGCAAAGTTCAACTTTTGAACTATGAATTAGTAAATTCAGGAACTCGATACCAACCACATATCAACTTGTGGCCTTGCCTAGCTCAAGAAAATTAGCATATGTCTGCCTTTGAAACAATACAAAAGTGTCTTTTCTGAAATCACGAAGAAATCAAAACTTATGACACTTATATCATCCAACATACAATCCCAATGATAAACGATGAAAATCCTTGGTCTAACAAAAAGTTTCAGGAAAGATCCATCCTAATTTAGAAAACCGATTAAATCAACTCACAAGTTATCAAAGCCAAAATCATTTTTCTCATTTGACATTCTAAAATGGGTTTCCAATATGGTTCCTGCTAGGAAAGAAGAACGAGACATTAGAATTTGCATTGACTTTCGAAATCTTAACAAAGCCTCGCCAAAAGATAATTTTCCTTTTTGCCTTCCATGGAGCAAATATTGCAAATGCAGATTAGAATTAATGTCCTCTTAGATGAAGTCAAGTTACAACCAAGTGTTGTCCATCCCATGATCAATTGAAAACCACATCTGTAACCAAATGGGGCACTTACGCATATCAAAAGATGCCCTTTGGTCCGATCAACACCGGTGCCACATTTCGTAGAGCCATGAACATCGCATTCAAGGGATTAGTTAACAAATCATGGTAATTTACTTGGATGATATAACTGTATATTCCAAGAAATGAGGCAATCATCTTAGAGATTTAAAACAGATCTTTCAACGTTGTCAGTCAGTATGGAATTTCACTTAACCCAAAAATCCTTTTTTACCATGAAGGAAAATTCTCGGGATTCATAGTGTCAAAATCGAATTCATATTGACTCCGATGGGTACCGGGCGAGATCAAATACCCCTACCTCACAAAAAGAAAGCTATGCAATATTTTGGCTAGATTAATTTTGTAAAGAGATTTGTGCCATATTTTTCAAGATTTGTATCTCCTTTACAAGAAATGATTAAAAATAACTCAAACTTCAAATGGGGCCAAGATGAATATGAGGCATTCAATCTCGGTCAAACAAGCACCAGCTAACTACTCCATATTTAGCAACTCCAAAATTTTCTAATCCTTTTATTTTATATACATTTGCCTCTCGATAGATCATATGTCATGATACTCACCACAAATAAAGACAAGTGCGTAAGCTCCAATTGATTTTTCAACAAATTTGCAGGGCCATTAAATTGTTCATAGAAATAAGCTTATGTTGTTTTCTAAAGCAATTAAATATTTCCTGCACTTTTCACTTAAAACCCATAAACAAAAATCATAGATCATTTCAAATGTAAGAAATTTACGCGAAAGATGTGGGTGAGAAAAGAGCCAATTGGTTATCACTACAAGACTATGACGTAGAAATCAAACTTTACAAGTATTGTAAAAGGTCAAGGCTTTTGCAAAATTCTCTAGCTGGAGTATCGCTTGATTTCCGAAATACCATCTCAGCAGATACAAATGTACGTTGTAATCCTAATGATGTTGAATCATTATACGCTCGATATCATATTTTATCTAAAGAATGGATATGCTCCTCCAAATCTCGGATTACACCAAGAAAAGAGCTCTAAGGTTGAAGGCACAAAACAATATCAAATGTGAATGATGTTATTTTTAGAATGAATTATGATTATGTTCTCTTAGATGTCTTGAGAAATCTCAACAAAAAAGTCTCTGGCAGAACTCCATGATGGGCCAAAGCAGCGACATTATGCCGGGAGACGCCATCGCATTATTAAAATCCTCCGCGCAAAGCACACTGCCCACACTATTCAAAGACTCACATAGCTACGTAAGGAAATGTCAAGTTTGTCAAACCACCGCCGAGACAAAGAAACCATCATTGCCGTCGCAAACTACCAACATTGAGAAGCTTTTTGATCAATGGGGATTGGATATAATAGGTGAGATCGTTCCTCACTCTCTAAACAACATAGGTATATCCTCTTACAAAGAAAAGATTATTTTACTAAATGGGTAGAAGCGCCTTCTGGTGATGGCTAATGCCGAACATATCATCGAGTTCATAATCACCGTTTGGTTTACCTTCGCTTTAATGTTTCATAATGCATCGTATTTTTCTCGTAAAGGACTCGAATTCTGCACTCAAAAGGGGTTTCTAACTCAAATACTTCCGCTAATTAGTTACCTACAATAGGGAATGGGGTTAGTCAATCTACAAATAAAAACTTAATCAATCATTAAGCTAACCATTGATCAAAATCACAAAAATTGGCATAAGTCTAATATATATGTTTTATGATGACTAATAACGCAAAAAGCCTCCATTGGCACTTCTCCCTTTAATTTAATTTATGGGAAAGAAGAGCCTTCCTAACTCATCTAGCAATTCCCTCTTTTGCCTTAGTTCAATATATTGATGAAGTACCAACTCTTTTCCCCATAACCAAGGCAAATGAAACAATTAAGCTAGAAGAGCAACGAGAATAAATAAATAACTCTATGCTCATCACCAAGCATTAGTAAAAGCTTTTGATCTAAACATGATATCCAGAATGACTTTCAGATGGGAGATTCAGGTTTCAAAATGGGACAAGGCTCATGAGGAAAAAGGAAACATATGTACCAACGAATCGTGGCTTGGCCTTCTTCCAA
Source organism: Pinus albicaulis (assembly GCA_034641835.2). Taxonomy (NCBI): domain Eukaryota; kingdom Viridiplantae; phylum Streptophyta; class Pinopsida; order Pinales; family Pinaceae; genus Pinus; species Pinus albicaulis. The sequence continues at coordinate 1,439,044,316 of CM076578.1, read as the reverse complement.
ATCGCAAAGTCAGCAGGGTCCATCTACTTCCTTATGTTGCTGGTGGATTTAATATAGGTGAGTTTATTTATAGATCATGTATCCTCAAAAATATTTTCCATAGGAGATCATTCTTCTATTTTGTAGATTAGTTTTCTTTATTTTCATAATAAAACCAAATTGTAAATGGTTACATTTGGAATTCACAAAAATATACAAATTTCTTTAGATTTTGTTTTTCACTTGCATAAATAGAATTTTCCAGAAAATTGATCATTATTATTGAAAGATACGCTTAAAGGCTCTGGTTTAGAAATGATACTAGTTTCAACCTTGTAAATTTTGATAAAAAGGACCCTTAGTGGGAAATTGTTTTATAACAACTAATAAAAGGTATCAATAAGGGAACAATGACTTCCTCCTCACCTAGGAAATTACAACCTTCAGTGGAAGAATCCAATGATACACTTTAACTTAAAGAGGCGGAGGTCTCACTACTAATACTTTATCATGATCATGTATATTATAGCTCATTGACTTTAAGCACATCGCATACTCACAACAGGGAAATGACTCAAGATTGCAATCACAGGTCTCATCAATATGCGCCAGCCTTGTTTAGCAAAGTTATAAATAAAGTGAATGGCACTATCATAAATTGGCTACTGAACCAAGTTATATTGTTCTTTAAGGGTAAAAAGAAAAAATGAAAGTGATAAGTGGATGGAGATTTTCTTGAAAATTGTATATTTCTCTAAGTAGGACATGTGATCATTGTCGGATAACAGTAACTCGCTGAAGTTATAAATGTTGTCACAAGTGTTATAGGGCTCTACCTAACATAAATGAGCATATTTAAAACTCGATTTACGTGAGAAGTTTCTTTGTTTTTATCTTTCATAAACCAAGCAAGGATCGATGTAGATATGACTAGCTTGAGGAAGTAAACAATCAAAGTTAAGAGAAGAAACGTAAATATCACGATAGATAAAAGCAATGTACTTTGTCTTTCTATAATAAAGTTTGATTTTCTCGAAAATTCTTCTGCTTTGGAAGTTTAGAAAATTCAAAAGAAAAGCAGAGATAACCTGCTCTTCCGCGAAATCACAATTTGTTAAAAGGCTACAACAACCCCCCTTCTTATTTAGTATTTTCACTACTACTAAATAAGTGGGGCCCTTAGTCAAAATCAATTAGTGCTTGTATTTCCTTTTTCAATAAAACTTACTATCATAAACTTAGGAGAATACCCCTTGAACAATCTAAAAAAGCTTAATTTTTATGATAAGGTAGGATAAAATAATTCCTTAAGAAATACTTCGCATTGCAAAAAGGTAATGGATACCTCCTTACAAGCGGAATTTAAGATTACAGATCACATGTGAAACTACACACTAAAAAAACATTCATCGTGATCGCATGCCTCAAATATCATTTACGCCAAAAAACCTCAAACCGATATGGCGGCGTATATCGCAAATCAAATTTCTACAAAAAACATACCCGATGATTGTCATATGCTACGCCTCCAACGATTCCATGATATTGCTAAGATACATTTTACATTCCACCATATTGCAATCATGATATTATGCATAAATTGCAGATCGCCTTTATCGCAGATCTTTAGGGCTCATGGTAATGGTATTATTGTTCCATAAACCGAGACCGTTATGCGCTTAATGTTAATCAATGAGTTAGTTGCCAATCATTAATGAAATATGGTTTTGTTCTGATCAAGAGCCATTTCTAATGTAAGGTGGTATATTTTATATGTCTTCGCATTTAAAGCTTTCCCGTCACCTTTTTCTTCTCATTATTCTCACCTCATATTTGTAACCCATAGAACGAACAAAACTATGCAAAGTAGTATTCAGATATTATGGGAAAGAAAGGCAAAGTCTTCGAAGTTCAAGACAAAGAAATGACGCTCTTGTATACGTATTAATTATTGTAATAAAGATGCCGGTATTACTACTGAAGGCATGTACAAACACTTGAGGAAAGAGAACTTAATAATGGAGGTTACAGCCATCAGCAGCTCACAGTTGGTCTTTCCAGGCATTTATTACGAGCTAGCTTGCTCGTTTGCATCGGATAGCGCATAGCCTGTAATTCTTCACACACCGACATGGTTAAATGGCACCGACAACGCCGACATCACAAATGTAAAATTTAAGACTCAGGTCAAGGGGACTCATTGGCTCGTTCACCCACAAGATTTGAGACTCATGTATCATTTACCGTAGCCATAGGCTACTTATAACAAACAGGGCCTATGGAGAAGTTTGCTAAAGAAAATGAAGACCTGGAAAAATGCACACAAACGATTGGTCAAAGAGGGACGAACCACTAAAAGGATAAACATGTGGTATGTGCGTACTAGTTCTCACTTCCCCGTACGCTTTGTCAGCTGCTATGTCGAGTATACATGAAGGCTCTCAAGGCGTAGAACATCCTCTCTTGGTATGGTTCAAGGAGCACCACCGCTGGTTATATCTCGGGAAACCATCCATCATGGACATGCGGAGGATCCTACTTCATCTGCAAGATGTGGTCCATCTTCGGGCGGGGAAAATATTCGAGTGAGGGGCTCTATTTAGATTTTTGAAAGTCCACACAGCATTTTCTCTTCCTTACCAAAACCACGTTGGCTATCCATTATGAATACCTTGCAGAGGGACAATGATCTTTTTCGGCAACAGCTTTATCTATTTTTTGATAGCTATAAGGAGGAGAGGATCATCTCCATCTCAACTTCGCTTATGAGGCCTAGCATCTCATTGAGTGGTATCTTGTGTTACAATGTCAATGTAGAAATTTTAGATTGTGGTACAACTAGGAAAGTATCTTTATATGAATGTTAAATGCAATAAGGTACCGATCTTGGTATTCTTTAGACTCTTTTGATTTCACTACCTTCAAATCTTCCTTGTCCCAATATCTACATCCCTTATAGGGTCATCTAGGGTCAATTTTTTTGGGATTCCCCGTGATATCATTTTTTTCAAATAGTCTCTCCAATGGCATGAGACCCCTAATGACATTTCCCTTTGATTGCAAAACTCAAGGCTCACCAATGTCTCTTCCCCATATGGTAGGTTTTTGGCTCTCTTCACCGTCATCCTTGGTGACCTTAGCCAACATCAAATTCTGAGAACTCACCCAACATTTCCATAAAATTCTTGACTTTCTCTTCATCCTTGATGACTTTCCAATGCTTGACATTGTCCGTACGTGAGGGTGGTATCACACTTCAACCTCATATCCGAGTAAGGGATTCTCCGGGGGTGGAAATTACTAGCACCACAACTAGTGAGGTCACCATTTAGTTCTTCATCCCTTGGCATGAACTAAAAGGAAGCCAGAATAAGTTCTCAACCAAATCCCATACCTTGTTCCTGTAAGCCCGGACAAGCCTTTAGTTTGGCATTGGCTCCTGACTTGTCTCACTAATAGATCTAAATTCCTCCAAACACCTTGAGGTTGTATGTTCATGTTCAGGCCGCTTACCATCCCAACATTAGGGCTTCATACTCAACCACGTTTTTGTGTGCCTCTCTCAAATTCCACTAAAGAGGTGAAACTAAGCAACCTTTTTTGGTGATATCACAGATACCCACCGTTTCCTTCTCTCAACAAGCCCTCATCAAAATGCAAAATTCAAATTTTTATTTTCCATTATGCTTATGGAATTCTCCTATATGAGAGGGAAGACCTTCATTTCTCAGAGAAAATTTTCTTATCCTCCTATACAAGGTAAGGGAATTCACCCTCCTTAACATACACACTAGAGAATTTGCTCTAACCATCACTTTAGTGATCATCTTCACAAACTTCTGGATTCAAGGTATAATCTTCTTTCCTCCCCACCTAAATACTCATAATAGTGTCAGTAGGTGAGGTCAATTTTTATTGATCCTCCAATCTTGAAACTCCAGATCTGATGAAGAATATCCCAAACTGAGTTGGATATAAGCTACAACAATTTCTATTACCACACTTTTCGCTCCGAATCTGGCTAAGTTTACTTACCAGATATTTGATCATACCTAAGCACTTCACCTCTTGGAGTAAAAAAGACATGTCTTTATAAGGTTCGATCTCGCAAACCCAATTTCTCCATGACAGTATAGCCGTGGCCATAGGTTATGTGAAGCCTTGAATCAAGCATGCAATTGTGTGACAATAGGCTCATGTGTATCACTAGATTCACATAGAACATCGCAGTATTTCTAGGTCCTCGCTCTTCTACATGAGGTCCAAAAACTACCATTTTTTATTCATCTTGGATATTGAGGTTGTAGTTGTAGGGCTTATAATGTTGGGTGCACACTGGGAAACTTGAGCTTTATATGAAGGTTGTTTCTATGGAGTCAACAAGTGGAATCGATTTTGAATTTCTTTAATTCTTTCTAGAGGTTAAAGGTCGTGGGAGACTTTCCTCTTAATTATTTCTAGAGGTTAAAGGTCTTATGTTGATCTCGTGATCAATAGTAATTTGATTATATCCGAGAAACCGTCCATGAAGGGAGAGAAAATCTCATTACCCTGTGACACTTGCCAATGATCTGATCGATAAATGGTGTGGGTAATTATCCTTAGACATGCTTTATTTAAGTCTCTCAAATCGATGCACACTAATCGTTCCTTGATTTTTATCTATGGGAACATGGTCTAAAACCCATTCGGCCCGCAGGAACAGGAAATGAATCCCACCTTTACAAACTTTTCAACTCTTGCTGCCTTTGATAGGTCACGCTTCCTAGGATCGACTTGATTTAATTTTTTGGCTCGCCACACCGTTTAGCATTTTCATACGCCTTGATCTCATGCTAGACAATAGATGGGTCTATTCCAGTATTTCCTCAAGACTAAGAGAATACATCCCTATACTCTTTGAAGAGCTCGGTGTAAATTTGAATCTCTTCACGGGAACATTCAGCCCAATGAAGACATTCTCATTAATATTGGGATCCCTAGAAATGTTCATCGGGATAGCAGGAGAGATCACAGCTATGTTCCCTTCATATCATAAACCCGTGTTGAAAGCAAAGGGTTCAAGACTCCGGGTGAATAAGAGACCAGGAGACTTGAGGACTTGGAAAACTTGTTTCAACTTCGCTCAAATCGTAGGAAGTAAGACCGATGATGCAAATCATCCTGCGTCCATCTATACCGTCATGGCTTCCGTGGATGGCCTCTTCGGGATGGAAGAGGTCAAGACAATCCCGGGCGTAAGAAGAACTAAGCGTCCAAGCTCTGAGCCACATCGCCATCCAACTCTTCCGGTGAAAGAGGAGCCGGGATGGTTTCGGCAGTCAACAATAGACCGATACGCAATCTCGGGCCTGGCAGTAACAGAAATGCCATTCCACTCCACTTGATCTTCCACTAATGTACAAAGAAGGCAAGGTCCAAGGGTCCGAAAATAACATTCGAAGAACTCTCTTCAAGGGGAGCCTTGAGGATGAAATAGCATTAATATGCACCGTAGGAGGAGGAAGATCGAAAGTACCGTAATTAAGGAAGAATACATACACAACCCTAAATTCTCAACAGCGCCTTTAGTATTATCCAGTAACTTCCTAATGTATGAGTCAAGACGATCTGTGTCTACAGAGGATAGTCCAATTGATCCACTGTAACGATCCTCCCTTTGTGGGGGAAACATACACTGAATAATGAGGATGCAATGGCATCCATCTCATAAATCCAATTCCTCCCCAATGTATACAGTCCAAGGCCGCATCCACTACCTCAACTCTATATTGGGTCAGTTTCTTTCCCTCCAACATGCATGGGCAAAGCTGTGGACAATACCATGGGGTCTTGAGAATGACCATCGAACGCAAGAAGAATGCATGCTAGATGGAACAAACTTTGGGAGATCCAGTAAGTGTCTTCCAAAGATGAGACATCACGCATGTGAAGGTCTTTATCAACAACTGCTCAAAGATATTGCACTTTCCGATACGACATTTAATATGAAAAGCCATGTGATGAGGAAGTCTCTTCTAAAATTAGTCATATCAAAAGTAATCAAGAGAATTTTCTTGATCAACAGTCTCTCCCAATGGCAAAGTGAGCAAAGCACCGGCCGAGCTAGACAAGATCGGAGTACCTCCTAAAGCCGACATAGCACAAGGAATCTGCGCCAGATCTTCCACAATAGAGTAGTTCTGGGCAGCCCTAGCATTTGGATTAATCATCGACCACTTAGAAGATGCTTTGGGCATCCGAGGCATAGACTCAACAGTAGGCTTTGTAATGTGAAGCGGCTCAGTAGCATCAGGAGTATCCTTAGCTTTCGAAGACTCTTCTCCGCCATAATCACGGAATCTCGTAGGGACATCCACATGAGCACTCATCATGAATATGTTCGATGGAATTTCCCCTTCCTGGGTGCCCCCAGAGGAAGCCCCAGGATTTTGATTCGCGCCAACAACTAATTGTTGCCCTTGGGGAAAAGGGTTTGTTAACACAGCCTGGGAACTAGAAGAACCCTGCTGAGCTAACAAGCGCTGCGCATCCTGAATTTTAGGGCAAAGGTGCGTAAGATGGTCTCCAGCACACAGCTTGCATGGAAACTTCACTTTATTTTTATCCTTTGGCCCCTCACCAACATGCTCGTTGGTTTTATTCGCATTACCCTTCCCATTCTTGCCCTTTTTCTTATTATTTCGTCCCTTCTTCTTCCCTTCGGATTGTTGATTTCCTTTGGGATCAGAAGCTTGGACAGCATTTATGGACAAAGACTGAGAAGGCGATGACTCAGTAGGCACAACCTGACCAGAAGGAGCAAATTGCAAAGACAATTGCTGCAGTTGATTAAGCAGGCTGGCTGCACCACTATTGATCGACCCGATAAGCCCATCACCATGCGGACCACGCTTAGTTTTGGATAAATCTAATTTGGAGCGAGGAGCATTGGACAAATATTTATGGAGGACCCCAGACTGAGAATAGATCAGTTCCAGCTGCTGGGCCCTAAAAATGGCCTGCTCCTCAGAAAATACCCCAGACAGGGATACATATTTAGAAATTTCTGACTGCAGAGGTTTCAGAAACCATTCCAAAAGGAATTCTCCTGGAATATGAGCTTTAATAAGCCTCTTCCTTCTCCTCCATTCCTGAATGTGATCAGAAATGTGGGTTGCGTCATCCTGCTTAAAATTAGCTAGGAGTTCAGTCCCAGCATCATATCGGATAGGCAACTGAAAATGGTTTAGAAATGTAACAGCTAGTTCTCCAAATGTAGCAAAACTGCCCCCAGTTAGCTCGATATACCATTTGGCAGCGTTTCCAGTTAGGGTGCATTGAAACAATCTCAACCTAATCGAATCGTCGATCAGGGAGTTAGAAGAACACCATAAATGGAAAGTGGTGATGTGGTCAGCCAGATCCTCTCCATTCTTCCCTTCAAACTTTGGAATGTCTGAAGGTAGTTTGGTCGGGACCGGAGGCCACCCCGGACTGTACCGAATCGGATCATTCATCAATTTCGACAGATCTGGCAAGTTTAACGTTGCCAGAAAAGGTAAACGAGGCGGAGCCTGAGGATTCCATCCTTGATAGGATGAATTCCCAACATTCTGAAAAGAATACCCTGGATTTGATGAGGCACCAGGTTGCCAGAAAGAACTCGTAGCAAAAGGAGAAGAACCTCCTCCCCACATCGAGTTACCAAAGACCGGACCAGTTCCCCCGCCCGAAGTATTAAATGAAGAGGAAAGCCCCTGATAGGGGTTCCAGGCATTAGATAGAGGGGAAAAAGTCCGATAAGCACTCGATGAAGGGAAAGAAGCATTCCCTTGGTGACCAGCGTAAAATTGATTCCCTGCCCCCGCTGTAGTGAATACAGGGTTCCAACCTGTAAAAGTAGTCGAACTTTGACCTCCAGACCAAGGGTTGAAACTCTGGGTCTGAGAAGTAAACGGAAAGGACCCTAAAGAAGGATTTGAACTAGGAATGTGTCCAGTTCCGAAGGGGAACCCTTGAAAAGAAGCTGATCCACTAGCCATGGAAGACATGGGTGTAGATCCAGCTGCAGCAGCGGAAAAGGAAAAAGGAGGAATCCCACTAGTGGGCATTCCAAAACAGAAGGGACCAGATTGAGAAGCATGTGCTTGGGTGAAACCAAAGCCAAACACAGCAGCACTAGAGGCAATCGAAGATATAGCAATAGTGCCCCCTCCTTCAACAGAAGCAGGAGTCTGAATGCCTGCAGCACTCACAGCAGAAGCCGCGTTCCCAGTCGTGGCCATCGAAAGGTATGTATAATAAGGAGGATCTTCCGGTCTCTCTGACTCGGGTCCGATGTATTCAACAACGAACGGATAATCAGGAGGAAGAGGAGATGGAAGTGAATCTGAGGGTTCAGACACTTCCTCTACCTGTATATCTTCTTCCTGCGGAAATAACACTCGCGAGGTGAGCGGAGCGCTCCTCTCGGAACCAACACCAGAATCAGCTATGAAACCTTCAGACCCTTGTGAAGGATCTCTCTCCACTACGTCGGATGCCACAGGGTGGTAACCACTTGCTAAATCACTCCTACGCCTTCTTGAAGAAGGCTCTGGACTCTCGGGAGATAACCCCCGGATTCTCCTCGATCGACGAGGCGCTTGATCAGCCACTTTAACAGATTTTAATTAGACTCAAAAAGTATAAAGCTAGGCAAGCTAGGAGAAAAGAGCACTCACTACAAAAAATAATCCCTGAGATACAATCAAGCAAACAGTCTTCAGGTATTTCCGCTCCGGGTGATTGGGACCGGACACCAAAATACAAGAAAGCGAAATATAGGACCTCCCGAAAGTAGTCTGGGATAATTACGGCCCAGGCCTACTAGCGAAGGTAATAGAAACAGTTACACCGACCTCCTAATGACAGACTTTGCCGGCTCAAGTACCCAAGCTTCGCAAGGGCACCCCCCAGAAGTACTGCTAAAAGTGATGCGACGTCTGCTTCAGGTACCACGGGTATTCCCCCCCGCAGTCACCTATGTGGAACCTAGGAGTGGCAACTATGGACACCAATCCATGTCAGAAGCCAGGAGGAACGGTCTTGAGGTCAAATTCAGCAAATCAGAGAGGGGGTATCTCTCTTCTCAGCCTTCACTTCCCCTCGCGCTTGACTCTCTGGAGGAGAGCTTTTCCGGTCCACCTAACGGAGTGGATTTCACTCAATTAATCAACTTCTATGTTTTGTTTGAGCGGCCTTGGAGAGTTAACTCTCCACTCACCTAATCCAAGGCCCTACAACCTAGCTAGTTGGTGTATGACACTTAGAAAACTTGCTAGTTGATTTTAAATTATATCGCTTATTTTAATCAGCTGTTATGTTAAGTCAAAGGGATACGAAAATGAAACTTGTGGTGTTTTGACGTAGAAAAGAAATTAATAAAAACCAAACTACATGCAAATGCAGTAATTGTCTTTCGATGAAAAGAAACTTCTACACAGGTTCTACGAGATTAAAAAATTTTATTTTTCTTTTCAGATAACAAACTCACACTCGCAAAAACTATGAAAATGACTAAATGCTTAAGTGCACCTGATGCAAATCACTAAAAGCATGCAAATTCTAAGATGCAAAATCTCCTAAAGCAGAGCTAAATTTCCCAAATATCCTTCAGTTTTATCTCTTTTTGGTTGTCCGGAAAGCTAGTTCTCAAAATCAAGAGCTCTTAATATAAAGACACCAAAAACGCTTGAAACAAGAGGAAGAAACTAATGACAATTTCTTTCCAAAATCAAGTCAAAATCCATAGGCAAGAAATCCAAAAAAAGCTTCAAAAGATACAATGAAATGAAAACAAAAATGCAAAAACAAAAGAAAACAACAAAGCAAAATGTTTTTTGAGCTTTTGAGTTTTATAAAAGAAGAGTTCGAAAAGACCAAGCAAACTATCAAATCCCAAGCCAAACAACACTGAATTTAAAGCAAAAACTTCAAAAACGCTCCAAATATTATAGGGCTAACTAGTAGCAAGATTTATATGAGCACAAGAAGACACGAAACTCAGTCACTCAGCCTAGAAGAATAGTACAACCTTGCAGCAAACAAAAACTTCAAAGAACCAAGAAAGACTCTTCAAAAGTTGCAACAAGACCTAGTCAACTGAACTCAAGAAAACCAACCAAGAAATGGGAAAAAATCGAAGTGCAAAGCAAGACACAAAGGTAGGAAAGAGTAAATGAGAAAAGGCTCTCTTTTCTGATAAAGCAGAACAACCAAGAATCCCCAGAAAGAGATCTTGGTACTCGACCCAGAAATGCAAGCACAAGAAACAAGATTTGCCAAATAAGCTAGTTTTCAACCAAACAAGAGAGAGAAGAGATGCAAGACCACTTTCAACACAATCCAGAGGATACAAAGACACTATAGAAACAGGCCTCCACAGGTAGACAAGACTAAAAATCCAAGAAACCTAAAATTTCAAAATTGACCCAGATATACGCGACTTGACAGTTTTGAAACAAGCGTGCATACGCGACTGCGTTAAAGGAAACACGCGTATACGCGACTCCCTTTAACAAAAATTGTGTGTATACGCGTCTGTGTGCAGACAAACCTGCATATTCAAAGGTAAATAATGAAAAATAAAAAAGATCAAGCCTGGATAAGGAACCAGAACTTCAGTCTGACTGAGAAAGAGTTAACTGGACTGGAAATGAAAGTTAAAAGTGTTGGAAACCTATCAAACAGCTGAAACCACCCAATAGGGGAATCACAAAAATGCGGTCTTCAGCGGAGTTGCCAGTTCTGTTTCGGGGAAAATCACCCTAGAGGTTTGTTGGGTCAAAACCTCCACAGATCAGGGCATGCTATTCAGAAGGACTCACACACAACCATACTTGAATGCAAAAAACTAGATAACAACGATAGTAGAACTCACCCGTAGTCCTACGTTCGATGTAGATCCCGCGGGGTCCAAACCCCCAGCAACCCTTCTTCCTCCTTAACCTGGAAAACAAGAAAGAACATGCACGGAAACCTAGTTGTACAACATATATTTCTCCTAAACGTTAGTGTAATCCATGTGAAATATGATATAAACGATAATAACTGCTTAATAATCAATCTTTCCACATATACAAATAGATACTAACACAAAAGTTCAGGAACAAGATGGTTCTTCATTATTATGAACAGCATGTACAGAAATAAAGAGTGGAGAGATCACCTAAATCCTTCCACGATCTTCGAGTAGACCATCGTCTAGATTCGTCCCGCCCTTGCCTCGCTAAGAAACTTTCAAGACTTGTGCACTCGAGATGGCATATAAATGGATGAACATCTCCAGGAAACAAGGGTTTCCTGTATAAATCTGGGAAAGTGCAGGAGGCACGGGGAATCCGACTTGAACTGGGATTCCAACAGAGTATAATGTCTATAAAATTTCTCTCTCCCTTAGGCCATGCGCATGAGGGGCTTTTATACTCTCTCAAAGTAGTTTCAGTCAGTTGGAAACAGTTGGCCACGTATTGGGGTGGTCGAACTACTGGAGTAACCATCAACCCAGTCCGAAAATAGGGATTTTATATATTTTTTTAATGGTTTTAATGGCATACGCGGAAAAGTACATGTGGACTCGCGTATACACGCGGAAAAGTCTGGGCATACCCGCGTATGGGAATTTTAACAATGTTTTTTAGTGAATTTGTTCAAGTCTATAGGAATGGGTGCCCAAAGCCATAAAGATAATCATGAATGACCTAAGGGTGAAAAATGATGCTATAACAGATGCCCCCTAATATATGAGGTCAGAAGGGGTACATGATGGCCGAAATGTATTATGCACATAGAAAGAACTTCGCAAGGACAAGAGAGGACTTCACCAGATTTCAGCCTGCCAAAAACTGATGAAAGAAAAGAGAGAGTCAACTCATGCTGAGGTGGGCATACCCATGCTCAGTCAAAAATACATCATATGGAAAGTACATAATAAATCCAAAATGTATACAAGTATAGCTGAACTGAAAGTACACAATGAATCATCTGAGCATGGCTCGGAAGTATAAGTCTGAATCAATGTCCAAGTATCACATATATAGAAAGCTGATCAATGATGCTGAAACTGGATGTCTGATCATATAAGTAACTGAATCTCCAAGTACCAAATCATAAGAGGTGGAACAAACGGTACAATCACGCAACTCGGGAGCCAACATATAGGATGCTGCTGTACTGAACTGCAACATATAAGGGTGGACGGCATCACTGGAAGAAACTGAATGGACTGTCAAAAGTGAACCGAAGAATGCTGATGCAACCCGAGGTCTTCACCGATCACTATGGCACAATTCTACACAATGGGAATAAATGAGCTGAAGTCGACCATGTGAGAAATCGTTGGATTACCGGTCAATGATGTATACCGTTAACCAACGCGAGACAACCCACAAATAATGAAAATGAGTGTCAAGGTGCCCCAGTACAATCTAACAAGTGCGAATGAATGAGTTGAAGTCGAACACTTGAAAGAATCTACCAATCAGGAGGCAATGATGAATCCCCACTTTCGATAGCGAAGAGTCTGCCACTGATGACTGCAAACCCTAAGGTACTGACAAAAAGACTCTAGAACTTATTCCCAGAGCAATGAGTCGGAGTCGATGGGAAAAGATCTGCTGGAAGGAAGGAATTAAGGCATCCCACATCAGTCAGCGCGAGTGTAACCCGCAGGCCAAGATTTGGAAGGAATCGGACGAAGTAGAGTGATGGAACCAAAACCGAAGTACGTTTCCGACATGCACAAGATGAAGCTAGCGCACAGAAGAAACCATCTGAACCAACCAATAATAAAAGCTGACACAGAGGCGAGATATCCACCGATAGGGTCAAATGGAAATCAAGGCACTGCACGAATCCCAAGTGTGATAATATGTGCTGACGTCGAACACAGGGGAAACCACTCAGTCAAAGACCCATAATGATGATCAAATGCTGAGCACAATGTCACTTATCAATGATGGAAATAGGGCCAGGGTGCGGCTTTAGGTTTTCTCTCAGAGCAATATGTCGTAGTCGATAAGAGACAGACCCGCCAGCAAGAAGTCAATAGAGACCTTCTCAAACCAGCACGAGCAGAAGACCAAAACATCTGATGTGATAGTGATCCGGAATTATGCAGGAACGCAACAGAATATAGAAATAACCATAAACATAGAGATGCAGCGGAAATAATGTGTCATTTCATTAGTATCAAATAACAGAAATATGCTTACAGACATAATGAAAATAAAATAGCTAGGGTGCTGGTAGCGAATATCTGAGAAGAGATGTGGTGGCTACAAACCTCTGAACTGTGTTACAATGAGGCTCGAGGGCCTATTTATTGTTGAGAAACAATGTAGAATCTGAAACGTCCAAAAACCTAACCGTAGGAGATGAGGCACCAAAACTGTGGGCGCCCGTTTGGGTAAATTGGTGGTTCAACTTCCCGGGGGCATAACTTTGGCACCCGATCTCCGTTTGACGCGCTCAATGGCTCGTTAGAAAGATCTATCCGAGGACTTCAATTTTTGAATGAGCAACATCGGTCCATGGACCCATGTTGCCCTCCGTTTTCCCAAAAAATGTCGTTTAGGGCCTCAAAACGGCTCCGGAAGTTCAGGACCCGAAAAAATGCTAAAAATAGTAAGTTTTGTTGCAACTTGAAAATTGAAAGAACTGAAGATGGGGGTTCAAATGGAATTGGTGGGTGGCCACCAATATCCACCTGGATCATTAAGCCCCCAAAACGGCTCCGAGAGTGGAGGACCCGAAAACCTGCTAAAAATAGTAAGTTGTGCCGAATGTGAAAATCTGCAAGACTTGATGGTGCTGGTCCAAATGGAATAGGTGGGTGGCCACCGATATCCACCGATCAGATAGAACAAGATACTGACAAGACCGGGAAGACCGACTGAATAATGAGTCAAGAGACACCACAGAATGGCCGACTCTGGTTAGACTTCCCTTGAACAAAAGCACGACTCGTGATGACCATGGCAGTAAAAAGTGACACTGTATAAGTTTGTTATGCAGGAGGCAGAACACACTCTCCATATGATTGGAAGAGATAACCAACCAGGGGAGGACTGACAAGTGAAACAAGGCAAAGGCTGAACCTAGGTCAGAACTAAAACCATCCCAAATGAAGGAAATATATATATAAGTATATGTGCTTTGTTCAAGGGCAACAAACTGACTCTGTATTGCCATCAAAACAATGAAGATACATCTCGTTCCCGCTCTTTTTGTTATATTTGATTTTTTTTGTCTTTTTCATATAATAAGCCTGAAAAAGAATAAAAGAATGCTATGGTATAATGGATAGAACGAGTATCAAGAAACAGATGCACTAGTTCCTGGGATTGAAACGATCCTATGCTCAATGCAAGGTGGCAGAAATTGGTAAGCGATACTCAGAGGAATGTTCCATCCATAGGTAAAAAGGGTGTCAAGTCGCGATAGCTAAGTGCATGCAACGGTTAACTTGTACAGATAGACAAGGTCAAAAGTTGGCTTAAACATTGAGTCCAAATGAAGCCGGCTCAAGGCTAGGATAAACAAGTAGCCGATATGCAATGCAGTAATACAACTCAACAACACTAGGGAGCCTCTAGGGTAATAGCCAGAAAAATGATAGTGAGGAAGAAGAAGAATGAAGCTTCAACACATAAGTCATGGCGGGACTAAAGAGGACTCCCGAGCCTACATAAAACGCAGCATGGGCAACAAGTGATAGCGAGGAACTAACTAAGAAGCCCATGTAAAGGAAGGCTCTACCATAAAGTCATGATTGAATAATCGGCGAGTGAAATGGGTGTAATAGTCATGACCTGATGGGATCGACCCTATGGAAAGTGATCAGTATGGAGGCTAGTATGCAATATGCAACGGAAAGTGATTTCCCTAACCTATATGCCAGTGAAGATCATATACCTGCCATGACGAGTCAGTGGTCATGGATCAAAAAACCAGGAAAAATCTCAAATTCGTCAAAATGTACCTGAAAACACACCAAACTGGGCACTTCCAAGCATCCGGGTTATGCAGCTTGAGATAGATTGAAAAAGTAAGCATAACAAATTTTTGCGAAAATTTTCAACTTTTTGGACATAAATAGACAAATTACCTCATATTTGGTTCATTGTTACATTGTTGATTTGGAAAAAAGTGCTTTGGAGCAAAAAAACTTCTTTCGTCAAATCAGGGGCAACCGACCGTCAAATCGCACCGAATTTGTCAGGTAAGCTCATCAATCATCCTTGCTATTCATTTTTTCCGTTCATAAATTAAAATTTAGTAATTTTCACCATAGAATCCCTTGCTAAAAATCACGGGTTTGCGCATACGCGGGTTGGTAATGATGAAGTCGCGTATACACGCGACTGTGCACAAATAAGGTCGCGTATGCGCAGGCCCAAATGAAAAATGCATAGCTAATGAAAGATTTATTGAAATTGTGCAGGATGACCATATCATGGAGAGAGCGTGAACACAATGCAATTGATCAAGAAGTCATGCGAGATCGAGCATCACTAAATATTCTTCGGAATTGCGGATTGCTCAAGTTTTTCAAAATGCCAAATATGAAGAGTAATGTCCGGTTGCTCGAAATGCTTGTGAACTATTGGGAACTGGAAGAAGACTGCTTCATCATAGATCAGATGCCCATACGCATCGAAGTGGAAGATATATATTTTATTACTGGACTCTCCCGGAGGGGGGAGCCAGTAGACTTGCACGGGAAGCCTTTGGGAGGGCTAACCGTGGAAGATTACGTCCACGTGTACTGCGTAGAGGGTTCCAAGAAAGTGGGAACTCAAATTGCAATCAAAGATTTAAGAGACTTGCACATAAAAATCCTCCTTTTTACCATTGGGAGAGTAGCAGGATCAGCTTCTCTTCACCAGGCATCCAGGACGCAAATGAGTATAGCAGTGGAATGCTTAACTCATTTATATGATTGGTGTACAGCTCTACTAATGAACATGAAGCAACAATTGACTTCTATCCGAAAGGCAAAGACAAAACATTTTGGATACGGTACAATTTTGATGACATTCTTCTTCGAGAAGATTCCAGCGCTGAGACCCAGAGTGATCTCTACCATCAGCAGCCCGAGAGACCCAAGAATTGTTCGCTGGGCAGACATGATGAAGAGATTGGGGGGAAGTGAAGTTCCCCGGACCACTTGGGATGATGAGTTCTTCCTTTGGTGGGGAGAACAAATCATCGCTGTGGACGACTATCCCTATGCCGGGATGGACTTTCATGGAGATCCAGATCTTGTTCTTCCACCAGGCACAGCATGGGGCACAGTCGGTAAGTTTGCAAAAAAAATTTGACTTATATAATTTTTTTGGATTTTTTCAAATATGTATGAAAAAATGAAAAACAAACATGTTTTTGATTGGATTCATAATGACTTACAATGTAAACATGATCATGATACAGATATTGGACCAGTTCGACCTGAGGGTTTCTCGCGACACAAGCGTCGCCGAGGCGAAGCGGATACAGTGGATTCAGACAGGACCCTCCAGGCTGTACAGAGGAACTTGGAGGGATTAACCCGCCAAGTACCTATGGCTGCAGTGGAAGATCTGCCGGAAGCCATCCAGAGACGGGTGGTAGGAGTGCCCCGAGACTGGGTACGGTTATTCTGCCGAGTTTCCACCTCGATCTTGTTCTATAGGAACACAACTTCTGGGCAGGGACCTCAGGAGTAGATAGATATGATGTATCAGATGACTGTATATTATTTGAGACTGAACATGATCGAGCATAAGCCGAAATTTTGTATGGTTTTATGGATCCAAATTTTGTAAAGTTTTTGAACACTCTGATGATATATATACAACGATGTTTGATGTGATGTGATAAATGTATCAAAAATGTATGATGTTTTTTATGATTAAATTTTTATTGTATGGAATGATTAATATGCCAATCAATTGCTTGATTAGCTAATGATTCTGCTAGCCAATTGTCCGCTCGAGGAATATAAATGAAAGTTAAAAATTGAAATGATCTTTGTAACACACGTACCCTCAAGAACAACCGGAGTAAAAATGGATCTCGAACCCGATAAGTATTGTTCAACTGCGACACCACCAGTTGAGAGTACAAGAAAACTACCAACGAATCAACATCCAAAGATATTGGCTCCGAGAGTAGATAAAAAACTGCAGTGTATTCTGCTATGTTATTGGAAGCATGACCAATGCACTCTCTGGATAATAATGTGCCAAGCCCAGATGTGGATAATGAAGCACCTAAGCGCTGCTGCTCGTGTCTACTTTGAAGTAACTACCTGGGCCGAAACCAAAATGACTCCGCACATCCACCACAACCTCGCCAAAGCAAAATAAAACATCACCATCCCATCAAAGATCGAAAAACTAGATATGTACAAAGCAAAACTACTATATACAAAAGCAACATGCCAGGCCGAAGCCTAGGCATAATACTTTTCCAAATAGAGCCCATTTCTGGGCTCCGGCAACTCGTTCCCTTCAAAATCAACCAAGGTATATGCTCCTTTCTTAAGGAATTTTTAACGATAAAGGGGCCATACCACATAGACTTAAAATTTCCTGCCCCCAGGGGCATCTTTTTCTTGGGCATAGACCAAAACAAGGTCACATTCCGAAAAAAACCCTAGGTTTGACCGCCTTATCGTACTGAGCTTTAACTCGGTTTTTATGTGCTTCATTCATCGTGGCGGCATCCCGACGCTGCTCATCGAGATGTTCCAGATGAAGGAGCCGTTCTTCAAGACTAGAAGTGTCAGGAAGAAGTTCAACAGCTAATTTAAGAGAAGGAATTTCGCATTCAATGGGAAATACATATTCCAACCCGTGCACTAGCTGAAACAGAGTAAAGCTAGTCGCAGTTTTCACGGACGTCCTGTATGCCCAAAGTGCAGGATATAGCATAATATGCCAGTTGGATCTAGCTTTATCAATTGTCCTTTGAAGAATTGTTTTCAAGGATTTATTCACGGCTTCCACTTGCCCATTGGCTTGAGGATAATACGGAGATGAATGCTCCTGCCGTAAACCCAATTTGAGAGCCAACTCAGCCATCATGCCATTATGAAAATGACTTCCATGATCAGTGACAATCTCTCTAGGAATACCAAAACGAGCAATAACCTGGTTAAAAATAAAAAGAGCTGTAGTCTCACCATCATTCC